>BSAI01000005.1:3889891-4104875 GCA_036245035.1 Adrianichthys oophorus
TGTGTGTGCGTCTGTGTGTGCGTATGTGTGTGCGTCTCTGTGTGCGTATGTCTGTGTATATGTCTGGTGTCTGTGTGCGCGTCTGTGTGTGTGTATATGTGTGCGTATCTTTATGCGTCTGCCGTGTGTCTTATTTGTGACATAAGTCCAAAAACAGACCATTTATTATAATCCAGTCGCAAGTCCCAGTTACTATTATCAGTCTTCTGAATAATCATCAAAAAAAGCTCAAAGACAAAAGAATTTTATTGAACTTTCATATTTCAGCTTACTCTGTGAAACCTGGTCCTGTTTGGATGAACACAGAGTTGACATGCTGGCAAAAGTAAATGTTTTTAGGAACAATTAGGGGAAATTGAATCATTTCCCACGACACACTTGATAATGTCTCAGGGCCCACTAGTGTACCCGGCACGCTGGTTAAAAAGTACCACATTAGAGTACAATTTTAAGGTCAAGTCCCCTTTCAAAACTATCTAGGTAAAAGCAAATGTCGTCATCTTCTCAGGCCTGTTGGATCTGCACTCAAGTCTGTTTCTCCCCATTGTCGTTTTGGTGTGAAAATTAATCGTATCTCTGGTGCAGACTAAACAATTCTGCACTTGAACCAACTCAATGGAATTTTCATTAGACCAATAAGCAAAAGCTAAAGAATGATTTACTTCAGTAGAACAAAACTCAAAAGTAAAGAAGACCATGTTGGAATGTAGTGAAGCCAAAGCTCTTCTCTGCATATGAAACTCATCCTTTTTTATTCTTCCTGGTCACTTCTTAACTGAATAAAAAATCTGCTCCCAGACACTCAGCTGTTGGAACTGAGCAACGTTTGCAGGAGTTTGACTTGGACAAGTGTCATAATGTGCCGATGACTTTCAGAAGCCGACCCCTGCCCTTCTCCTCATTTGAACCGATTTTCTAGAACAATTCTGGTTTGAAAGCATCCATAAAGGAGTGATGAAAGAGTAATTCCACAAGAACATATTCAGGATTTTAGATGTATTCAGTGCAACTTACATCTGGATCAAAAGATTCAAATTCTTCTTTCAAAATATTGTATGAAAGGTTTTTAAGTGTTTTCCTTGTATTGCAGGTATTTTTCTTTACTTCTGAGGCGACTAAAAACATGAAAACAGTACATTTATCTGCCGTATTCACACGTCATATCTGCTAATGACAGACTGTGATGCACCAGCAAATATAAAGACAGAAAGAGAACAAGTAACCTAAAAATCACCCAAATGTAAATGATACAGGTAATAAGAATGACCTAAATACACCTCCTAATTATTAGCCATGCCAAAATATCTTCTGAATTTCATAGTTCTAGACTGCAAAATGCCGTTCAAATAAGCTGTAGCCCTTGGTGCTGGTTGATGTAAATAAGCATCAAAGTGCTTCCACTCCAAACTAAACTTAATTTAGAATTTACTCGAAAACAACAACATAAGTGCTTTTTTTCTTTTTTTCCATAATTGGAAATCAATGTAGTTGTCAAAAGGGTTCATGCACAATGTTGGATGAATAGTTTAATAAGTCACCTCTTTTATTTTCCTTGAATTTTGCTCATCATTAGAAGAGTGCAGGTGTCACTGCAGGGTGGCGGGTTTCTCTAGTTCATATCTCCTTCTGGACAGCTCTTCTCGTTCTGAGGCTCTGAGGCATTTGCAGAGATGAAGAAGCCATTCAGTGACGTGATCCCGAATTCATAACCTCTAACATGGTGTCAGCTCAGTCTTCACAGTTCCTGCTGTGTGGCTCTTTTTACACGTGCCTGCAAGGTCCACACCATGAGGTTGTGTTTGGGGCATTCCCTCTGCCTGAGAAACGTCAGTTCAAAACCCACCTAATCACAAAGCATTAATTATACCAAATTTTTTGAAGTTAAAAAATCCCATCCAAGCGTTTCCTCAGGTGGATTTCATGCAACCAGACATGCAGCCATGCATTTTAGCTCCAGGAAACTGTTGTTTTTGCAGACTGTCAAGTTTAGGTTCAGCTGAGGAAAGTTCTTTGTTCCACATGTGGGGCGGTGAACATGTTGGCATTCATTTACATTCACCCTGGGGTTTGTCAGCAAGATGGGCATGGAAAAACAGCCAAACCCAAAAGTACAAAAAGGAGGAATTTGACTCCTAAAGGTCACTAAAATAATTAACTTCCCAAACCTATCCAAGCAGATCTTCAAACTTTGTTTTAATGCAAATTTCACTAAATGGCCTCAGTTTTCCCAGAGTTCCCTCAGTGTTTGGTGACCTTATGTCTTGTGGACTTTGGTGTAAAATGCCAACAAGTTGGACTCAGCTCTGGAAAATGCCCTGTTATGACTCTCCTCCATCAGCGCCATTATCATTTTAACATTTATGTCAGTAAGAAAGGATTTTTTTCTTAATTTTAAGTTAGACTTTTTAAACAACAAACCAGGCATTTATAGCATGTGCTGAAGCAGCAGCAAAGACACACAACTTTGAGCTTTTCTTTGTTTTAAAGGTTTTTCAGCACAAAGCAGCTCTGAAACATAAAGATGCAAACGGATCAAAGGTTAAAACTCTAAGTTCTACGCCCTTTAGGTAGTTCAATTAAACACAAAAAAAGAAACTCAAGCTCAAATTTAACTCACAACTGAGTATTGAAAAAATATCTAATTTTTCTCCACTAAATCATATATTTTTTCCACTGGTGTTTATGATGCATTGCAGATTGATTGTTTTAAAGTAACCCCTTACCCTACAACATAAATGATAATTTTCCACAGGACTTTTTATTACTTTCAAGTTCCTTTATTTGCTCTTTTATTTGGAAGACAATATAAAATGACAAATGGATTTTAAAGATAAATACTGCACTTGATATTCCATTGTTGTAGTGAAAACCAGACAAAAAATGGAGGTGCAACAATATAAATAAAAACTTAAGCTTTACACTTTGAAACAAGAGAGAAAAGAGGACAAACTGAAAACCATCAGTTCAATGTAAAAAGAGCAGACAGCTGCTCGCTCTGTGACTGAACACAGGTATTAGGAACACAAAAGTTCAAATGGCAGTGTTTGGGCCCTCGAGGCCTAACAAAAAATGTAAGTCAAAATTTATTTTAAAATCTCAGAGTGAGTAACAGAGACCAGACAAGAGATTTAGTGTATTATCATTGAACAACATGTGTTCTTGCCGCTTAAGATAACTAGTCTGTAGTAACACACAAGTTTTATCCTAAAAATTCATCAAGACTTTTGTTTTAGTCACATGCACCTGTATGGGGCTTGACCCGTGCGAGGGCTGCAGGATTTTAGGTTGTCCGAGCCTGTGGAGGATTGTAAAGAAGAGCGGCTGCATCTGAAGAGGTGTGTCTTACTGTTCCCTCATGCAGCCACTCTGAGGGACGTTACAAACTTGGAGCATATGATTGTTTCAGTATATGTATCGTGAAGTATTTGTGTGAATTATTTCAGATGCAAACACTTAATATACGAGGGATGGTGCTGCACGGTGCCCTTTACGCTTTTCCAGTCAGTAGTGAGGTGAGTACTGGTCCCCTACTGTCTGCGCACACATGACCCCTGCATGGGGTCTGCAGGGTTTGGGTGAGTTGAAAAAAAAAATCCTCACCTGAGTATTGAGCTCCACAGCTCCTTACTAAAACTCCCAACAGCCATTGCCACAGACTCATTCCTGTTCAACTGTTTCCCATTGCTGTCATTAGCTGCTGGCATTTAAACCAGCTCCAGCCTGCACTTGTATGTGGAGTCTTGTTTTGCCTTACAGACAGTCTGAGCAGTTATTCCTAGTTTGGTTTCCTGATTCTCTGATCCTTTGCATGTTCATTGTTCTCCTGCCTCGCCATTGTGTTTTTGACCTTTGCCTGGACTCTGACTTCGTTACGTCTTGCTCCTGCGCTACTCAATTAAAACTTTTGCATATGGATCCAAACGCCTCAGCCTCCTACAAAAGAAACGTTTTTTAAGCTTGTAAATGTATTATAATGTTAATTCCTCAGGAAAAACAACCCCAAAGGGGTATTTTGCTCCATTCGTGAATCTCTGAGTATTCCTCTAAAATTCTGATCTCTGAGCACAGCCCCTCCCAATCCAAAGAATCAAGTGAGAAAAGCCCCTTTCAGGAAGAGTCTTGCCACGGTTGCCCCCAGGCTAACACACACTTTCTCTGCAGAGTGATCAACAAAGTAATTTCATTTTATATGCACAATATGCACATCCATCTTTGCAAAAGTTCGGATGTTGTTTGTTTTCGTGGGTAAAACGATGCCCAGGCCGGCTCCAGGATGACATCATGAAATGGGCGGCACCCAGAAGGAGTGAAAGGTGGAGCCTCAGAGATCGAGGTGTCTTACTTCCGGGTAGGAAAAGAACTTTCGTTATAGTTTACTATGAAAGACTTAACAATAACATTATATGGGACTTTTGAAGGTTTTATATATATATATATATGTGTGTGTGTGTGTGTGTTTAGGTAATAGATTAATTTGTAATGAGTTATGTCAACACTGTGGGGAGCAACAATCCCACTAAAAAGCAACATTTTTTTTTATTGATCAGTGTTTCTTTTGCTTTATCTGTGTTAGTTCTGATCATGCTTTGTGTTCAAGTTAAGTTTTGTATTTTCCTCTCAGTTAAATCTGTTTTGGAACTTACCATCCACAGCAGTTATTTGTAATATATATCTATCCACAGATGGATGGACTGATGGATGGAAGCATAAAATAAAACATGACAACAGCAACCGCAGTGTGCAAGATAAATAGATACAAAATAATCAGTTGTGTCAAAACATCCACGACGAGAACAAACTCTAACAAAGAAAGGTCCCAGCCAGGATTCAAACCTGGGCCTTCTCGCTGTGAGCCTGGAGCACCAACCACTGCACCATGGTGCAGCTCTTGTAAAACATATGCTTCCAGTTTATGAGTGGTCTGTGTTAAACTCCTCTGTGGTGTTTCATGCAGACTGAACCTGCACGTGTTAAATTCTTCTCTGGGACTTTCACTTCTGATGGGCATTAGTTAAAGGTAAACGGAACAATAACAACAACCACAGTTGGATGTCATGGTAAACAAATCCTGGAAAGCATCTTATCTTTGAATGAACTCGTCAATAAAAAGCGTGACGTTTGAAATATTTGAACTGAATAAAAACTAGATGACTTTAACTGTTACCATTTGTCTTATATTTGATGCATAGGTTTTTTAGACACCTATTTCATTAGCATGATCCGAACTTTACTCAAAACCCCATAGTATGAAACTTGGTTCGTTTTCTGCCCTGTAGTTCTTCATCATTCCACTAGGGCAGTGCTTCTCAATTATTTTCTTTCACACCCCCCTTTGAAGAACTTACCCTTTCACGTCCCCCGACCACTGTCTGCTGCAACTGTCATTAGTCAAGCTGCTCAAATTAAAAGTATATCTGCAAAACATTGTATTCTTATTATCATTAAAGAAAACAAAAAGAAAAAAATTGATCAATTTATAAAAAATCAATAACTTTATTAACATTGTTTTTTTAATATAAAAGAAAAAGTAGACACATTAGCATGTAAATTCCAAAAATTAAATTGTAATATCTATATAAACTCAGAGCACTTTTGACTGACTAATTGAATATTTGATACTAACACGAAAATGCATGTAAACAAATAATAATTGCATTAAATGCTGCAAATTTGGCAACATTAATATGAACTCATGAGCAAAATATTTTCCACTGTGATTCTTGAAGTTTCATGTATGTGGGTATTGTGGTCGCTGACTACAGAAGCCGAAAACAGCATACCTTATTTTGTTTACTGTTTTCTTTGTTATATTTAAATTATGATGCTGTTTCGTCTCTCTCTCCCTTTCCCACACGGACACTTGACTGATTGAAGTCTCTTCATTTTAGGCCATAACCAACACCTTACAGCTTACACCGACAACTCAGAACAACAGCAAAAGAAACGCTCTTTTTATTCTATTTTGTATTTCTTAGTAGAGCTCTGCCCCTCTAACGCCTTCATTCCGTCTCATGCACCAGCCCCTCCCTTTATTTCCTTAAAATCTCAGACAACTGGTTGAATGACAGAACCCCGGGCCCTGGTGCGTTCACTGAGCTCTGGATCTTGACAAGCCCAAAGCTTAATTTATAGCCCAGTTATAGTTGCTCACAGTTCTTCTGGTGTTTGACCTTTTCTCTGATAAACTGCTTTGTTTTGCCACAGATGTCCAGAACTTAGTGAACCAGGCAGAGACACTCGCCGACCCGGGATTTGTCATTTTCAGTGACTGATTATTTAGGCTCAAATAGTGACGGTGTCTTCCGGCCAACTGTTTAACTGACATCCAGTCATAAATGCATGATTCCCGGGTTTTTCCCGGAGAAGAGTTTTTCCTGCTCATTTCATAATGGTTGCTTCAGTGAAATCTCAAAAACACTTTCGGTGAGAAAAGTTTCTCATTTTCAGGACTTTATGTAAGGAATAATGCTGACACAGTGTTCATTATGAGAAATCAAGGCACGCCGCGGAAGCCTCAATTTCGTGTTGCATTGTTGCTTCTGCGAAATGCATTAATTTCTGACAATGCACACATGGAAGGGCATTATCCTGCATAAACCATGGTCGCTTATAGAAGAAATAAATCTTAATCTTAATCTAAATTGATTTTTGGTACTTTATTCTTGTTATTTTTTTGGTTTAGATGGCTTTTTCACAAAAAGCTGACTATTTGATTAATGATGTGACATGTTGTCACTGCACCATGACATTGTGCCACTGAGCCGGCACTGACTTTGACTGCAGTGGCAAAGGAAAGTGATAAATATTTATATATGCTGATCGTTAAGATAGGTTAAAAAACACATTAGTTCAGAGAGAAAGTTCACCTCCTCCTGCTCGTTTTTTCTTAGATGATGAAGGAAAAGTTTGTTTTAAAGAAGTCTGCACAGTGCTATAGAACATTTGGGCTTTGTTACCGGAGTTTCCTTTTTCCTTAAGTCCGAGTCAGGTCCCAAGTAGAGTCACAAGTCCTACATTTGAATGTTCAAGTGTTTTTAAGTCATTTCAAAGACATGTGTGCTTTTAGGAATTGTATTTATTCATCAAAATTTCACAAGTATACTGGGTCAATTTCCTCTGAGCTCATGCATCCCCAATTCAAAAATCCAAAAGGATTTCTTTATGACAAAAACCCACTTTAACTTTAGAGTCTAAAAAACAAACAAAAATTTGTTTACTTATGCTTAACTAATGCTTCTTAGTGTGTAGTTATTAGAAAGTGTTACCCATTTACTTTAATGCTTAACATTTCTGTTGTGAATATGATTTATCTCTGTTTTGAATACAACTTTTCTTTGTACTGAGTACATTTCCCCTGTTAACTTACTGTCAAAAAGAAGTCACAGGGATACATATATATACTTGATATGTATTACATATGTATTCTGTTTTTAAGACAAATAGGATTTAATACAGAAATGTTAAATGTGAATCTAAATGTTGTAAATATATTGGTGCTGTCAATCGATTAAAAAAATAATCAGATTAATCCCACTTTTGAATTGGGATTAATCACAATGTTTTACTAAGTCAATTTTGTATGACAAGACAAGGTGACTAAAAAAGAAAATGTTTCCTTCATTTTTATTGTCTGAAATGTTTTAATTTAAATGTTAACTCAGATATCCTTGCCTGTGTACATGCTGAGGGAGGTACAGAGAAAATGACCTCCTCTCCCACCTTCTGCCATTCCTGTCTTTGAAGAAGCAGCACGTTTTTCCGTTGGTTTATCTGAGTGAGGATGTTGCCACCTAAAAGCCTCTTAATGCAGGATTGACAATGAAGTCAAATGAATCATTTGGATTAAGACTGAGTCACACATTGAATAGTTTTGTTGTCATCTTGGACAGGCTGTTGTGAAAATAGCTATTCTAAACGTTAAAACTGTCTTCTAGCAGGTATGCTAATGACTTTCCCACATTTGTGTTAGGTGGCAGTGACAGACAAGAGCATATTAACGTTTTTCCATCTGAGCACTCAGGCTTTAAGTAATAGGCTCTTGAGTTTAGTTAAATCTTTCTTAAGCAGAGTGAATGTACCATTAGTGCTGTACATTTTTGTGTTGTGCCCAGCATCTGTTTTTACTTGGCTGGCCTCTGTGACCTTGGGCAAACACCCAACACTTTTAGAGAGGCTGTTTGAATATATGAAATAATAGAAGCAAGATCAGCTCCTCAGCTGACCTCTGTGGCTCGTTTTTAAAAGAAGTCTGTCTCCAACAAAAATCAGCTCACTTTCACTGTGACAACATTACTTTTTTCTCTCAGTATTACCGGAACATAAGTTTGAACTGGTGTGTAATTGCCGACGCGAAAAAAAAAAAAGCATAATAAAAAATAAACATCTGTATTTAATTTGTACTGGAGTTTAAGTCGCAGCTTCAGGAACAATATGATGAACCTATTATGCAAACTAGAACGGACATTTAATGTTGACAGACAAATCATAATAGCAGAATACATAACAATGATACACCCTATATATGCACACTTCACTACCATAAGATAGTGAGGACGGGACAAGACAGGTCTTTATTGTCACTATCTGCATGTACAATGACATTGAAACAACCGTGTTTAGTTTTATGAAACATGGGAGGAATTGAATCACTGTCTAATATATTAGTGCATAAACAATTATTCAGAAAACCATAGCCTAAAGATCGAGTGTCTCAAAACCAGCGGACAGCTGGTTCCACTTGCAGCAGGTTTATTAAGCAAAGGCAGGCAGAAAGCATCCAGGCTGCACTACAAGTCCATAGAGCTAAAACAGAGTCGAGGATCAAGCAGAAGATCAGGGCAGGCAGCAAAGGAGCAGAGTCAGGAACGAAGCAGAGTCAGATAACAGGTGGTCAGAACAGATAGAATGTTTGGTATCCTTGCAGAATGACACAGGCAATACTTTGCACTGAATTCTTGAATTCTTTCGCATTAAATTCTTCATCGCCTGTGTTGCATCTCCACTGAGACCGGCACTTCTTCTTCTGTATTCTGGAAATCTTGTAAATGTGTTTATTGTTTCAATTTATAAAGTGTTAATTCAGAAGTGTCATTTGTGTGCATAAAACACACCAACAGTAAGATAAGCAGAACTTTCAAGACTCTAACTCTATAGATTGCATATATATATCTGTATATCTCTATCCATATATAGATAGATATAAATATGCACATGTATAGTTCTATGTCTGCAGTGTTACTCCAAGAAAACAAAGATTCTGAAACAAAGATGGAGACTGTCTCGAGCGCGCAGACAGAGCTCTCAGCGACGGGGAGGAAAAGGGGGCGGGGTTGCTCCGAGCTTACAGTCCTGCCCACAAAGAATTTTATTTCTAATGATCTACTGCCACTGGGGATAAAACGTCTTTAAAAAACAACAGTCTTTTTTGATTTTGGCTAAAAACTGCACAGGTATAATTAAAAGACTACAAAAAAATGACAACTTGGAAAGTCTGTCAATACAAATTGAAAACAGAACCGCTGAAAGAAAAATATCACTGAAAGGTTTTCATCGCTCCACAAAGAATTCTTTCTTTCTCTGTTTCATGAAAAACACTGAGCTGACAGAGTTCAGGGAGATCTTCAGTGTTCCTTTCGTTTGCTTGCCACACCATCGCATGAGCATATTTCATTATGTTCTAGACAATGGTTGCACGGATCCTGTCTCCACTTCAGCAATCTTAGTATATCCCTTCTGCTGACTGTAAATATTTAGCTGTTCTCTGTTGTTCATCTGTCACCTGATCTCACATTCTCTTCAGCCCACTTCTTATTGCTAATCTCCTCCTCTCATGAAGCACGGTTGCCTCTGTGCTCCTGTTCAACCTTCTCTATTGCTCCTAACAGTTTTTTGGGTGGAAAAATGTAAACATTTATGTGTTCAAGTCCAACTCAAATCATCTTTTGATCCACTGTAAAAGCGTTCCCAGTGGTCTTTTAAATGTGATAAAGCTGTTATTAGGTTAAGTAATAAGTTCAAACATCCCAAAATTCAAGAAAACGTTTAAAGAAACTCTAATTTCACAACATGAAGACAAGAGGAGTTAAAGATCAACTGGTGTTTGAATAAATCCAAATACATGGACGTGTGAACTTGAATGTGATGAAAAAATCGATTAATTGCAGCCAATGAGTTTTACACTGTGGAATGTGCAATAATAAAAACTGAAATGTTTTCATTACAATCAATAAGATACTTGATCTGAAATATGTAGCAGTAATTACTGGATTAATGTAGTTATGTGTTCTAATGATAATCAATGATTATTACATATCTGTTACCTAATGTGAATCATTAATGTTTACTAAAAAAAAGTGTCTTTCAGAGAATAATCAATAATCACTCTATTGCTACTTGAAAAAATCTGCACTTGATCTGATCAGAACTGGATTATAAAAACTATGCAAATCTATAAAATGAAGTAACTATGTATGGGGGGGGGATTATATTAGTTCTCTTTTTCCCACTCCTTTTCAAGCAATCAATCAAATTATACTTAACTTTAGTTAATAATTACTATATTTAATGAATCAAACGCGACTTTAGTGAGTCTTTGTTTTTGTTTGTTTGTTTTTCTTTATCTTTTGATCAATGTCTTTCATTGTCTCACTAATGAGTTTGATAAATCGGTGCGATTTTTTTTTCTTGTTTTGTCCAATTCATTCATTCATTCATTCATTTTCCAATCCGCTTTATCCCTTTCGGGGTCACGGGGTTGCTGGAGCCTAACCCGGCTACTCATGGGCAAAGGCAAGGGACACTTCTGGACTGGTCGCCAGTCTGTCGCAGGGGCCACAGTCACACACCCATGCACACTCAACATGCACACCTAGGGACAATTTAGAGTAACCAATTAACCTATGAAGCATGTTTTTGGACGGTGGGAGGAAGCCGGAGTACCCGGAGAAAACCCACGCATGCACGGGGAGAACATGCAAACTCCACACAGACAGGTGACACTGTTTCAGATCCCCCAGCCAGGACTTGAACCGGGAACCTTTTTGCTGTGAGGCAAGAGCGCTAACCACTGCGCCACCGTGCAGCCCTATTGTTTTGTCCAATTTATGCTGAAATAAACCAGATCAATCAATCAAAAAAAAACGGTGCTGTGTTGTCGTGCTGCCTGGTGTCAGGAGTGAACCAGAGGGAGGGCTCTTCTGAATATTGACTGCCTTCTACCTTCCTCACTTCATATCCCAGCATGCACTGCATCGGTCCATGGTCCACCCAGCTGTTCATAATGTAGTCATCACACTTCCTATTTAAGTCATGCTCAGTCAATCAGGCAGTGCATAGTCCTGTTTTCACTCCCAGCGTTACTAAGTATTTCTTACCTCTTTTGCCTTTTGTGTTTGACCTTTGACTGTTTACTCGCTCCCTGTCCTGCTCTTGTGTCTTTGACCCTTGCCTGGATTTTGGATTACCGCCATGTCTTGCTCCTGCACCAAATCATTAAACCAGTTGCATTTGGATCCACACGTTTCAGTGCCTCTGTTACACCTGGAACATGCTGCCGCCAGACCTCTGATGCTCCAAACGCATCACAGCTCCTGTACATTGACTTAATATTGAAACTGACCATCCCTATCACCCGAATCGTGTTTGGGTCATAAGTATACTAGTTTACTAAAATGATGGCTGTCATTCATTCAAACTCTCTTTGAAGAACCACTCCAAAAAAAAAAGTGTTTTTTGTGTTTTTAACATGTTCTTGTAGCAATTTTTCTCATAATAGACAACCTATTTAAAATACTTTACGATTAAAACTGCGTTTCTGAGTATTTCTTGATTCAAATTGTGTTGGATCAGTAAACCGGATGCTAGAAAAATCTGGGGCTGATGACGCAACTACTCACTGGAAGTGCCAAAGTCTCTCTTATCACTCTGCTCCTCCGCCCCCTCACGTGCATTAATTTTCCTTGTCAGAGTTGTATTATGAATCAAAACTGTACGGCTGTTTATTGCTCGCCATTATTTTTCCGCCGGTAATGCTAGTTTGGGGCTACAGCGTGAGTGCGCAAACAACTCTTAGTGATGAGGAGGGGAAGGGGTTGCTGAGGGCCAACAGTCCCGCCCACAAACCAGAATTGTATTTCTTATGAGCTCCTGCCGCTGGGCATAAAATATGTCTTTAAAAACAACAGTTTTTTTGATTTGGGCTAAAAACCGCATAATCATAATTAAAAAACTACTGGGAAGGATTTTACAAAAGAAAAAATATGGTTTGAAGTTTTTGTCTATGCAGGTTTCTGGAAACAATTCTCCAAGATACAGTATCTTTCATTTTTGTGAGTGTGTCATATGAGCATTTTAAAGAGTAAAAGAAGGAAAAATAAAACGTCTTAACTTTTCTTTCAAACAGACCAGACTGCATAGCTTGTTTTTGCAGAGTTTTTAATGCTAATTTGAAGCTGGCCTAATTTAAAACATGTTTTAGCTATTTTTTTACAGTACCAACTCAAAACAGGATTTCAAGCTTGTGTTAGCACCCCTAACCCCTCGTTGTCAGTCGGTTTTGAGCAGGATGTTCATGCAGGCTTTGAGAGTTTCTGGTTTCTTCCTCATTTAAATAATAAAAAACAATAAACATTATCCACACTTAAACTGAAGTTCTTCAGATGTTTGTCAAAGTTAAAACATGAGGAAAAAAGGAACCAAACTACAAATCAAGCAGTTACTAATACGGTTTAAAATAAAGCCCTTTCGAATGTCAACAGCAGCTTCAGCATTTCTATGATGTCCTATATGTTTAGTTTTGTGTTTACTTCCTCTGCAGTGATCCTAACAGCAGACGACAAACACAGGCATACTCCAATTCATTTTCAAATATTTCCAAAATTAATATTTATTTTTGGTAAAAATCCCTCTGCTTGCTATCTGATTAACTGTTCTGCTTCAGCATGTTGGGTTTTAAAATAGGCTTAATTAGGAATTAAT
Source organism: Adrianichthys oophorus (assembly GCA_036245035.1). Classification (NCBI taxonomy): domain Eukaryota; kingdom Metazoa; phylum Chordata; class Actinopteri; order Beloniformes; family Adrianichthyidae; genus Adrianichthys; species Adrianichthys oophorus. The sequence goes on from BSAI01000005.1 coordinate 3,902,867, forward strand.
AGTTCTGTTCCCAGGGCTTTTATCACTTTTTTAAAAGTTTTTTTTAGAAATGTAGGCTTTTATTATCATATTTGATGACATGGTCAAACTTTTATGCTACAATAAACACACACCTTTCATTTAAAACAAGGCCTCACACACAACCATCATTTTATCACCACATTAAATAAAAATAAAAACTTTTTTCAAAGCAGAGCCAGTCTTTTAAAATGCTGGGTAACGTTTAACCTTTAAGGTGGTCTGCTCGTCAATGTTAACTATGAAACACCTGATAACAACATGAAACCATTTCAAAGGTAAAAAGATCTTTTAATTGAAAGTTAAAACTGAGATGTTTATGAGCAATAAGAGGATTGGCTGCGTCAACCACAAAGAACCCACTGAGAGAAGCCTCTCAAAGGTAAACACAAACATTCAGATCATCTGTAATGATGGCTCTTCAGTCTGTCTTTGTCACATTAAACCCAAATGGATCAAATGTGATAACTTATTTGAGGTCATTTTGTAAAGAACATGATGAAGACGCAAATCTAAAGATTTTGTGACAAACTCGTGTTTCTTAATGGCAACATAATTATTACTGCCTGAGAGAAAACATAATGACGAGGCTCAGAGGAACCGAAATAACTTGAATATGGTTTGTGTATCTGTCAGTGAGTCAGACAGACAGAAAAAACACATTTCACCACCTTCGCTGTTTTGTTACTTTAACAGCTCCAGTGATGGTCTGCATGTGTTTAGGTGTTTAGATTTGTAAGAATCCTTATGAAATATGACTCACATCAGTGTTTCCCTGTGATAAAGTTCCACATGGCGTGCTATGCTGTGTTTTTGCTAAATCCGCACAGAATTATAATACGCTTTGAGGAAGTCTGTAAAGACACCCAACCTTTCCTTTAAGAGGATTTAATAAAGCAGATTACGTGCACAGCAGAGATCTGGACTGAAATCCAGACAGAGGGGGGGACCGCTGCTGAAAAGTCTGTTGTCTTCCTGTGGTTTTATAGACCTTCTGTGTTTTCAAATCAAAACCCCAAAACACTAATCTGAAGAAAAGGCTGAAATGATGAAACACATTTTTGAAACAGTATTCAACTGATCGCCTGTGACTGTCAGGAGAAATGGAAAGCTCGATAAACCCCGTCGGACATAGTGGCATGATCCTGTGCTCCAGTGGAGGCCTTGTCGCATGGCAGTGACCCAGCAGGCCAACACTGACGGCCGGCTGCAGCCAAAGGTGGAAGACAGTTTTGTGTTTGAATTCAACACAGTTGAGTATCGACCCTTTTCATTGTGACGTCAGACAAAATGCTACTGCTACTGTTTAAAGTTACTTCCGGTTTACGGGTTTACAAAGCTGAACTGAACACTGATTAAAACAATTTTTGTAAATATTAAAGGTAAGCTTAATTGTAACAGAAATTTGTGCAATATTTATTCTATAAATGTCTTGCCTAACTGTATTTACTTTCCTCCTTTGGATCATTCACAAATTAAAGTATAAATTTGAATGATCTTTCAATGTTTGATATTTTATTGAAAATATTGCCCTTTTTTAAGCAGATATTATTGTAACGGTTTATATTTTTCCTGATGTTTGTTGCATGTATTTTAAGTGCAACCAGCACAAAATCTGATGGAAATTCATACTGCCCACACATAATACATGCTGTCAAGATGCACAGTGCTGCATGTCTACACGTATTTTAACAGCGTCCAATGCTAAGTGTAGTTGGGGTTTTAGGTTTTTTTTTTGGTTGTTTTATGGGTATTTTAAGGGGTAATTATAAAAACAGGAATGTGTATTAAGCGGCACAATAAATATTTGAAGTGCGTGTATCGAACCACATATTTTCAGCTTTCAAAATAAAAATGCGGCCCAGAAAAAGGTTCAGAACTGACCACTCATATTTTAGAAATTACACATGAAAAGTCACTTCCTTGCAGTGTCGGGGGTTATGGATTACAATGTAATGAATTACTGTAATTTAATTACTTTGGTCAGTAAGGGGGTAATGTAATGAATTAGTGAATTATTGCAATAACTGGCCTATATGGTTTTGTAGGCTCTGATATTTTCTCTCAAATGGAGAAATGGAGATTTATTTTTAAAAATTAAGTAACTAGAGCAATACAGGCACGCATGCGTCTGTGCACATGTGCGCATGTGTGCATAGTTTGGTAGACTCACAGCTGTTCAGAGACAGAGAGAATGGTACAACTCATTGTAATGGAATACTTACATTCAGCCAAAATGAACATGGAAGAATTTAATAGTTCTTTGTGTTTTCAAAAGACTGGCTTAGTTTCAGATTTGATAGACATGAAAATAGACATGAATACAGACGTAACAGTATTTTCCACATCTGACTTTGAGCTGTAGCATAGACCACATATGTTGTAACAGTAACTTATTTTTGTGTCATTTTTCACACTGTTGTCTGAATTCCAATGAAGTCAGGTTATGTCTTAAACCATGTTCATACCTTTCACAATGTTATTGCTTTCAAAATGTAGTTTTTTGTATTATTTAGTTTTATTTTATTTATGTACCTTGATTTAACCACAGCAGTCCTATTGAGATTGAAAGGTTCTTTTTCAAAGGAGCTCTGTTCAATGACAGACAAGAGGATCTTGTTTGTGTGAAGCTGTTCTTTCCTTGAGAACTGGTGGGAATAAAGTAAAGTAATGTAATGAGTTGTGAATTACTTTTTCAAATAGGTAAAAGGTAAAGTAATTTAATTACAATTTTGATCCCGTAACTAAGTAAGGAATTACTTTTTAGAAATAACTTGCCAACACTGCTTCCTCGCATTTAAGAATTTTTTTTATGGTTTTCAATTCATTTTATCCTTGTTTACCTTTATTTATGAGCAAAATCAAATGGTTAAATGAAGAGCAAAAATGTTAGAAAATAATGCAACAGTAATAAGCTTTACTTTAATGAATTTGTCTTACTTTTGCTCTGTTTTCAGTGGTTCTGTGAACACGGAAGTCAAAGCCTCTTTAACTGGACAAGAAAGATCTTTTGCAGCTCTACATCTTATAACCATCGTGGAAAGCTAGTGTTAGCATACATTTGAAGAATATCTTAATTACCTTCCTTATCAGACAAGTGACATTCACCTTTGACTGGGTTGTAAGAGAGAAATGACCCACGACTGGCTTAATATCGTCCATTTGAATTTGGGGAAGCAGCTGTGCGGCATTCTGCAGGCTGGATTACTGACATTTGTATTTTGATTTGTGAACGATCTAAGAGAGAAAAAATACATATAGGCTGAATTCTTCCCTTCTCCCTACCCCTACATTTAGCCCTCTAAATGGACATTTATGTAAAATAGTGTCTCCAAAAATCATTTTTCGCCTACCATGCCGCTCAGGGCCGGGCCTGGACATGAGTAAGTGGATCCCACTGACTGTTTTAACACAGTCCAACTAAAATATGTTTGAAGGGGTCAGTTAATAGAGGCCAATAGACTGGTGTGCCAAAGAGGGCTGGGGATGGTTGTATTTAATGCACAGAGAAAACAGACCTGTGGACAATATCCACAAAAAAACTGAATTCCTTTGTTTTTTTTACTTCAAAGACACATAGTCAGTGATTTGAGATTTTAACTAGTAAAAAGTGCTCAAAATGGAGCAGTTTTGCTCATCTACCAACTTTTGCCAGGAATTTGGCTAACTTGTACACTTCACAGACATGTCCATTTCCAGAATGTCAGATTCTCAAAATCCCTTTCATTTAACCACAATGTGTTTCAGAAATGAACAACTCTTTCCAGAATCGTCTAACTCTTACTTTCCGGTACTTTGTTGTGCAAATCTTTACAACCAGTTCAAATAACCAAGTTCCTGAAACCTTACATGGCAGTTTGAATCTCTATAATTAATGGATTTTCCTGTTTCTTGCTAGAAGTCGCAGCCCAGCGAGACGCCATCACAACACCATTACAGACGTTGTGGTGGCTCCTGTCTCATATTTCCATCCACTTTACTTAGAAAAAGGACATAATCTCATCTCAGCAGCTCAGACAACGTGAATGGACGCTCATGGGTCAGTCAGCTGATACTGAGTCAACATCAGTCTATGCCTCTTGTGAGCAATCTCTGCTCTTTAAAATTCTGTTTTATTTGGGTTATTGTTTTGTGATTTGTAACGGAAATTATTTGTTACAAAACAATGACCCAACGTACTAATTCTAGTATGGCTTCATCAAACAGCTGAGTAGCAAAGTAAAGAAAATGTGTGAAATAGAAAAAAAAAAATGTTGTTCTGCATCTCTGTGTTTTGTTTTGTTTTTCAAACTGTTTCACAGTTTGGGCAAAAAAGTGCAGTCAAGAAAAAAAAAAACAGTTTTGGACGACAAAAACTCCAGAAATATTCAGGTCCAGTCAAAAAGCCAACAAGTAATGCATTATGTTATACTGCTTTTACCAGTAATGTGCTTTTACACAATAGGTGCTTCTTTAAAGTCCATAGTTGCCTGTTCTTAAGTAGGAATTCAGGACATTATAAAGGGAAAATTCATAGTATTCTCACCCTGTGCAGTCTATTCTTCTTTGAGTAAACTTGAAACATGTCCTGAACTGTCTCTTTTGAGATTAGTGGATCTGAGGGTCCGGCGTTTCAATTTTATTTTATTTTTTTAACTTTTCTTGTGCCATGGAAGGCTGTTGCTAAAACTATTAACTGACCATCATCATCACAGACACGACCTGACCAGCTGGTGAGTGTGCACTGCAACAGCCTGAGAGTCCCACCTTAAAACTTTTGTCACAAAAAACAACACACACGCTGTGTGTGACAGATCAGACTATCTTCCAGGGCAGTATGGAACATGAATTTGTTCCAGTGACGCCCCATTCCTTGTCTTATTCCCTACTTTCCATTGCACTGATTTAACTTTTTGCGCATGCTGAATTCTCCTTTAAATTCTGCATGGTGCAGCTGCTGACGCCAGCTTTGATAAATCACATGCAAATCCTAATTGTGTACAAATTCTTTGCATACTCATGCTGTTTCTAAATGCAAGTGAAAAAATTAAAAGGTGAATATTGAGCAAATATTGAAAAACACAAATCCCGGGGTTCACATTCACAAAGAGTTTAGAAAATTGATTAAAAGGTTGCAAAATACCAACAACCAACAAGACATGTTTTTTTTTTATTTGTAACATTTGGCTTTGTGGTTAGGACTGTTCGCTGGCCTTATCAGCAGTGATTGTTTTACGTCGAATAATAACAGATGGTTGCTGTCATAATGCCCTGCTTAAATTTCAGACGAGTCCCCACCTTTTGTGTTCAGTACAGTTAAGTACAAGTTTAGTACAAAACAGAAATGCTGAGTGTTGCAGTTCCTCCAAAGACCAAGGGAGGCAAATTGCAGAACAGAAGGACATGTTTCTTCAATGGCTCCTTTGGTAGATAGTCATATTTTATTCAGCAAAAAATTTGCCTATATTCTGGTTTGAGGCTGCACGGTGGTGTAACGGTTAGCATTCTTATTTAACAGGGAGAAGGCGGTGGTTTAAATCCCAGCCTGGTCCTTTCTGTGTGGAGTTTGCGTGTTCTCCTCATGCATGTGTGGATGTCCCCCAGCCAGTCCAGATTCCTCCCACAGTCTAAGAACCTGTTTTATTCGGGCTGTGGATCATTACTTCAATGGCGATCTGATCTGATTTGCAAATTAAGCTCAACGTTTCACAGATCAAACCCAGATTCTTACGGTTAAATACAATATGTTTTGGAATTTGTTCTATGTTTGTCTTTTAACTGGATGTACATCCATCCATCCATCCATTTTCTTCCACTCATCTGGGACCGGGTCGCGGGGGCAGCAGTCTAAGTAAAGATGTCCAGACTTCCCTCTCCCCAGCCACTTCCTCCTGCTTCTCTGGGGGGATCCAGAGATGTTTCCAGGCCATCCGAGGGACGTAGTCTCTCCAGCGTGTCCTCTCCCCAGTGGGACATGCCCGAAACACCTCCCCAGCGAGGGGTCCAGGAGGCATCCGGACCAGATGCCTCCTAGACTGGATGATCCGGACCAGATGCCCGAGCCAACTCAACTGGCTCTTCTGGATGTGGAGGAGCAGTGGCTCTACTCCGAGCTCCTTGCAGGTGACTGAGCTTCTCCCCTATCTCTAAGGGAGCGCCCAGCCAACCTATGGAGGAAGCACATTTCGGCCGCTTGGATCCGGGACCTCGTTCTTTTGAGCTCATGACCATAGGTAAGTATTGGAGCAATTCTGGCTTAGCTCTCTCTTCACCACAACAGACCGGTACAGAGACCTCATAACAGTGCACGCCGCACCAATCCGCCTGTCGATCTCACGCTCCGATCTTCCCTCACTTGTGAACAAGACCCCAAGATACTTAAACTCCTCCACCTGGGGAAGGAGCACTCCACCCACCCAGAGAGGACAAACCACCTTTCTCCGGTCAAGAACCATGACCTCAGACTTAGCGGTGTTGACCCTCATCCCTGCCGCTTCACACTCGGTTGCAAACCAATTCAATGTTTACTGGAAAATCATATGTATTAAATCACCGTCATCAGTGTTGGGGGTAATGAATTTCAAAGAAACAAATAACTGTAATTTAATTATTTTTGTCAGCAACGAAGTAATGTCACAAATTACAGTTCAAATACCGGTTCTTAAATTACAATTTCTAGACTACAGAAACCCTCATGACATCATTACTCAAATGATGCAGTGAAACCATTGGGGATGAATAAAACACATTCTTTTGTGTAAACACGTGGCTCTGACATTGTCTCTTGGCTAAATGAAACAAAACAGATACTAAAAATAAAAAGTTCGTGACACGCGCAGTAATATAGATTTAAAGATTGGTCAAAGTAAAATAAAGAGACGTGGATGAATGCGTAGGCCCATTCGGCAACTGGAGATTGTCAGATTATTTCTGTTTTGTAGAACACAAAGGAAAAAACATTTCAGTTAAGAGCACGTTTATGTCCTGGAGATGAAGTGCTTTCCACTGCCCTAGTGCCAATGAGCAACCCGTCCATACCTTATGTAGGATACTATACACTGTACATGTACTCATGTTCATGTGGTGAAATGAATGAGGTGGTGCTAAAAACCTGGCTGCCCTTGTGGAGCCTCTATCTTTTTATTTTGTGGATTTCACAGAGGGATCTTGTTTGTTGCAGCTGGATTCCTTTGAGAATAAATAGAAAGAAGGACACTAGTGTCCATCCGTCACCTACCTATGGTTGTACCCCGCCTTTGCCTAATCATAAATGGAATAGGCTCCAGCAACCCCATGACCCCAAAAGGGATTTGGATTTGGAAGATGGATAGATGGAGATTGTGGTTTCAACTTCTGAATGTATAATCCTTTTCTATTACACATGAAGAGCTCGAATTTGCACATTTTAGTAGCATGTCTTTTTATTGGGAGTTGGATTGGCGCAAAAGAGCTTCGCACACTACTTTGTCTTTCTGACTTCCTTTTTTCAGATTCTTGATGAGTACAGTAAATGTCTGTTAACATACAGGTCCCACTTCAGACTTTCTCCTCACCTTATAGAATCCCATGATGAACTACAGAACAGAAAGAGGCACGTACTCAACTCAACACTCCTTGGACATGCTTTTATTTTCTATAGCAGGTTTATGGCATGGAACATGAAACGGAGTTGGCTGCTCCTGGTGTGGTTGCCTAAACCCTGGACTGACCGTCTGTTAATATCACGCTGATCCAAATCAAACAAATAACTTTTTCCAACTATGTCCTGAAAAACAGACTAAAATCATGCACAAGTAGGATTGAAAAGGCTTTTTTTTTTGTTTTAGTAAAGACATAATGAACAGACACTGAAACCTAGGTTTTTAGGCTTAATAGTTAAACCTTAAAATATCTGTCATTATTCTAATTTTAAGACTTCCAAAATAAATCGTCTAAAGCTTTTGTTTTGCTACTGAGCTTTATTCATCCTTCAAATCAAACCCCTTTTTAAATGTAAACTGTCACACATTTAGTCGTGTACTTGATCTGAATATGAAGCCATTTGAACTTGAAATGAACTCTACAAAAAGACATATAGAACCAGAAAAAGGCAATAAGAAAAGAGGAAAAAGACCCAATTGGAGAGAGAACAAGACATGCTTGAGGTAGACAGCCAATACGGTACAAGGGAGCGAGAGACCCTGAGTAAGAAGACAGAGAGAGAGAGAGAGAGAGAGAGAGCAGGAGGTCCCCACAGAGAGGAAGAGAGACTGCATGAGAGAAGCAGCCAGAGCGCAGAAACATTCAGCTCCCGGTCACTCACAATGACGACTCAACTACTTGACTGCACTCCTCTGGAAACCTGAAAGACCGCAGAAAGAGCTGCAAGACGCTCCATTTTTCTCCTCCTGCTCGTCAATCAGTTTTTCATCTTTGAAAGTGACAATATGTGGAAATACATTGCAGGAAGGAGGAAGGTTTGGGAGGAACGTGGTTCATGGTGCTTTTTGGAAGACGTGGATGGAACGGCTGGGTTTTTCCACTGAAGGTTTAAGTGAATGAAGAGGTAAGGGGGGGCATTTATGGAATATTTAAAATCCCTGGAGGGCTGATACTGTTTGCTTATGAAGAGGAATGGATTCCTCAGAGGAGTCCAAACTTTGCTGGCAGACTGGAGTGAGAGTGTGAGGGGAAAGTTGGAGGCACATGGACACACACCTGTAAGATACGATCCTGCTCCTCATCCATCCCTGTCAGTCACGGTCTGCCACGGATGAGCTGAGACCAGGAAGCAAGGATTCCCACTCTGACATCATGCTCATCAGGCTCACAGAGCAATCACACCTTTGAAGAGAAATCCAAACTCGCACCCGTTTCCACCAGTGTCCATCCTTCAAACCAGTGTCACTCTGACACGAGGAGGATGTTTGTTTCTTGTTTCCCATAAAGATCAGAGTCATGCGCCTGAAGAAACACAGACTTGCTGGGAAATTGCTTCAACCTTCAGAAGAAATGCAGATTTTCTGTAACCCAGATAAGGCATGGATGCAGCACTTTGAGCACATCTTCCACTCTTCAGGGATGACTTCAAACAGATTCTATTACTTGGAGAACTGACTCCTTTCCTCCCCATTTTCTGTGAAGATGTGAGTGACGATAAATCCCTGCTTAGATTTCTGACATTCTGATCAAGTGGTGAATACGTTTACACTGGATGTTGATCCTGACAGACAGTTTTACGGCTCCAATTTCCTGTGAGATGATGGGATGGATAAATGAACATCAATGTAAACTCAAGGGACAAAACTTTATGATGGGGAAGGCAAATAAAGAAGGGAGTAGCTGTGAGTTTCTGGCTCGTCTGACTGAATAAGTGGTGATCTTCTCAAGTTCCCCATATCTGACAGCATGAACCTAGATGGAGTTAACATGTCAGAATTGATCTCCCACACTATCAGAGCCGTTACCGCTCTGGAGTCCAAACCCTGGCCTCCACCTGGACTTGAGGAAAACGTCCTCAGAGTTGGCAATGCAACAAGCGTGGAGTGTAAAGCAGGTGACGTGGTGCGCAGCGCAGTGGACAGGCAGCTGGGGAACTGGTCTCAGCGCAGTGCAGCTGGACTTCACGGGTCTCAGTGTGCTCCCTCAGACCCGGCGGGGGAGAAGAACTGGGCAGCGTTGCTAATCCTGGTGGTGATCGCCGTCACGGTGATGGGGAACATCCTGGTGATTCTGGCCGTGTCCTTGGAGAAGAAACTACAAAACGCCACCAACTACTTCCTGATGTCTCTCGCAGTTGCTGACATGCTCCTGGGCATCTTGGTCATGCCAGTTTCCATGGTGACTATTCTCTATGGTAAGAGCAGAGCGTGGATCAAATTAAATGTTATCAAGCTGACATTTAGTGTGCTGCTGACTGGAGTTGAGCGGTCTCACAGCATTTGATGAATTGTTTCATGACTAAACAAACTGCACCTGGCTGCACGCTTTCCTCACTACAGATGGTTTGTGCGTTCGTGACTGTTATAGGCAAGAAATATGACATTTTCTAATTTCCGAGTTGGAGCTGTGTCAGAGCCTGATGGCTATTTAGATCAGTGGTCCAGTGTTTGGCTCTGCGGTGAGGCAAACTCTGCCTGTACAGGCAGATCTGGGGTTCATGGATGGCTTTGCGGTGGCGGTGGAAGACAGATGGAGAGCAGCAGTGGTGGAGGTGTTCAGGGCTGTTGTTGATAATGATGGGTTTATTTGGAGAGCTGCTTCAATGGAAAAATAACATGGAAAAGCCCTCAGACAATCTATAACAGTAGGAGAAAATTCACATGGGAACATTTTGTCCTTTGATTTGCACCTGAGTTTCTTTCCTTGGGGGGGTCCACTTTGTTTGGCAGGTGTGCAAACTGGCCCCACATGATAACTCTGGTCTACAGCTTGCATGCAAATGTTTAGTTCAGTGTGAATACAGCTGGGCTTTCAATAAAACAAAGAACAGCAGACAATCAAAAGGAGGAAAGGACTTCCTGTAAGTGGTGTGCGTCTCGTGGGTGAGTGTAGAGAAGAGCTACTTATGATAATCAGAGGATGAGCACCACTTTCTGGCATTCTTCTTCATGCTTTGTTCTATTCCTGTTTAGAGATTCATTTGAGCATCTGTTAAAATGATGTGCTTTTTCCAGGAACAGTGTAGAAGTATGATATGTCACAGCTGTCTAGTAGCATTCCACATACCTCAAGTCTTTGGGAGCATCCCACTGAAAACAATCCAAAACCTCAAAGTTATGGTCGTGAGGGTGGAGGAGTAATCATTTGGGCTTGTTTTAACACCACCGTCGCTGAAGATGAACTGGTCATAGTTTAGCTTAAATTGTAACTACAGCAGCACCAAGCTATAGGTTCAGATAAGGCCATCTGTCCTGCAGCTTTTGATTGACAAATAAATGGGTCATGCAGTCACTCCAACATGGCAAATCTGAAACAATAGACTTAAAAAATGAAAATGACAATTGTATGTTTATCAGTCGCACTACAGATATCTAACTGCAGTCTAGCTTCATTCTTGTTCAGTTCATGTTTTTTGCCAAACTTCAAGTCTGTTCTTAAGTATCGTGGTGAGTGAAGTTTTCATGTGGATTTTGCTAGAAGCTTTTTACATGCAATAAATCAAAGAATATCCTGTCAAAGTATCTTTTTCTTCAGAAATGTCACGTTTTTTGTTTTTTCTTGTAGTTTTAACAAAACAAAGATGAGGACTACCTTTCATCCAAAGAAGTGACCTGTTTCCTGTGGTCTTGAAGCACATATATTTGTCCTGTGCATAAAAGTCACCTCTGGTGATTTTTACCAGCCTGTCATCACTCAACCTGCTCACATCCTTTACAGCTCACATAAATACAACTATAAAGCCAACACAGCGTGCCTTTATTTCCCCAACAAAGATTAGTGTGAGCAAGAAAGAGACAAATAAACAAAAGGCGGCAAAGCAGCCGACTTCAGATGACTGTGCTAGAAAAAAAAAGTGCCTTTTGAACAGAAGACCGGTTTGATTCTTCTCTCAGTACATTACAGACTCATTACTGTTGATGGAAGAATAATGCTGCTGCCGCTGGACAAAATATTTCCTTCATAGACATCATAGACCTACTGTTTCCTTAGAATGCTTTTACTAATCAGGACAAGGCCAGGGTGGCCTGGAATTTACAGAATCAAAAAAATCTTTCAAGCGTTCTGTTGATGGCAGCACCATTTTTTAGTGGGATCTTCCTTATTTAACAGATTCTATCAAAGTCATTCATTTTTACCTCAGGTGTTCAGAAAGATTTGGGCAATTTGTTCCTGATTAAAGAATTTACTAACCAACATTTTATTTTATTTATTTATTTTATAACAATTTACCAACATTTACTATACAACTTCAGAGCACCAAAACCAAGAGGCCTAACAGAGAGGCAGCAGGGACGCTTGTACAGGCCGCTAGTTTGCTGCAAGAGGTTAAACATCAGCTGGCCTGACCAAAAAGCAAAACTGCACCCCCTCCTAACCCACAAATATTTTTGCATGATTGAAGCTTTGTGTAATAAATGTGGGAGAGATCCTAACACTCAAACATGCATTTGTTGCTTCAACACTCAGGAATAATCTAAGAAGCTTGAAATGTTTGAGATTGATTTTCAGTGTTTCTCAGCTTTTTAGTGGGATTTTCTGAAAGTCAGCTTTGGGTTTAGGGTCAGATCCATCTCATTCACAGTTTTGAAACTTTGCTAATCAGAACACACTACAATGTTCTCATTTTGATAAATCCTCAAATGCTCATCTGGTGTTATCTACTTTTCTTGACCGGATTTCAACGCAAAATGAACTCACTGACCATCACCATTCCGACTGTGATGGAATAAACGCCGGTCTCTAATGAACGCCGGACCGGCTGCCACGTTTATGGAATAACGTCCAGGCTACTAAAGGCAGATCTGCAACATGCACATCCATCTTTGCAAAATTTGAAGGTTTTATTTTCGGGGGTGTAACACAGACACGCTGCCGAGGCCGGCTGTAGGATGACGTCAGGAAATGGGCGGCACCCACAGAGAGCAAAAGGCAGAGCCTCAGAGATCAAGTTGTCACTTCTGGACAGGAAAAGAACTCAGGAAAGTAACTCATTTTATAAATAATGTGTTCTTTCATGTGCCAAATGTAATCTGTGATCATATATATGAACATAGTTTACTCTGAAAGGCTCAAGAAAAGTGTGGTACACGCACTTTAAGGATCCTTTGATCGTTTCCTGAGTTCTAACAGATCATTTGTCCCCTGAGTGTTGCGCTCCACCGCAGGATTTCCTCCGTAATATTTATTAAATCGTTTCATGGACAGACTTTGGTTTTATTGTCGTTTTTACAGTTTGCACACTTTCTAGTCCAGACATACAGGAGTGTGAAACAGCTGGGAACTGTTTGGGTTGAGATCCTGGAACTCATCTCCACTTTGAGTGCTGTCAGGGTGCTTTCTGGATGCCTCCCAGTGGAGCTGATCTGGAGCTGACTCAAAAGCAAGCCCATGAATCAGTGCAGAAATTATACTGTACAGTAGCTATGCTGGTTATACCTGCTGCCAGGCAGCCCTGCAGCCGAGGAGGTAACAGTCTACACGGACTTTAGTCTTTAGTAAGATGTAAACATGTGGACCTAAACAATAAAATCTGTTTATAAACCCACAAAAGGCCTACTTTTAACCCCGCAAAGCCCACTGCATCAACAAAATAACAGAAAATCACTTTTAAAAAGATGTTATATAACCCATATGTTTTGCTGTTCTTTTTCCTTTGTGATAGAAGTGTCACTTGTGATATGTTGGGTGATTTGGTCAATTTTTGCTCACAACAATGTTAGTTTAAAATGGAACATATTGAGTGTTCATGAAAAAAAAAGCACCATTTAACCACTGAATTTGATCCACACATTTTTAACTGTATCTTAAAGAATTTATCAACACATTTTACATGTCTTTAAATACAGATTTCATTTAAAAAAAATTAATGACGAAAGATGAGTTATTCTTACCATGAAGTAAGTAAAGTTTAGAAAATGTCAAGGTTGACGTGGGGACACAAAGTGCAGACGGCACTCATAACAGCAAAACGTCTCTGATTTATTTTAGTCATAATCCAGAATTCATGCTGCTACCAAAACCACCCGACAACCAGTGCAAGGGAGACGAGGACTTATAACCAGAGGGAGAGGATGAGGTAAGTGAAAACAGGTATTAGGGAGGGAGAGAACACACACTAGGAGGGGAGTGACAAGAGACCTGAAAGAGCAGTCATGTGAAAACACAGGAAGTGAAACACCAACAACAAAATAAAATAGGAAGTGAACACCAACAAAAAACAACCATCCTCCCGGGTCCAAAACCCCACAGAAAATTAGTAAACTTTTCCCGCCAAAAGATTTTGGAGATTTCATGGAAGCAGCCATTTTGAAAAGAGTTGGAAAAGTCCTTCTCCAGCCTCTAGTGGAATGATGATGAACTACAGGGCAGAAAAGACTAACCAAATTCTAAACAATTGTTTTTTAAGTAACGTTTGCATCATGCTAATGATATAGGGGTCTAAAAAAATGAATGCATCAACTATGATAGGAATATGAAGAATTTGGCAGCAGGTGAGTTGGGTTGATGGCCCACAGGCCAACCTTCTACTCTTCAGAGCCACTGTCTCAGCGCTGCACACTTACTGCTGACATTTCTGCTGATATTCACTATTGACTGCAGATTATTGTTGCTGCAAGCTCACTGTTCTCTGCTCCCTTTTATTTTGACTGTTGATCCTGCTGTCACATTTAAACACACACTTTTTACACCCTTCATTGTTGCCCTTTTCCAGATGATCTTTGCTCCTTTACATCTCCGTGAACCGCTGCAGAAAAAACAGGCTTTATGAGCCGAGTGGCAGATTCATATGCATTAGAAGAAGCGCTCAAATTAGTAGGAAGAAGGAAAGCTTCCAAACCAACAACCTCCCGTGCTTATTACTCACGGTCGCTTGCTCTTTAGTGAGAAGACAAAAGCATTCATTATCCACGCATAGCCAAGATAAACCCTCACCACAATTATGTTCTTGTGTTCTGCACAATTTCTGATTTGGTTGCTGATTTAGAAAACAAACACATTTAATTTCAGGGTGAATTACACTGATTATCTGAGTAAATGAGCAATTTGGAGGCTGCTGCGTCATGAGCTGGGCTGTGAGAGGAGATGAAGACACGAGCCTGAGGAGGAGTTTACGGATTAGAGGAGGGATTGGCAACTCCAGGCCTCAAGGGCCACAGTGTCTGCATGATTTCCAGATATCTAAGTCCTACTCACGACCGATTACCTGGGACAGGTGTGTCCAGCTAAGTAGAACATGTTAAAAACATGCAGGAATGTGGCCCTCGAGGCCTGGAGTTGCTAATCCCTGTTAGACTTTGCAGCTGATTGTGCGAAACTACTTTATTAATGGGATCATTTATGGGGTTATGGTAGCAGACATGATGTGACATGATATTAATGACTGGATCTGGAAAAAGCAAAAGATATGGGTGCAGCTAAAAGGCTGGTTAGACCTGCCTCTATGTGTAATTTCCTTTCAAATCAGCCTTTTCGTGCTGCTGAAACTGCACAGATCTGCCGTTACAGAAACATTGAAAGCATTTTTCTTCATTGATTTTGTTTTCAAATGCTCTGCAGTTTTTCAAAGTCTTCTCCTGTTTTGTTTTAATTTAGTTTTGAAGCTCCTGTTTTGTATTTGATGGTATTTCTTCTGTATATATTGTAACCAACCTTTATTATTGCTTTTGTATTCACATTCACATGTGCATAACTTTTTTTTTTATTCTTGTGCTTTTCCCAGCAAAAACTACTTCCTTTGCTTTTCTCATTGATTTTAACCAGTGCTGGTGGTGACCATCCTTCTTTACACAACCTGCTGTCCTCCAGTCTGCTCCATCCGTCTCATCTCAGGCTTGTTGGGATGTTTTTAGATTCTTGATCTTTTCATTTTTTGAGTTTCGTTCATATTTGCTTTTCCTGCGTCCTACTTTTTATTCAGATTATTCTTCCATCCTCTTTCCTTCTACCTCCCGAGTCTCACAATATTTGCATCCTCTCTTCAAATTACTTACTTCCACAGACTGTTTTTTTTCCAGCTGGTAAAACTTCAAAACTAAAATAAACTCAACTTCAAATTCAAAGATTCCAAAAAAGAAAGACTTAAGAAAAGTGAAAATTGAACAAAACGTGACTAGAATCACAGATAAACTCAATTTATGATAATTTAGTGAGTTTCCTTTCCCTTGTGTGAATGGAGAAATGCTTTTGTTTCTCCTAAAACAAGTTTGATCTGCACAAACCCTCATGTCATTTTAGCTTTAGTAAAGTTGTATTTGTCTTTCTAAAAAGAAGAAGCTGAACCTAAAATGTTGTGATCAGAGGGAAACAACTCTAAAGGAATTTCTTCATAAAATCTATACAAAATAAAACTGTCAGGGTTGACGTGAGGACACAAATGACGACGGCAATAGTAATTGCAAAGTTTCTCATTAATTTGAGTAAAGTTCTCAAAAACTGAACACTCATGAAGGTACAAAAACCACCCGACAACCAGTGCAAGGGAGACGAGGACTTATAACCAGGAGGAGAGGATGAGGTAAGTGCCAACAGGTGTGCCAATTAAGGAGGGAGGGAACACACACTAGGAGGGAGGTGTCAAGAGACTTGAAAGAAAGTAGTGAAACACTGGAAGTACAACCAACAAAATAAAACAGGAAGTGAATACCAAACAACCAATGTCCTGGGTCCATAACCCCACAGTACCCCCCCTCTCAAGGCGTGCCGCCTGGCACATGGGGAAGCCAGTGCCGGTGCCGCCGATTGAAGTCCCTGATGATCTCTGGATCCAGAATCCGGGAAGCAGGTTCCCAGGACCTCTACTCAGGCCCGTACCCCTGCCAATCCACCAGATACTGGAGGCCACGACCCCGCCGCCGAACGTCCAGCAGACGACAGAGTGTAGGCTGGCTGGCCATCAATGATGCGGGGAGGGGGTGGCGGAGAGGAAGGCCGCTGCAGGGGACTCGTAACATGCGGCTTCAGCTGAGAGACATGAAAAACCGGGTGGATGCGCAAGGACCTGGGCAAGCGCAGCCTGACCGCCACAGGATTGATGACCTCCAGGATCTCGAAAGGACCGATGTACTTGGGGGACAGCTTCTTTGATTTAGTTTGAAGCCTGATGTGGGAAGTAGACAGCATGACGGACTGACTGGGTAGGTAAGTAGGTGCCAGTGTGCGCCGACGATCTGCCAGCCTCTTGTTGGTAGCCCCTGAGCGCAACAGGGCCGCCCGAGCCTCCCGCCAAACACGCCGACAGCGGCTGAAGGAACGGCCACCTCCATCTCCTGCTCGGGAAACAGGGGGGGTTGGCACCCCAGGGAGCACTCAAACGGGGACATGACAGAAGTAAATGAGGTGAGGGAGTTGTGCGCATATTCCACCCATGGCAACAGGGAGCTCCAAGAGGTCTGGCGTCGGGAACAGATACACCGGAGGGCTGCCTCCAAGTCCTGGTTAGTCCGTTCCGCCTGACCATTGGTCTGTGGGTGAAAACCAGAAGACAGGCTGGCAGTAGCCCCGAAAGCCCCACAGAACGCCTTCCAGACTTGTGAGATGAATTGAGGACCTCGATCCGACACCATGTCGGTGGGGATGCCATGCAGCCTGAAGACATGTTTTATGACCAACCTAGCAGTCTCTGCAGCAGAAGGGAGTTTGGTCAAAGCCACAAAATGGGCAGCCTTAGAAAATCGGTCCACAATGGTGAGAATAACGGTTCGCCCGGCAGAAGGAGGTAGTCCGGTAAAGTCTAGAGCAATGTGTGACTAAGGCCGACCCGGGATGGACAGTGGATGTAATAGTCCAGCAGGCGGGTGCGTACGGACCTTGTTCTGGGCACAAACCAGACAACCTGAAACATAGTCCCAGACGTCCTTGGTCATACTGGGCCACCAGAAATGGCGACACAGATAAGAGCCAGTCCTGCCGATTCCCGGGTGGCAGGTGAGTCGAGTTGCATGAGCCCACTGGAGAACCTAGGACCTGAGAACGAACAGTCTGTTAGGAGGACCCCCTCCCAGGTCCACCTCCTGAACCTGGGCAGCCTTAACGTACCTCTCCAGCTGCCAGGAGAGGGCGCCCAACACGCAGGAGGAAGGCAGTATAGTGGCTAGTTGGCCGTTCTTGCTGTCGGGAAAGGGCATCTGGTTTAACGTTCTTAGACCCAGGATGATAGGATACAACAAAATTGAACCGGTTAAAGAACAGAGACAACCGAGCCTGTCTGGAGTTCAGTCGTTTAGCAGTTTGTAAATATGACAGATTCTTGTGATCTGTCCAGACCAGGAATGGTGTTGCTGACCTCTCCAACCAGTGCCTCCACTCATCAAGCGCTAGCTTAATGGCTAGTAGTTCCTCATCCCCCACGTTATAATTACGCTCCGCCGGAGTAAACCGGCGGGAGAAGAAAGCACAAGGGCGCAACTTGCCGTCTGCAACCCCTCGTTGAGACAATACCGCACCCACCCCCGTATCTGAGGCATCCACCTCAACTACAAACTGCCTGGAAGGGTCAGGTTGGGTCAAGATAGGGACAGAGGTGAAAAGATGCTTGAGCCGGTTGAAGGCGACCAAGCTGTAACCACGGATGAAGCGATGGAGGAAGTAGGCAAAACCCAGAAACCGTTGCAGTTGCTTACGGTTGGCAGGTGTAGGCCACTCCACCACCGCTTTCACCTTAGCCTGATCGGGTCTCACCTCCCCCTCTGCTACCACAAACCCCAAAAATGAAACAGACGGAGAGTGGAACTCACACTTCTCCGCCTTCACAAACAACTTATTTTCCAGTAACCGCTGGAGCACCAGACGAACATGCCGCCGATGTTAGCTGGCGTCCTTGGGGAAAAAAAAAAAAAAAAAAAAAAAAATCAAAATGTCATCCAGGTAAACAAAAAAAATGAGTAGAAAGTCACGGAACACATCATTGATCAGAGCCTGGAAAACAGCAGGAGCATTACAGAGGCCAAACGGCATAACTAGGTACTCAAAATGTCCCAAAGGAGTGGTGAAGGCGGTCTTCCATTCGTCACCAGCTCTGATGCGCACGAGATAAGCGTTGCGAAGGTCCAGTTTTGTGTAGATCCTGGCTTCCTGCAAGGCTTCAAAAGCGGAGTTCATTAAAGGCAGGGGGTAACTGTTTCTGACCGTGATCTCATTAAGCCCTCGATAATCGATACATGGTCGGAGAGACCCGTGTTTCTTTCCAACAAAAAAGAACCCAGACCCCACTGGCGACGAAGACAGTCTGATAAGTCCAGAACTTAGAGACTCAGCAATATATCGTTCCATAACCTCCCTCTCTGGTTTAGACAAACTGTATAGCCTGCTCTTAGGCAAAGTAGCGCCAGGTTGCAGGTCAATTGCGCAGTCATAAGGCCTGTGAGATGGTGAGGAGAGGGCTCGTGATTTGGAAAACACCTCAGCTAGGTCGTGGTATTCCGGCGGAACCCCGGATAGGTTAGGTGAGGACGGCGGGGTCTTCCCCAGGAGGCAGAGCTGAACGTAAACAGCGTGAGACGGTGGCTACCTCTTGACCGTTGAGGGAGACCACTTGTATAGGACGGGGCAAAAACTCAGACTGAAGACCGACCTGTTTGGCTAGCTTGGTGTCCATGAGGTTCTGCTCTGCTCCTGAATCCACTAAAGCTTTAACAGAAACCCCCCTCCCATGGAACATGACCCGGACTTTCAATAAGCAGGCAGCAGGTTTGGGAATAGTGAGCGCCGAATCACCGCTCGTCAGCGCGCCCACTCTTACTGACAAGCAGAGGTGTTTGGGCAATCCCTGTAGAAATGACCCCGCCTACCATAGTAAAGGCACTCACCTGCCGCCATCTGCCGCCGTCGCTCAGAAACAGACAGTCTGCCCCGGCCGAGCTGCATGGGTTCCTCCTGCACTAGTGACCGGGGTTCTGCGGGACAAACAGCACAGTCAGGTGAGTTGGTGGGCCTGCGATCAACAGGACTGCGTTGTAGGTGGGGTACCACCCTGCCATGCTCCTGCTTGTGGTCCTGTAGTCGGTTATCAATCCTGATGACCAGGGCGATGAGGGGTTCCAGGGTAGACGGCAGCTCGAGTGTAATGAGTCTGTCCTTTAATTCCTCGGACAGTCCCTCCACGAAAGCGTCCGTGAGCGCAGTAGTGTCCCAACCACTCGTGGAAGCCAGGGTCCGGAACTCTATGGTGTAGTCAGCTACCCTTCGGTCCCGCTGTCTTAATTTCATAAGCACCCTAGCCGCCTCTCTGCCTGGCTTAGTAAGATGAAATACCTGCTGGAACTCTGCCGGTGAGGTGGGATATTATGAAGGCCACCTTGGCTTGTTCCGTAGGATAAAGAGGGGCCTGTAACTGGAAGTGGAGCTCACACTGGGTAATAAAGGCCCGACAGTCCCCAGAGTCCCCGTAAAACCTCTCCGGGCGGGCCAGCTGTGCAGCAGGAGTGACAGGAACTCCATCCGAGATCCCCTGGACCAGCGTAGGAGGCGATGGGCGTGACAAAGGGAAAGGCGGTGGATGGTGGATCCGCTCCGTCAGCTGTTCAAACCGCTCACCCAATGCGGCAAGCTGTCGCTCGTGACGGCTTGACATCTCCAGCAACCCTTGGCGAAGACAAGACATCTGCTTCTCTTGCTGGCGGAGTAGTACCTGTGACCTCTCCGCGTCTGCTGTGTCCATGTTTACTGGTCGGGTGGTAATGTCAGGGTTGACGTGAGGACACAAAGGCAGACGGCAATAGTAATTGCAAAGTTTCTCAATTATTTGAGTAAAGTTCTCGAAAACTGAACACAAACTCACGAAGGTAGAAAAACCACCCAACAACCAGTGCAAGAGAGACGAGGACTTATAACCAGGAGGAGAGGATGAGGTAAGTACAAACAGGTGTGCTAATTAAGGAGGGAGGGAACACACACTAGAAGGGAAGTGTCAAGAGACCTGAAAGAGCAGTAGTGAAACACAGGAAGTACAACCAACAACAAAATAAAACAGGAAGTGAACACCAAACACAACAAACAACCAATGTCCTGGGTCCATAACCCCACAAAAACTTTACAAACTCCTTTCCTTTTATTTTCTATAAACTTCTAGACTTTTTATTCTTGTTTGATTAGAATGGACTTTATGGGATTCTGAGCAAAAAAGACCTGAAAAATATTCTCTGGACCTGATAATGAAGTCAAAATAAAAAATTGCCCTTATTTGGAAATGTTCAAACTCTAGAGAAGATGTGGAGAATGTTTGCTGACAAAATATTTTTAAAATAAAAAAGATGAAGATCAGCATAACTACAGTGAATCAATCAAACTACTGAGGTCTGTAAACAAAGACTGTTCTAGAATACTTTCTGTTGTTCAGTTATTGTTGATGGTTTTCAGGGAATGCATTAGAGTTTATTTATAATTTCCATAAAATAATCACCTAATCGTGTATTTATTAGTTGTAGAAGTTCACATTTTGTCAAACATGATATGAAGCAACTAAAGATTAAAAATTAGAGTAGAGAAAACATACAATGTGTTGTAAGTCAATTAATCAAGTAGATTCATATATTCAAGAAGTTGAGATTTGTTTATGGATATGCAACTGTGCATTTAAAAACTGAATTTGAGATGTTAAGACACATTTGGCAAAAATGACAACAACTAAAACTAAAAATCATAACATGAGGCAGTGAAACTGGGGAGACAAAGTTCCACACAAACCAATAAAAGCAAAAAATTCAAATGTTATGTCACATTCATAGATGTACATGGTACAATATGTAGTGAGATGTATCACACGTGTCCAACAGAGTTCAGGCCTAAGAGCAGTGAGTACAAAAAAAGATAAAATTTTAGGTGAAGTATGAAAATACATTTATTAAAATATACAGCTATGGAGCCTACTATATGATATAAACAGCAGTGACAGTGATTACCAAATTTAATCATCCCTGCTGCAAACCCATTAACAGAAAGGCACTCACCTTAGACAGGAAGGGAGGACAAAGAGTGTGCAGGGACAATAGAATGACTAAAAATAGACGAGATGTGGCTGTGAAAGATATCTGCAGCGGTCTCAGTCGAGGTGTCTGCCTTTAGGAATTGGGGGCTTTCCTGTCAGCGCCGTGGAGCTGAATGCTCCTGATCCACCGGTAACTTCTAAAGCCTGTTAGCGCTGTCACTGTGAACCTGCTGTGCGTCATGCTGCAAGCTCCCACGGCTGCCGGCTGGGTTTCTCAGCTCAGGGTTTGTGTTCTCACCTAAATGTTTACAGTGTAAACTTTGAGTGTTCTGAGTCAGCATTGTTCAGGCTTTCAGATGATTCCCTTCAGTCACGTGAAGCACAGCCATTATATGTGTGAGCGTGCTCTCTTGCAGCTTAGCAGCCAAACGCTTATAGGGTTTCGCATTGGCTGACGTCTTGCCCGTCTTGTCTGGCCGTGCTGGCAGACGGCCCAGCTCGATTACAGATTCAGCACTGTCTTACAATAGTGTCTTGGGTAATTTGGGATTTACATAACTTTGTGGCTGTGTGAATAAACTGTTCAAGACTTTTTGTCTTCCTCCACTGAAGTAACCATCGTTTCTTTGGGTTTATCCGAGCCTCAGTTTTGTCATGACCTCTCTTGGGACGGACTGTCAAACCGCCATCGACACAGTGCTTTGCTTTCTCACTATACATAAGTTTGCAGGCACTCGTCTCTGCTCTTTAAATGATTTCACTTGAGCCCGATTTTCACCCTTGACAGTATAAGATTCCAAAAGCAACCACAAGGGGGCACATTCCAACGTACTGAACAATTCCGAGGGAGATCTCTTGCATATGCCAGACCCAAATGACTCACAAGGTGACTTTGATGAAACAATTTAACTCTTTAACACTAGAGAGGTTGCCAACAACACACGCTCTTTGAACTACCGTAAATCCATGACAATTGACACGATCAACGTGAATCTGCTGATTGTGACGAGGACAAAAGCAGCTTTACATGTTTGCTTTGCAAAATATGAAATGTGAAGTGTTGCATAGTGGCACAAAGGTCCTTTTTTCCACAACAAAATCAGTTGATTTACATCAATTGCATAAACACTGCAAAAGCACTGCATTAAAGCTGTTTTTCTTTGCTCCAAAATCCACTGGAATTACATTGGTTGTGGTTGAATTGTTAAAGTACTCAAATGAATGTCAACACCGGAGCTCCAGCTCCCAATTCAATCCAAGTCTCACTCCAATTATATGTTGATCTATTGTAAAATCGTTCACAGTGGTCTTTTCATTATGAGGATGCAGTTTTTCGCCTAACTGAAAAAAAAAAACTGTTGGTTTCTAGGACATAGTTTCTGCAGAGCGGCAGGAGTTTGTCAGAAATTTATCCCTGAGTTGTGGGCAGGACTGTTGGTGCAGAAGTAAGCCTTCACTTATTTCCCATGATTCCTTTGTTTACACTCTCCCACTAGCTTAGGCCCAACCTAACATTACCAGTGCAAGAAAAATGGCGTGTACTATAGGAGCTATCCAGCCGTACAGTTTTGTGCCAGATTCCAGCTCAGGCTAGGAAAATGAAGACACCCATGCAACTATTTTTCTGCAAGTGGATTCATCTGAATCGAGAGAGCTTATGGCCCGCCAATTGTAGTTGTCTGCTCCTGATTCAGTACAGTTTTACTAAAGAAATACACAGAAATGCAGTTTTAATCTTAATTTTCTTTATGTCCTGTGTGATGAGAAAAATGCCACAGAAACATGTTTAAAAAATTACTAAAACACCATTTTTATGGGAGTGGGTCTTTAAAGTCTTAAATAATTGAAATGAATGCTGCGGCTAGAAAGACGCAAACTATTAGATGACCAGAACTCAGTTGAGCTAGCTAGCAAAAAGACAGCAACCAATGAGTTATATTGCTAGAGATGCTACGCTAGCCTGTTAGCATTGTCTAAGATATGCAAAGAGCGACGCCATATTGAACATGTTAGTAAATAATGAGACATTGCTTAACAGATACAGTAAAATGACAATGAAATGCTTAATTTTGGTACAATTTTAAAAGGACAGAAACTCTGATCATCACAAAAATAAGACCCGGTTCATGGTATGGTAATGTTTTTGTACAAAGTGCAACAAACTTTAAACTTTTTTTTAATGAATAAATAGGTCATTATAAAGGAAATGTAATGCATACCTGATAAATGGTTGTGGTATTATTCAAATCTACTCACAGACTAAGATTCACATAAACTGTTAGACTCCTCGGCTCTAAAGCACGCAGCAGTTGAGCAGTTTGTTAAATATATTATTTCATTTATATATATACTTATATATATATTTATATATATATATATATATATTTTTTTTTTTTTAAGTAATAGGAGGAAGAAAAAAATCGATTAAACTTAAAAATTGAATTTGGTGTGACAAAATTTAAGATTTAATTTTTTGGCCATATCATCCAGTTCTTGTCTAAAGTTTTCAAAATCATTGCAATTTGCTTGTTTTTTGTGTGTCTGCCTATCCCACCCAAGCGAGATGCTACCCTGAGCAATTACACACAACCCTCATACCTAAATTTACTGCTGTTGGAAAAAGCAGTAAGGAAAGTTAAAGATTCACTGGAATTTGCAGCTTGAGACTCAATCCTCATCGCTCCTCTAAACTTTCAACAAACTTCTGAGATTTCTGTAGAGAAGATTAGAGGCCAAGGTTGCTTTGCTGCAAAACCTTTGTGAGGTTTTTAAGAACCCAGCACTTGGAACTATCTCTATTTGGATACAAAAACCAGCATCAGTAGCCAAATGAATTACAAAGGAGAGAAAATGTTGCCACAAAGATGTTGATAGAAACTTACCTTGCAGAAACGGTTACAAAAAACAGCTAACTTGAGAATAATGATAATAATAATGATAATAGAAGTCTGCATGTTTTTTTTTTGGTAAATGGAATAGTCTGACATGTTGAATGACACAAGTCTGCCAGAACCCACAGGTCTGTCTGATGGTTCAGACTGACAGAATTTAGCCATGGACGCTGGTGGAGGCAGCTGATCGATGACAGTCTGTGTGCCTAATGACTACTTTTAGCTTCTATTTCTGTCTCGGATTCTGCCTTCTCTCCTGTGATCAATTTGTCAAACTTAATTTTCTTTGGTGATCTTTTTTTTGTTGAAAAGTGCTAAACTGCACATCAATTTTTAAGGCTTGTTCCTACCATTTTAAATGTGTATTAATGCATCAAATGTATAGTTTACTTGTTGGTGACGGTTGTCATTCTTCCAGTTGACATTGTCTTGAAGTTGAGTCATGGCATCTGGACTTAAAATATTTTGTCTTAAAGGCGTTTCACCATTCATCCATGTGAGTTTAGGTGACGTGGAACAATAATTTTAATTGGAAAGATTTACAAACATCATCTGGTGAGTGATTAATTGCTGTTTTTGGTTATCACTCAGTTTAACATAATAGTACCAAAGAAGAATAAGAATCCAGAATTTTTTCTTGACTCACATCAAACTTTTAAAACATTTGATTGACGGATTCTCCTGAGCTCGCTTTGAAGTGGTAGGGTGCGGCCTTCCCACAAGTTCACTCCTGATTGGTGAGAGTGGTTGCCATAGAAATGTTGATTCAGACTGACTTGGACCAATCACTGCTTACTGTCGTCTGACTCCATGACTACGCATTTGTATTGCAAAAAAAAAGGTGACTGAACTGATGTAATTTTGTTGCACCTGGAAGTCAACCATTTTCTATAGGTGACATCACACTCCGTCCAGTTCTCATGTAGAGTCAGTGGGCGGGACTGCAGTCACAGTTAATCAAAAAGCCTTAACGTAAAAAGTAAAGTTTTGTAAAATTGACTTACATAAAGTTATTTTGCCTATTCAGGACAACTTTTGGAAAATGAATAAATAAAATAAACTTCTTAATCACAGCTGTTGTTTTGTTAATTTCTTAGGTGAAGTTTAACCGTTTTCCAGTGGAAAAAAAAGTGACTAACTTTCTTGGTTACTCTGGTTTCTTTATGAACTTGCTTGGCTCCTATCAGACTCAATTTCAAACCAGCCCACAGGAGGGAGTGAAAGTAGGGAAAAATGTGATTAGCATTTATCTTTTTTGAGGAATTTAGATTACTACCAAACCTGCTCTCCTCATTTTCTGTCATCAGATTATGTGTAAGATGTTAAATCAGAGCTTAGCATGTTGCATTTGAATCATTACTTTCTGCGACATCAGCCCAGCATCTGCATCAATTAGAACATGTCTGTAGAGGGATCCACTCAGTGGTTTGATTCACCTGTTTGATGCAGCCTTTAAAAAGCCCCGCAGACAACCAAAGACCCCACCTATGGAGGCAGAATTTGCTGTTAGTGTGAAGCACTCTCTTTGTTACTTGGGCCATGCTTTCTAAAAATCAGTTGCTTAGTAATCAATGCTTTTTGTGATGAAACCTTTCTCAGCCCATGGTTATTTGGTCACCACAGGCAACAGTCAAAACCAGGAAAATCTATGGAAACAGCCATCAGGTCTGAGCTCAGAGGACCCTTGCTGCGCTGCTGAATAAGCCTGTTTCACTTCCATTCAGTTTCTGTTCTCAGAGCATTAATGACTGCATGTCATTGTGATTTACCTGCTTCTTTGTCACTAATGCTCCTTCTGTGCTTGTGTTGTCTGCCAGATGGTTCATGTCTCTTTCAGGGTGTAGATATTCATTTCCTCTGCTTATGCTTTAACATTCATATAGAAAGGCATCTGAAAAAAGCAAAAATAAAAAAACAAAGTAGACTTTCTTTGTATAGTTCAACTCAGACATTACGCTGTGGGTTTTCTAAGAATTCTTTCACTAAACTACTTTGAAATGAAATACTGAAAGTTCCCGTGTAATGCTAAATAAATAATAATAAATGCTAACATAATAAACAATATATTGTTTTATAAAACTATCAAAACAATCTAATAACTTTATTTGTAGTCAGCACAATCTCTACATACTTGAAGTTGTCCAGTGTTGGTGGGTAAAGGAGTTTCCAGTTGTTTTATAGAACTTGGTAAGACAGATTTATGATGTCGCTAATGGCTGGTTTCCACTGAGTGGTACAATATGGTCCAGTCCAGTATTTTGAGCATTTCCATCTTATAATAGAAGTATTAAGTCGTACCAAACTGTACCATTTTTGGACCCCCGGTGGTTGCCAGTTGTGAGGGATCGAGCGGCCAAAGAGGACAACAGAAGAGTTATCAAAATGAAAGTTTTAATTTTTCTCAAAAAATATGTTATTTACAAATTGGGCCCATAAAAGAAGTCAAAAGAACAGAATTAACTGAGGTAATAAACTGAACTTTAACTTAACCAACTGAACAGACCAAATAACAGAAACAAACTGACCTAACCAAAGACACAACAGGGGAACATATATAGTGGGTGATCAGACCACTAGACAAACATGAGGGGGGGAACTAACAACATTTAACAGAGACTACAGACAAACTAAACACAAAACTTGGGGGGTTTTTTCCAGTGGAAAAGAACAAAACAGAAGTACAAAATTAGAACAAATAAATAGCAATTAACTGAAACAAAGCAAATCAACATTAAGAAAGTCCATGATTTCTCCCCTTGGAGGCTTTTGGAGATGGCGCCTGCCCAATTCCCTGGCCAAGCATTTAAGAGCTGTGGTGGCGTCATGTCCCCCTTTGCCCAGGTCCCACAGCACAGCTCCAGGAGCAGAACCTCAACCACACCTGCAGCAACCAGCATACCCTCAGCACTGGAAACTCAAAACAGGTGAAATTAACAAACCAAGATAAGTAAACCAAACAAAATAGATGTTCCAAATAAGCACAAAATAAATGTATATTTTAACTCAAAGCAATGTGTGTTCACTTATGAATTAAACTGCAAATGTAAAATATGTGGGAAAAAAAAAATAAAATGCAGAGGGGTTACTACCATTTTGTTGTGGGTGTGGCAGGGTATGCTGCCATCACACCAGTCCATAGAAATATGGAACAGTCCGATTAGCGCAGAGCTACTGTTGAAATTAATTGAGCAAAACACATTTTTTGTGAATTTTGTAGAATTACTAAAGAAAAGTTAAAAAAATATCCTGTTTTCTGTTTGTCAGTGTAATCCTGTGTACAGCGTTAACTTGTTTATTGCAAGGAGAGGCTTTCAGTTTGTTCCATTAACAACCCACAAAAGATGAAATCTGAAAAGTAGGATCACAAAATGTTTTAAGGCAGTAAAACTCCTCACTGCACAGACATGAACAGTTTCACACTTTTCTCTCTTGTAAAACTTAGAAAAAAAAAGTCCAGTGATAAGTCTGCACGTGACTGAAGACTTGAGTAACTCTGGCAAGCTGATCGAGGTGTGTCTCTGTCCAGGAGTCACGGCTCAGAAGAAATTGATTGAGAAGATCATCAGCCAATCAGGACACAGAATACAATGTAGTGTTAAAAAAAAACAAAGTTGAGGTGAAAAAAAATCTGCAAAAGGAGCAGGAGAACACTGACCGTTCTGAGGTGCAGAATACTCACAATCAAAATGAATCTTTAACTGTTTCACATGGCTTAGCGTTTCTTTTTGAGTCCCCCTTGTTTTTAACCCACACTGTAATGCGTTTGCTCTGATGCTGTGTTTAGTTTTGGGTTCTGGTTCTTCTTTGTATTCAGTTTTATGTTTAACCATTTGACTCCAGAGCTTTAACTCCAGTACTGACATTTTTTTGACCACTAACTGTTTATGAAATTAACCTCATTCCATCAGCGTCTAAAGTGGAGAAAAAACTGCTTTGCTCTGATATGCAACACTATACAGTAGTGAAGTCTTTATACAATCAACGTAAATCAGCTGATTCTGTCAGAGAAAAGCAGCTTTACGTTTCTATTGTGCTGCATATCAATGCAAAGCTGATGTGAAAAGCTGCTTTTCTTCACGTTTGAACCACCCATCTCACGTTGATCGTGGAAATGGTCAAAGAGTTACGGTGGGTCAGAGAGCATCAGTTATTCGGGTGAACGGCGGCTAAAGGTATGGGAAAGTGTGGAACAGAGAAAAATAACCTAATAACCTGTGTTTCTTTCTTCTAATGCTCACCTCCTTGAGTTTTGTTGCAGTTATCTCTGTTGTTGAGTGCTGTCTTGCACCCCCCCTTCACACTCACACCTGTGTGTTTGTAAATGTCACAGTTGTTTCTGTTTTAGTTTGTTTGTCCTCCTCAGAGCATTCAAGAGCCTGTTTTCAGTAAATGACAGTGAGATGCCTGACTTTTGAGGCTCTGTGGTTCATTCACATGGAGGAGGCTGCTATGACAGCTATTTGAGGCTTCAGGAACAAAAATCTGTGAATGGAGAAGAACACTTTTTAAAGACAAAGAAATCAAAAGATAATTCTAAACGCAGCTGCACAGATGCAGTGGTTCGTGCTGTCGCCTCACAGCGGGAAGGAACTGGTTTGAATCCCGAGTGAGAACTTTCTGTGTGGACTTTGTGTGCTCTCCTCATGCATGTGTGGGTTTTCTCCAGGCACTCCGGCGTCCTCCCACAGTCCAAGCACATGCTTCATAGGTTCATTGGTGACTATAATTGTCCCTATGTGTGAGTGTGGGTGTGGGAGGGATTGTGCGTCCTTCAGCAGACTGTCCAAGATGTACCACGCCTTTGCCCACCTGTCACTGGGACAGGCTCCGGCAACCCCGTGATCCTGAAAGGGACACATCGGGTTTTAGAAATGGATGGATGGATGGATTAAAAATCTTTCTGTTTGAATTGTTCCCTCAGTGTAGTTGAATTGTGGTTTCAGGAAGACACAGGAATGCATCAAACTGCTTTTTGGCGGGAAATATTGCTGTAAAAGCACTTACCAGTGGACAAAACAAAAGAAAACTCATAAAATTACGAATATACTGATAAGCATCCACACTTTTTCAGGACTTCACAGCTGTGAGAGATTTTCCAACTTTTTCTGATTTAGGTTTATTCAAATTCATGATGTGGATTGTGTCTTCCTTTCTTTTTTCTAACAATTGGAGCTCACGATTATTGATTTCTTTTTGGTAATGTGCACTTTTTGGTTTAAAAAGTATGTCTTTGTTCTTACTTTGTTGAACTGAAGCAGGATACAATTGAAAATAATAATATAAATATGTATTTTTACATTTTCGGCAGACCGCAGTTTAAAAAAAATACTGCTTCATACTACTCTCTAGCTTGGCTGCAGGGTGTTCGTTAAAAAGTGATATTGTGCAGCAATAATGGTGTTCTGGTCACATTAACAGGATGTTAGGTTACTGCGCTGGCCTAAACGCCAGTTGGTAACCAGAACTACAGAAACTCAGACTGAGATGAAGCAGGTGAGAACGAGGGAAGATAATCTAAGAAGGAGATGAGACACGAGGAGGAATAGAATCATTTAGACTATGTTTCTTTGAAACAAACATTTGCTTCATCACCAGGTCAAAAACACGCTAAGAGGTGAACTTTCCCTCTAAAATAAGGTTGATCTGTGTTGCTGGTGCAGGCTCTGTGGGCGTTACCATGACAATGTGTCACACCACATATCAAACAGTCTGCTTTATAATAATATTAATAAATACAAAAATAAAAAGTATTAATATTAGATTTAACATGGCCTTCTTTTGTAAGTGAACATGATATAAGCAGGATAATGCCCCTCCAGTGGTCCTTTTTCAGAAATTAATCGACTTTGCAGAAGCAACCTTCCCCCACTTCGCATCGGGCAGTTCAGGACCTCTGCGTCGTCCATTAATTTTTGGTAATGGGCACGTCGCCTGGCATTATCTCTTACTACTTCTCACTCCTCTCAGGACCTTGTGGTGCATCTGCCTTCCATTCGCAGGATTCAGAGCTTCTGGGAAATGATGACAAAAATAAACACTGTGTCTCAGCCCCTCAGCCCCCTGCTGCACCACTGAACGTCTCAAATGTTTACTTTTAATCCTTAATATTTATTTTATGGAATTATTTTATTCTTTTGAACTCTAGTTAGCTGTGACACTGTGGATGAATGAGTTACTGGCATTATTATTAAGAGAGAACGGTCTCTCACTTCCACAAATACTGGAAGTGGGATGAAAGTGACATTAAAGTTTAGAAGTGATGAAGATTCCAAGGAGGAATGGATCATGATGGTTTCCTGCTTAGAAAGTCTTGAAACATCTGTAAATGGTAATCATTTGGAGCCAGAAAGTTTGAAAAACCCCTGAACACCCAACTCGTTTGAAAGAACTTTACCTCAATTCACACTGACATCCAAAAAATACAGCAAATAGTAAAACAAAAAGCTATGCAGCATGTCAAATCAAGGTTTCAGTTTGTTTCCTCATGGTTTACAACACATGATTAGTTATTTAGAGTAAGTTACAAGTCATCCATGCTTTCCTTGTGAAGCTTCAATCAAAAATGGCCATTTCATTCTTTCAAATGGTACTATTTTTAATAATCAACTACTGCATTCATGAAATTCTATTAATCTGGATTATTTTAATTCCTTTCTGTTTGCTTTTTCTGCAGCTCCCTGACATGAATTTAGTTACAAACTAAACTCTGTAAAGAGTAAAAGCTGCAGACACAGACAGAGCTTAAAGCCACTGACATCCTGGCAGAAGCTCGTTTGAAAGGAAACATGGAGTCAGATGGAAATCGCCTAAAAGACAGGTGACTGGCTGCACTGAAGATGCTGATTTGACTGACAGTGTTTCTGAAGTGACATTTTTGGGTGTTTTGTTTAAGGACAAATTAATTTGAAGGTCACTGAAGGGCTGTATGCTGGGCAAAGACTTATTTTACATTTTACTTTCATTTTCTACATTTTACTTCATGTGTATTGTGGTGTGAAGGTTAACATGAAACATCTGGACTAAACTTTATCTGTTACAAGAGAAAAGGGAAAGATTCATCATTTACTAAATGTAGAAAAACAATTCTTTAAAAAAACATTTTCATTTTTTTAATTTTGTAACTCATTAGCAAAATATAGCAATCATTTGGAACCAAACCATATTTTCTAAGGTCTTTTTCAGTAAAAGATAAAACATGAATTTATGTTCTCATAGTTCCAAACTTGGTAGAAAAACACTACATTCAAACAACTTCTAACAATTATTATTTCTATTTTAAATATATAACTATAAATATGTATTTTTAATAATACTTAAAAATAATGAATACTAAAACATGTGTTTTTGGATGCATTGTTAAAACCTGCATTTGGTCTTCATGTGTGTGGTTATGTGTGTCATTCTCCTTTGCCAGGCCACACTCCTTACTTCTCTTCGTATCTCTCCATCCGGTGCAATTGTCTGCACGTGTCCCTGCAGTCAAATCCATCAGAGCCTGTTTACCTTCAAGTTTCTCTTTACGTGCATGCCAGGCTTTCATTCCTGAGTCTGTATGTGTGACCACACCAAAGCCTTCATTGTCGACTCCCCCATTCTCTGACCACTCCCCCAGCCTTAGCTCCTCTCTCAGACTAGCTACAGAAGTCAATCTCTTGACTTCTTATTATTTCTTAATATTCTTCTTTTTAGTTGCATCAATGTTATCAATAATAGCTTTCTGTTACTTTTTATGGATGGTTCATTTTTCTCCTTTGGATAGTTTAACTTTTCAAAAAGTACATGTAATATTATATTTCTTCTTCGCTTTTTTAAATAAATTTCTTCACAATCATGTTGTGTTACTCAGACATTATTATTCACTGCGGAACAAGAGAAAACATCCCACAGAGAGCGCTTTTCCAGTCACTTCTGCACATTACAGACTGTGCATGGACGTCTTTACTTGGATGTCAGCTCTGCTGCCCGTATTCAGATAAGTGGCAGAAAATTAGAGGCAATACGGAAAGAGCACCAGTGTTAGTGAAGTTCGCTCAGTAAGACAATTAGCTGACCTTTCTGTTGAATGAGAAGACGTCACATTCTCAGTAAAGTTTTGTCATGTTGAAAGTGTAAAAAGTGGTTGTGCTGAATCAAAGCTTAGCAGTGACTCAAACTACAAACTGAGAGATAAAGGACAGCGAGTGGAGGACAGGGACTGGGGTGAAGGTCAGAGGCTGCTTGACCGACTGAAGCAGTGGCTGATCAAGCAGAGCAGCAGAGTTTGGAAGGGTAAACAGAGACCAAGCAGGTTGACGGGGGGAGTTTTAGATAAGAATGGGCAGGAGGGAAGAAGGCCTGCCGGAGCTCATCGTGTCTGTAGGAGAGACGAGAAGAATCTGACACACGTGGAGCAAATCGCCGGTCAGAGGTAATTTCACCAAGACTAAAACAGAAGTGGAGTCAGCTGCCTGACAGCTTCCTCCATTGGTTAGGAAAACATCTTGCTCGGATCCAAGGACAGGCCCGATGCTGCTGATGAGCTATAACAGAGCTCAGGAGTGCAGTCCACATAAATACACACTCAAGGACACAGAGAGCCACACAGACAGAAAAAGAGCGGACATCAAACCGAACAGAACAGCCAGACCTTCTGCCCTTCGTGAAAGAAGTCTACGTGTGATTTCAAAAACAACCACATCATCCATGCCCTTCAACCACCAAAGACACCAACGTTACATTAGTTCACTATGCAAATAAGGTTACAGTGAAAAAAATCTATTCATAGAAAATATTTTTACGTTTTAAATACATCACCTTTTGTCCTGGCTGAGGCTTTACTAACAAGCCAGGTTGAGAAAAACTTCAATGTCTTTGGAAAAATGTGTAAACATGACAAAAAAATGAATCTAGCTCTTATCACCATGACATCAGCAGAACATGGACAGTCAGTTCATTTCCATACACAGCTCATGTTCAGGAGAAAACAGTGTTTTCTAGCTGAGTGCTTAAATATGCTTCACTTCATGTTTCCTCCCTGTGGGATTCTAGCACTCGTTGTTATTGCTTGTTCAAGCGTCCCTGTCTGCTTTTCCCCATTTTGATGCCCTCACTTTGCATCTATTGTCTTTTCAGTGAATAACTTCCTCCCTGCAGTTGTGGAAGACTAACAGAAAGTCCCGTTGGAGGGGAGTCCAGCTTCAGTGGTCAAGCTGTTCGATTCCACTGATGAGAATTTTTCCACGTGAATAATATTACTGCGATCTGTTTTAACAAATCGAAAGTTAGGTTACAGGATTCATATCACCAATAGCTCTCAAACTTATGTAAGGCGCACCACACATGAGGCACATTAAGCGAGACAAAAGAGTCAGATGTACAGTACGTCCATCAGTCAGTCAGACTTAAATAACTGCATTCACAGAAACTCTAAACTTCTTTGTGACACGTTAGCCGTGTGAGAAGCTTTAGCTGCATTAGCATTCAATACCTTTAGCTCCCAACCTTCTTCCAACTTTGAATTTAAAAAGAGAGAGAGAGATTTTGACGGAGCGCAGTTTCTTGAGAGGATAACGTTATATAAAACACACTGTTGTTTTTCAAAAAAAAGAAAAAAAAGGCTTCTTAGTCTGCCATGTAGTGCAGAAAAAACGGCACTTTCCGGTTTATCTCATGATCTGTTCAGGTGGTCCACTGATTTTTGCCTGGCAGCAGGAGGAGCTCCTGCAGACTGCATTCCCCCTGAAATAAACATGCAACATTCTGTGTTTACTACCTACAGACTGCTGCAGCAGTTTGGCTTACAGTGCAGCTATCAAGGCAACCAAAAAAAAAGTGGATTTTTGTACCCATGTCCTTAAATATGGTGAACCCAACTCCAGATGAAGGAGAAAAGTCTTTGAAAGCAAAATAAAATATGACTGCTCTTACATCAGGCAATAGAACATTTCTATCCTTTTTTAAATGTCATTTTTTGTTTCCACCATGAGGAAAAAACAAAACAATATTCTGGTCGAAAAAAATCACATGCTCCCTGAAACTGAAAACATGTTTACAGCTCAGAATTACTCAACATTACTCCAGAAGTCAACATCAAATAAGAGTTTAAAGCTTTTAATGTGCTGTGGCGGCATGCCCTCATGAGCCTTTTTTGAACAATTATGTACAGCCGAATGTTATATGTTGTTTAAAAACAGCAAAAAGACAGCACACACTGGAAGAGAGAGATCATCGTCACACTGAAAAATGTTGGTCTTTCTTATAGAAAAATTGTAAAAGTCATGACTTGTCGCACTGGACCCTGAGCAAGTGGGAGGTTTACCCTCAGCGAATGTCCAAAAGAGACCAGGCAAAGTAATAATGATGTCAAACTTTTGAAAACTTTATTTATGTTTTGGTTTTGATCAAAAACTTCATGATAATAATTAAAAGACGACTGGGAACACTTTTACAAACAAAAAAAATAGTATAGTTGGAGTGGGACAAAAACACTGAATACTAAACTAGAAACATCTAGTTTTCTTAAACTGTGGTTAACCCACAGTTTTTGTCTGTGGCTTTAACAACTGAACTTTCAACAGAAAGGGGTTTCATGACGTTCTATCAGGCTAATGCCTTCCTCACATGCACACGTACAGGAGCTGACCCCAACGGGTCCCGCGTGTTTTTCAACTGGGCGAGCACATGGAGGGTCGTCGAGAAAAGGGGCTGAATCTTGGTGAAGATGTGTCTTGCAGTTCCATAGAGGCTCGTGCATGAGAAAGGTCACAAAAGTACCATTGTCGTGCGTGTGCTAAATTTATTGTTAAATATTTGTAAGATTAATGTACACTACGCACACTTCTGGTGTACAGCTGGTGTTGTATGGTGCTCTTATGCAGCAGTCTAAACATTAGTAAAGTGCGAGTACTGGCCTCTTACTGACTTTGTGCAAATGTTGCACACACAAAGTGTGCAGGTGATACATGAGAACCCGTAATGCAACCTTAGGATGAACACACAAACTACACTCTGTCTAATGTCCTCATTTCAAACGGTTTGGCTGCGGGCATCGGACACACAAAGAGCGTGCACCTTTCACATGAACAGAGCTGACAGGCTGCCTGCGCAGGGTTTTGGGGGGGGTCAAAAGAAATTCCAAATGACACGCCCGCAGCTTTCCTACTTCCCCCTTATTTGCCCTGACGTGTTCTTTTAAATGTTCACTACAACCTGACACTTGTAGAAAAAAATATTCACGAACATTTTTGCCACCAGATTGTCTACGATCTGAAAATTTTGTACGAGTTATCTCTGTGTGCTAAACAGATTTGCCTGTCTTTCCCCCGCAGACTGCCTGTATCCATATGCAAGGGCAGTTGTGACTCAGACATAAAATGGTGACAACGAAGGAGCTGAAGAACTGTCTTTAAATAATACAAATGAAAGGGTGACGTCAGATTTTTATGTGGCGTATGGCACATGATGATCATTGATGGAGTTCTCCCAGGCATCCATAATAGCTGAATTACCCTTGAGCAAAACCTCTAACCCCCACTGCTGCTGCTGCTGCTGTTCAGAGGCAGCTTCACCCGGAGCTGCCCACTACTCCTGCTGGAAAAGCAGAACAAAATCGTGCTATGGGTCCCAACAGTCAAATAGTGAATAAATATCTCCTGTTGTATTCATATATGTGGAAAAAGTACAATAATAATTTAGAGTATTCAAAATATAAGCACCTTTCTGGTTAGTTTAGGTCCCTCTGCTACAAAAAAAAATGTTTTTATTGTTCTGAAAGAGCTCTTTTTCACCTCCAGGATGTGAAGCCCATCTGTCACGCTTCTGTGTCTATTAGAAAAGATTCAATTTATTGATCAAATATTACACTGTCTGAGCTAAATCTGTCTTTTGTGATTGACTCAGTGCGGCATGCGGTCAGTCCACATCCATTGACATCGATTTCTATTGCTCCCTGCTAAACTGTGTTTCTCTAAATTCTTGTTAGAATATGAATTAGTCACTGGAGGAATAAAACATCAGAACAGAATGACTTGTCAATGATGTTAGAGGTTGAGAAGGTTAAATAGATTATAACAACGAGGGAAAGATTTTTATTTGTCTCCCGGGTCCTCTCCCTCAAACGATAAGGACTTCTGACAGTCTGTAAGCACAGGATCCGCTTCAGTAATAAGAGCTTGCAGTACACCCTGACAAGTAGGGCAGTTGTAACAAGTGTTATACAACAGAAAAACATTTCTTCCACACTGGTTTCCTGATCGCCTTGATGAAACAGTCCACAGCCCAGAGCAGAAATCACCTCTAATTTCTCTCTTGATAGACGAGGCGCCAAGGAAGGAAAGTGTGCAGAAAGTGACTCATGGAGAGGCGAGATTCAAAGAGCCAAGCAGAAAATTGCCCGTGTTGTGCTCATCCATTTGCACTCAACTTCATCAAATTGTGGTCTTGCTGTGGTGAGTCTCTGAGCTGCAGAGAGAAGCATAAAGGAGGATGAACAGAAACGGGGTTGCAGCAGGCAAGCATGCAAACCATCCAAAGGATTTATTTTCCTCCACGCTCACATGACCAGAAGGTCCAAGAGCAAACAGATGCAGACAAAAGGACAGGGACATTATCAGGCTCTGCTGGTCAGATGTGGGACGTACGGGACAGGAGTCCAGTTTGATGTGAAAATGCCAGAATGAGAGACTGGCCCGGGGGTTTGGCAGGCTGGCTGCCGCACAGGGATGGATCTGACATGAAGGTCACATGAATTTTGTCTGAGAAGTGGTCCTCAACCTTTTACAAGCTTCAACCTCTTTAGTTTCCAGTTTCCCTTAACTTTTGAGGGTAAAGTTGATCTTTTTCCTCTGTGAAACATCTACAGTTGCTTTAAACTTTATTCATACTCTGGATTTTGTGAAGGAACTATTAAAATGTGATCTAGAGTTTCCTTTAATCCAGGGGTCTGTGAACTGAGTCTCCAGAGCCATATGTGGCTCTTTGGATTAAAGAAAACTAAATAAAGTTTACCATTTTAAATTACATTATTTTAATTTTAAAATGACTTTTTTTGGACAATAAGGTTCATTAACAAAAAACAGATAAGTCAAACTGTATTTAATAGAATAATGTACCCGTAATGCTCCAACAACTCATCAAATAGTGTTTGTAGTTTACCAGACTCATACTCAAACATTTTGGCAGACTTTTTGACGGCGTGTACCATAGAAAATTAACTGGAGATCAGTAAGCAAAGCCAGATCTCAAACATGAGGAGTGACAGATTATAAGGTGGATATCTAAAAAATACATTTAGAGTCACTTAGTTCTGATTCATGGATTTCTGGCTGACAGTGGTAAATCAAATTGCGCATATATTTTTTTTTCACTGCTGACGATACACTACTAAGCTTGCTGCATTGAGATAATCCTAAGTCATGTGACCCTCTGTCAAAAATTACAAACTGCTTTATTTTTAAAAAAGAAATTTTTTTCTTTATATTTTAATAATGCCAAAAAGAAACAGTTCATTTATGTTTATCATAATAGTGACAATTACATAAATACAAACAGTTTTATCTTTCTTATGTGTGAAATAAGACTTTGTGCTCCCACTGGGTTGTTGTCAGTGAGAAATTGACTTGAATGGCTCTTAAAAGACCGATATCATGCTATTCTAAAGCGTTTCAAAATAAAATATATCTCTATAAATGATGATAAATGACTTTAGCACACTAAAGAACAATCCTTTTATGAAATATGAGTTCTTTTCCTATGCAGAAGTAAGACGACTTGATCGAAGAAAGTGGATGTGTGCGTTAGCCTGGGGGCGGTGCTGGCAGCACAGACTCTTCCTAGAAGGGGATGTTCTCACTTCTCTATGTCACAATGCGAGGACCCGCTCATTTTCATTAATTGGCGAGGACTGTGCTCAGAGTGCAGGTTTAAGAGGAATACTCAGAAAGGCGTGAATGGAGCAAAATACCACTTTGGGGCTTGATTTTTTTCATGAGGAATTATCATAATACACTTAAAAGCTCTAAAAAGTTGGTTTTGCATGGCATGATGAAGGCCCTTCAAGTGTTGAAGGTTGCAGACTCCCGCCTTAACCCACATCTTGTTAAGGTGGACATTACAAAATCACAAGCCAACCTCTATGGGGTAAGGAAACTGTCAATATTAAACTTTTTCATAAAGGCAAAGTTGTGCACAAATTAATATTTTGTGCACAACTTTGAAGAAAAAATATGAATACAACCTTTAGTTTTACGTTTCACATTTCTGTTTTGAATACAATTTGACTTTGTCTTGAATACGAATTTCTCCTGTTCAATCACTGTCAAAAATACGTTGCGGGGTCACAGGCATAAACATCGAGTCCCGGAACAT
Organism: Adrianichthys oophorus; assembly: GCA_036245035.1. NCBI lineage: Eukaryota > Metazoa > Chordata > Actinopteri > Beloniformes > Adrianichthyidae > Adrianichthys > Adrianichthys oophorus. Next base: position 3,941,660 of record BSAI01000005.1, read on the forward strand.
CGATTCAACTGCTGGAAAAAAAAGATTTACAGCAAAAGTCCTGCCACTTTTTTTTTTTTTGGATAGGCGACATCAGCTGTACGTTAAAACAAAGAAACGAACCCGGAATTGGTGGCAAAAAAGAGATATTAATAAGAGAAAATAAAAGAAAAACAACCGAGCAGGCGGCGGAGGAATCCATGTCTCTCTGCTGCTGCCATTGTTGTTCATAGATACATTCTTTCTGCCAGAATTTTTTTCCCTGGTCTCAGACATGGTTCTGGCAGAGGGAACATGCTTTGGCACAACATCGACCAGCGGCGGCTTATTAGCGTCGGGGATCCCCGCTTAGCCGGGCAGCAACCCGGAACAGGAGGGGTGGCCATACACAGGCTCTGGCAGCACCGTGGAGATAATTTCAGCAGACATGTTTTTTTTTACACTGAATGAGTGCAGTGGTACGTCTGCTACGTCTTTCTAGGCTGTTTTCCACTTCTGGTTCTAAAACGAGCCTCTGCTGCATTGGTTACACCATCGCCTGTTGTAGCCTGAAAACAAGAAAATGCGGCTGGAGATCGCTGTTTTTGATCTATTTTATCTACTTTTCTACAGAGCTATAGCTATCAAGATAATTTTCTCATTATGGGATCAATAAAATTCCCAAAAGTTCTATTTATTTTATTTTGATAAATACTTTAACACACATGCGCAGTTGGAAGAATCGATGTTCCGGGACTCAATGTTTATGCCTTTGACCCCGTGACGTATTTTTGACAGCGATTTAACAGGAGAAATTCAAGACAAAGAAAAGACGTATTCAAAACAAAGACAAACCATAAACAGACATGTGAAACGTAAAACTGAAGGTTGTATTCATATTTTTTTCTGCAAAGTTCTGCTTTGTTTTTATGAATACAACTTTTTATTTATGAATACGTTCCTTTTTGACAGCTATCTTACCTCATAATCTTCAGTAAAAAAAAATAGTCAGTAAAAGGGATCTTTTCTAAATATCTTAATAAACTTTAATCCACTATTTGAACAACTTTATTAGCAACATCCTTGTAACAAGATAGCTGGTTGATGAATAGGAATGAGGTACCAAAACCAGTATAGTTTGATACTGATGCCACATCCTCAGTTTTTATTGGGCCGATACGTTTCGGCCTTAACGGTGTTGTTTAACAGTGCTGGCGTAGTGGCATGGCAACAGCGAGGACACGGCGTGCACACAGGCCGTCTCTCCGTCTTTGCTCACTGCTTTTCCTTTGCTGCTACAGTGTGAAGGGGAGGGGCTGCTCACACACCCTCACTCAGACACACGTGTATTCCTCCGCTGACAAATGTGTAGCAACCATTACCATTACGGTATGTCGTAACAACTAATGAAACACCAGGGCATGGTGAGCAAAAAGGTCCAAAGTGTGTGTCTGTATTTTTCTAGAGTTGATGCAGACAGCACACGCTCTTTCAAAAACGTGTCTCGTAATGGCAGTGAGAGGAGTAGCATTGAAAAAATCTGAACAATACCCATTCCTACTGATGAATCATTATTATTATGCTCTGTAGGAACAACTGTCACAAAAAAATGTTTTTGGTACATCTTAGTATTTGATCTTTACACATTCCAGGTTGATCTATTGTTCTTTGCTGAACTGGAAACCAGTCAGTCAGACTTTTAAGGTTCTCCAGCTCTGACTTGGTGTGTTCTTTGCTCATTTTCCATGAATGCACGCACACACACACACAAACGCACAAATCACTTTGTTAACCTTATTTGTATCAGGTGGGACAACAGCAAACATTCCTGAATAGTTTGGATTCTAAAGTTTTGCATCATACAGATGCTGCATGTTTCTCAGCTGCACATGCGCAGCGGAACGCATCATTTTTCTGTTTGCTTCATGATCCTTTCCTTTTGACAACATTTGCTGAAAAGAGATTAGACAGGAACGTTCTCTCCAGTCTTCATGTTTGAATTCTGGGATCCTTCTGGATGGTTTGGGCTGGAATAATAAGCAAAGAATTATCTTCATTTGCAAAACAATAAAAACGGAATATACTGTATACCTACAGATGGGTGAGCGGTCAAAGCAGTGCAAATCTCACAAATCTTTCTCTAAAGTTTTGCTTTCACAGCTCTAATCATTTTAAAGATTTGTCATATAATTCTGTCCGGGCACAAATCGAAATGATTAATTTCTCTTTCATGATCAATTTTAAAACGGTCGGCACATCTGTGAATTAAAAAGGACGCTATCCAAAAGCCACTACCTAATCCGAGTCTCTAATTGGTCAAAATTCAACAGCTTCAATTTTCACCGCACGGTCAATGGCTGCTCGTTTTTTTAATATAGAGCCCAAAAATAGTTGTAGAAACTTGCGTAGCTATATGTGAATGCAAAGGTTTTAAATTTAGAAGCTCAAAACGCGCATGTACAAGTACATGCATTTACAAAGACTTTTCTTTAGAGGTGGTCGCTTGAATGAGCGTTGCCGAGGGCAGTGAAAATCTCAACAACCTTTGAAATACTCAAAGCAGTGGGTTTGGAAATTACAAGCACGCCACATCCAGTCATTCTTTTTCCTGATGATGATGATGATGATATTTGAACAAGAATACACAAAGTAGCTTTCATGTCTGTCCGTCATTTTCAGTTGACGCATTATTTGTCATTTGATTGCATGGAACCATCCTGTGCTGCTTAAGATACACACCTTCAATCCTTTAAGGTTACTTTCTTCTATGATTTCTGGACCTGCTTCTTCTGTGGGTGCTGGAGCCTATCTGTTATCATGCTGGAGGTGGGGCTTCATTACAAACAGTGTTACAAACAATTGACTGTTTTCTGGGCTTTCATATCTTGAGTCATTTAAAGAAGTGGACATTGGCCTTAAAGGGTATTAATAATTAGTCCTGCCAGCAGTGTAATTAATGTTGAGTAATTAAGGCTTGTGATGACACGCTGCTTTGGCACGCCGTAATTTACACAGAGAGCGACGGCTTTATTCCCAGGGGAGGGACCCCCACCGTTTAATGGCGATGAAATTCATCAGCTGCTTTGACAAACAGAAGTGTCTCTTTGCTCAAGTGAAAGTGTGTGAAGATTTCCATTAGATGGAAATATCTACATTCATCTCTTTTTGTGTTTTTATATCAGCCTTCTGAACTGATCAAAAATAAGACTTGATCACATTTTTTTATCATAAAAATGTAAAGTTATTGTCATATTGCAGTTTTAATTGTTTCCCTGAAGGCAGAATTTGACTTTTTTGTTAAAAACAAGGCAACAGTGGTGTACAACTGTTTCCCTATTATAGTCTTTCCTGCTCCACTTCTCCTTTTTCCCGTAAATGTCTCACTTATCATTATAATCTCCAGTGTGATTTAATTTATTTCACAGACTCCGTAACTTCCTGCCCACCCCCCGTTGTCCTCCTTTTTTCCCTGCCTGCACAAATTAACACAGCCCAGCCTGCATTTCTTTACAGGTAATTAAATTAGCAGATATGGTTTTATTTTGTGTTAGCTGGACAGCTGAGGCCAAGCAGCTGATTTTAGAATGAGCTCATTAGTTAGATAATCAGCGGAGCATATGCTGCTGGGAGGCTCAACGTTCAGCAGATGTAATATGTATTCAGCTGGTGCTCACAGACTGAAAATCTGGAATTCATTTGAAATCATTTCCAGTTCTGAAAGAAAGCGTTGGAGGAAAAAAAAGTGTTATAAAAGGACAAATAAAAAACAAGAGTAAAGGATTTTTTTTATTTTTGGGGTACTATACACTATGTGTAATTTGTATGACTTTGGTTTAAAAAATGTTTTGTAATGTCACATAGATCAGCTGCACTAAAGGTAGACAGCAGCACTAAAGAGTATTTGGTTGATTTCATTTATTTCTAATTGAAATGAGCAGTAAGAATGTCATGAGTGAAGTCAGTGAATGATGCCATCAGTAACTGAGCAAATATACTTCACTGATTTTAAATGATCTTGCTTAAGGCCAATGCACTATAAAAACCAGTTCTGAGATGACCTAAAGAATGGTAAAAATTGCATCAGGACATTTGGAGCATATGAGATGCTCCATATGAGATTAATTTATGGCTCACAGCTAAAAGTTTCGATTCCCTCTAAGTTTTCTTACAGAGCCACTCCAACGTTTTTAAGATGTTATTGTAGCATTTTTGTCATAACGGAGGACCATTGACTGTATATAGAAGTGGACAGAGCCGGCTGTGATGTAATCCATCAAAATTGCCTTACCTTCGGCTCCAGCGAAATGAAGCCAATTCAGTCGCCAATTTTCAGCGATATGGAGGTTGACATGTTGAAGCCAGATGACAGTGATTGGTCAGAGTCGGTCTGAGTCAACGTTTTTATGGCGACAGTATCAGCATTAAGCCTGTTTGAGGTCCCCTTCCACTGAAAGGAGAATGTGTCACTTAAACGTTCGAGGTGGGGACAGTGGGCACCACTTGCTTTCATTAAGGTTGTCTGATTGGTCAGTTTTTTTACTTGAATAGCTTGTGATTAAGAAAAAATATAATGAAAAATAGTTAAAATTGGCAAGAATATGAAAAGAAAAAATCTATTAGAGTTAGATTCTTACAGTAGAATGATTTATAGCTGTTTAATTCTCTTTAGAAGTCTCTGGGATTTTGGCTTCTTGGAGTCAGTGGAGGAGTCACTTAGTCCAGCTCTCTATATACAGTCAATGTAAAGGACACAAATAAAATAAATTAAGGTCAAAATTGCCTTCCTAAGTATTTTTTTTTTATTCAAAGTGCTGTGAAATAATAAAACAGTAAATAATATTACAAAAAGTAGAGAGAGTTTCTTTAACTTTTTAAAATAAAGAAAAATAACTGCAGCATTTATGAAATGTGGTATTTTACATAAATAATCTTATAGGTCTACCCTTACAACTTTTGTTTTCTTAATGCTACATAAAATACCCTAAAAATCAAAGTTTCATATTACAATGCTGTCAATATCCTTTTTTTTAATCATTCTTTTTTTTCTCCTCATAGTTTAATTACATGCTGAAAAATCTCTGCTATCAATTAACTTTTGGCTCAGCTCCCTATTTAGAACTCGGGATTGATGCAGTGACCAGATTATTGTCATTTACCCATCAATCTCACACAACGTTCTTTCATTTGTAAACAAGACCAAAAGATACTACAACTCCTCCACATGGGGCAGGAGCTCTGCCTACCTGGAGAGGACAAACCATCTTACAGTTGAGAAACGTGGCCTCAGGCTTGAAGGCTCTAATTCTATGAACTACTATACAACAAAAGCAGTTTCTTCACAGTGACATAACATGCTTGGGTGGAAAAATACACTTTTGAAGATATTCTTGGCCTGATTGTGTCTTTTTATGAAGTGTAGCTCATAATGGAGGAGCCGGCCATGGACCATGTCGTATTGCGAGTTAATAAATTCAATTTAAAAAATGTTACCCTTAGTGATTTTCAGTTTGGGATTTTGAATTATTTTTATGCAGAATCTAGGAGACATATTAACTCTTATTGAGTGTAGTATGTTTTGTATTTAAAGTCTTACTCCGATCTTTTGATCTATTGTCATATCGTTCCCAGTGATATTTTTATTACAATTACCGGTACCTTGTTTAGCCAAAAACCAAAAACCTGTGTCGTTTTCTTGAACAACATTTGTGCAGCACGGCAGTAGTTCATTAGAATTTGCCTGTGAGTTGTGGGCGGGACCGTTCATCCGGTTTTGATCCATATTCCAGCTCAGATGAGGAAAACAAAGACATTCATGGATGTATTTGTCTGCAAGTGGATGAAAAAGAATGGAGATGGAAGCTTGTGGCCTGCCCAACATATTTTCTACGTCACAAATAGGCTCTTTTTTTTTCACAGCAATCTAAATAAAGTAATGTAACTTTAAGCTTAGCTTTCTTTATAAATCAAAAAACAAATACCACAGGAACGTGTTAAAAACACCCCAAATACAATTTTCTTGCAGTGGGTTTTAAACTTGCCTCTGGTTTTCTAACAAACACTCCATGAGTCAGTGAGTTATGAAGATTTTACTCAGGTTTCTTCCTAATTTCTTATAACCCTATTTTCCGCACTAGAAGGCACACTCAAATATCTTTTTTTTCTAAAAACAACAGTCCGCCTCATCATCCAGAGCGCCTTCTATACAGGTTCATTCTGGTTGTTCATTGATGTTGAAGTGACTTCTGGAGGTACACGGCGCTGTGTCAAAAAGTCTGTTTTGTTGTTGCAAACAAAGTTGTGTCATTGTAAATAAGCTAACACGGCTAACGTGTAGCGGTGTCTGACTGTCTTCTCTTTTTTTTAACGTTTCACTAACAAGGTTGGGAGTTGGCGTAGTCACATTATATTAGCGGTGTCAGTCTCTTTATTGACATTAACGTGCGGCAAAAAGCTTTTTCAGTGACAAATGGAGGCTAACATTTCTAACGTCGCTAATGTGAAGCGTGTTACAAACAAGTTCTAGAGTTACTGAAGTCTGACAGACAAACTCATCTCTGACTCTTGTTTCACTTAATAAAGTTCGGTGCCCCCTTAGGTCTATATGCACCATATGTTTAAAAATAGGCCGGTTGACGGTGTGCCTTATAGTGTGGAACATACCGGTAACTGCCAAACCATTTGTTCGGTTTCTCAAAAGGTTCATTTAATGATCAAACTTTTCACAGCCCAGTTTGTGTAAATAATTATAACTGAAGTAAAATACTAAATGAAAAGTGCATGGTTGAAGGAACTGTGGCACAGAACCGTCTTCTTCCTGTGAGCTGATTGGCTGTCAGCAGCCTCACAGCTGTGAAGGCTTGATAACTATGAGGTAGGTCAGAGAATACAATATGAGCTTCAGGCTGTTTCAACAAATGCTGCAGTGAAATATAAAATAAATTCAGTTTTGGTTTGGTTTGCTAAATGGGGTCCAGTCCACAAAGGCTGGGCACGTCGGTCTGCACAGAGACTCTACAGAACGCAGAACCAAATCGAGCTGTAGGGATTAGAGATCCCATCTGGCTTTTAAATCCCAGAAGGAAGAGGGCAGCTTATCCTTATGTGACCACAACCTCAAACCTGTCTGCTAGATGTATTTTAAGCTTTGTTCTGTCCTGCAGAGGTAGAAATGAAAGGTGGCCTATATGGCAGCTGAGGTATGCTTGGTCACATTCAGCACGAGCAAGGACCAGACCTGGACACTGGAGTTCAGTCTGGCAAAAATAGCTGTTTTGCAATCAGGCCAACTTTGAGTGTTCTCCTCTCATTTGATTTTCTGAACGAAGAAATGGCGAAAATCAGCGGCTTCATATGAAAGTGCTCGCGTTTAAATTTACACGTGTGCACTCTGAACTGACCTGATGGCATATCCGTGTCATGTGCAACACAGACTGAACGTTCTGTTCAGTTCCTGACTCTTTTATTAAATCGGCTGGAATGACAAAGGTCCAGGCATAAACAGGAACGCTAACAAAACCAAACAAGCTGATCCTCACAGGAAGCAGGCCAAGCGACTTCAAACTCAAGGCTGGCTCCTCTGGTTTTGTTAGCTGCTTTTAATCACACAGTTGTTTCAACGTGGATCCTGAACAAAGGCAGTTTAAAGTTGAACTGGACCTCTGAACAATCGCTGGAAGAACCTCATTTGATGGCCCAGATGTTCTTTCACAAACAACCCCAGGGTTTCCCAAATACTGGTGCAGAATCATGCTCACATCATTACAATAGTTCAGAGGGTAAAAATTAAGGTAGCAACGTTTGCGCAACCTAATGAAACTTTCAAATATTTTTTTCTTTCTAAATTTGTGTGAACAAAATGCAGCAGTAATGACTTCGTAGAGAGTTTGAGACATGTTCTTCTGATTTCATCCTCAGGGAGGAGTTAGTCACTCAGAGACCAGAAGGTGGCTTGAACCCTAAAGACGGTGTCCAGCAGGGGCCTGTTTGATCCAATCTATAGAGTCTTTGGTATGATCCACTTCTGGATTTGAACCCATAGTCTCCCATCTCAGGGCACACACTGTGATGACTTATCCGTTGAGCTGGTGTGCTCAAAAATCCTAAAATAGACCAAATACTGCGGGAGAAAAATATAATCAAACAGTATGCCGAAGAAATAAAAAAACTGACTGAAGATAAAATGGAATGCTGAGATAATAAAAAATTGTGAACACAAACATCTTCAAAACACACAATTTTTTGTCTTTCTGTAATGAATCTGTTTTTATGCATTAAACATGCTAAAGGTTTTGAATGTTTAACTCCATGCCTTACAGAGTTACAAAGACATTTTTGATGGAGCTATGGGACGTTGTTAGGACTACTAGCAGATTCCAAAGTTTTCTTCTTAATAATCATTCAACCTGTTAGCCACAGTCACACACACAAACACGACAGAAAAATAGATTAAAAAATGCTAATTTTGTCTTTTTTTGTACAGAATACCAAGTCCCTCCCTGAGTTTGAGATCTATTAAATCATTTAATGCTTTAGTCTCTTGTCTTTTCTCTCATTTTAAAAAAAATTTTTCCCAAGAGCTTCTGTAAAAGTTGACCTCCATTCATATTTGATTTTATTTTAAAAGGTGGGAAAAAATTAACAACTAAAAAACATTTTCATTAATGTCTTCTTTTTTTCAGCATTATAATTCAGACAAGGAAAGAAGATACTGCAGGTCATTTGAGTGGAGTGAGTCATGGACTGGTTCATGTTCTGTAACGGAGGGCGGGATGCTGAACTGACGATCGTTATGAGCTCAGCTCAGATCTGAAAGCTGTTGCCATGGAGCGGTATTGATGACTGACAGATGAAAAACCCACTTCTAGCCAGCATTATGACAGAGACATAAAAGGAGATGAGGAGGGAAAGATAATGATCTGCACTTTTTCTACATTTGTCACGATGACACTCTGTCCTGTGCGACAGGTTCAGACAGCAGGGCATAATTAACATTTATGAGCAACAAAACACAAAGTTGATCCTTTCATCCAAACATCATATTAAAAACATGGAACATGTCAATCAAAGAAAAACTTCCAAATGCTCCTTCAAAAAATACAAGTTTATTTCCATGTGATGTAATGACAGAAAAGAATGCAGCCAAAAGGGGGCACACTACAGTCCCAGGTCTGGAGAAATGCAGGGGCTTGTGTCAGGAAACCAGACCGAATCCTAATCAATCCTACAGATTACAAACATGGAAGGGAGATTGGTGAAGGTGAGCAGCCAGAAGGCAAAAAGGAAGAAGGTGTGTTGATAGAAGAAATGACATTAAAGGCTTTCTGTGAAACAGAAAGGCAGCATTTTTTTTATTGAGAAATTCCATAATTCTGCAAATAGAGCTGCACTGGTAAAACCTTCAGCCTTTTAATACCAGAACTGTTGTTGGTGTTCCATAAGTCCTTCCCGTGAAATTTTCCTACCTTGATTACCTGCAAATGCCCAGACCAAAATGACGTCATAATTTTCAGTTGTGGCGGACCACCCATAAATCTGTGTTAGCACTTTGATCTTGTGGTTACTATATGCTGTTTTTTGCTGTTTTGTGTCTTTACATTACATTTTGTTGTATGCCTAATGCAGCTAATGCAATGTGTTGTGTCGGTAGAGTAGTCAAAGAAGCACGTGCACCAGCTCAGTTAACAAGTCCAACTTTATTCTTCTTCTTCAGTCTACAAGTCATCTAATCAGTATCTCCACCTGCTGGGTAAATGGTGTAATGGCAATCAGTAGCAACACCACGTCCCCCCTTTTTTTTTTAACCCAATACACAGAAATTCCAATAAAAGGAAACATTTGACTTCCAACTTATCGAATAGTATCAGTGACAAAAATAAAATATAAATGAAAATGGTCAGTTCTAGTTGACTTCTGAAAAGTAAATTCTACAATATTCAATCTCCATTAAATTTATCTTTTAAATGATAACTTCTGGCCAGACTGTTTAGCTTGTATCTATAACCTTGATAATACCAAATGTTAGTAACAAAACAATGCTAAAGTCAGGAACAACATAAACATTTAAAGTCAGGAACAACATAAACATTTGTAACTGTTCAACATAACCTGTCGTCGCCCTGAAAAACAAAGCTTAAGTCACGTAATCACTGAGCCAGGCAGGAGGCAGAATCTGCCTGCAACCACACCGGCGCCTCGGAGGGGAAGGTAAAGGAGCAGAAGAAGACAAGTACACCTCCTCAGGCTGTACAGATATGTCATGAGTCTTTGCAGCGATGGCAGCGGAGACCGGGGACAGGTGAATGGCGTTCCACACCTTGCCATCTGAGAGTTTGAAGGTTGAAGGTCCTTTCTGTGCTAAAACCTGAAGCGGCTGTGTAAACTTGCAGCAGCCCTTCTTTACAAAACCAGGCTTCTTAATCCGCACATATGAACCACATGGAAAGTTAACAATCCGCTCAGCACGGCGCCTGTCTGTGTACTGTTTAATCTTAGATTGGCGTCGCTCAACAATATTGCTCAAAGCCCCCGCTTTTCATCAGAGAAGATGCACGTGGAGGAGCCAGGTTCCTTATGTTGAGTTTGCTGCGAATAGGGCGGCCATGCAGCAGTTCAGCTGGGGAGACTGACATTATTGCATGAGGGGTGGAACGATAAGCAAGGAGAAAGTCAGCAACATAGGACAGCCACAGCTGACCTTGAATGTCTGCGGTCTGTAAGCTGTTCACAAACACCCTGTTCCATCTTTCTATTTCTCCAATACTTTGAGGGTAGTAGTTGGAGCTGCGGCAGTGCGTAATGTCCCGAGCAGCCAAGAAGTCCTCAAACTCAGCAGAAACAAAACAAGAACCGTTATCAGTCACTAATTCAAGGGGATTACCCTCACAGCTGAACACAGTTTTCAAAAACGAAATGACAGTCGCAGTTGTCACATTGGAAAGAAACGCGACTTCAGGCCACTTACGGTAGTAATTTATCAGCGTGATGGCGTAACGACAGTCAGGTGAAGCGGAGTGAAAGGGTCCCACTACATCTATAGCTAACTTTTCCCACGCTGCACTGGGAAGGGGAACCGGTTGTAAGGGGGCAGCTCTAGTTGTAGCAGTTTTATCATGCTGGGAGCAGGTTGTGCATGACTTAGCAGCAGCTTCCACGTCAACATCCATACCAGGCCACCAATAGAGCTCTCTTAGGCGCTGTTTGGTTCTAACAATACCTTGGTGCATATCGTGAGCCAGCTGTATGAGCTGAGATCGCAGAGCTGTGGGAATGACAAGACGATGAGATCCACGGATCAGGCAACCGTCTATTTCAGCCAGCTCTTCTTGGATGTGGTAATAAGGTAAAAGAGCTGGGTCAAGCCCTTTGGCATTACGTGGCCAGCCATCATGAAGATAAACGAGAACCTGTTGCAACACAGGACAGTCCAAACAGGCCTGGATCAGCTGGTCTTTGGTGACAGCAGCAAAGTTCACACTAGCCACTAGTGCTACCATCCTCCTCTAACTCATGTGGTGGAGGAGAAGAGACAGGTAAACGAGACAAACAGTCCGCAACAACATTCTCACGACCAGGTTTATACTCTACAGTGTAGTTGAAACACATGAGGCGAGCTGACCATCTCGCAATTCGTATCCCCGCGCGTCCAAAACCTTTAGTAGACAGCAGCGTAGTGAGTGGGCTATGGTCAGTGCACAGAGTGAAGCGTTTACCCCACAAGTATGTGCGCCAGCGTTCAGCAGCCCAAACACAGGCGAGCGCCTTTCTCAATAATAGAGTACTTTCTTTCACACTCACCAAGAGACCTCGACGCAAATGCAACAGTTTTTTCTGTGTCGCCATGCAACTGAGTAAGTACCGCACCAATACCATAATCACATGCATCCGTGGTAACTATGGTGGGAAGAGTTGGGTCAAACAGCGAAAGTGCAGAGCTAGTAGCTATCAGTCTTTTAGAGTTTTCAAAAGCCACTTGTGCCTCCTCAGTCCATTTGAAGTTTGTATTTTTACGCAGTATGGCACGAAGTGGTTCCACAACACAAGCATAGTTGGGAATGAACTTTGAATACCACCCTGTAAGACCCAGGAAAGAGTGTAGCGTCGTTGCATCACAAGGAGGAGCAGGCTCTGTGATAGCACTGATGTGGTCAGGGTTTGGCTTGATACCTGCAGCAGAGACAACATGCCCCAAAAATGACAGTTCAGTTTGTCTGAATAGGCACTTTTCCATGTTAAGTTTCAGTCCACTACTGCACAGCCGGTGCAGCCGGTGCAAAGCACTGGGAGCTGAAGCTAAACCAAAAGGTACTCTGGTAAAACGGAATACTCCGTCGTGTGTCATGAAACTAGTAAGGTCCCTGCTTTCAGAATGAAGGGGTACTTGGTAGTAAGCATTCTGCAAGTCTATGGTGGAGAACATCCGTGCTCCTCGTAGCTCATGGAACACCTCCTCAATGTGTGGTAGCGGATGGCTGTCGATAACCACTGCTTTATTAGGCTCCCTTGAGTCAGGACACAATCGGATACTGCTGGACTTTGGTTTCACCACCACAATAGTTGAAACCCATGGAGATGAGTCAATGCGTTCAATGACGCCTTCATGTTCCAATCTCTGTAGTTCCTGTGAGACTGAATCACGCACAGCAGACGGCGTAACTTTTGCTGCACAGGGCGAACTTCAGGTCTTACTTTCACTTTATGGGCAAAACCTGTCACTAGTCCCAGTTGGTCAGAATATTCTTGAAATTCCTCGAGGTTGTTGGCAGAAGCTGTGCACTGTACAGAGACCGAAGGATGTTGTAAAGGCACAGCAGGAGAAGTTACAGGTGAAATGACCTGTCCATCTTTGATAACTAGGTTCAGCGCATTGAAAAGATCCAAACCCAAAAGCGGGTTTCCAGTTGACACCACGTATACATTTATGGTGGCACAACTTGTCCCACAGGTCACTGTCAGCTCCAAGCAGCCTAATACGGAAATGGGTTGTCCAGAATAAATAACTAATCTTCTTTTTGCAGTGGAAAGTGGAATATGTCCATAATGCTTCTGGTACAGGCGCATAGGAAGAATGGAAACTGCAGATCCAGTATCAACCAGCAGGCCAACAGTAATTGTTGGTCCCTCAGACGCACACATAGAGACGTTGCACATCAGCCTGCTGTTGAGGCTGGTCACATCCTCTTTTTCCACTAGTAGGATTTTAACTGTATCAGCTTGTTCAACCGACACTTCCCTTACTTTATTTAAAACAGACCCACTTCTGCAGACTCTCTCAAAATGTCCATGTTTACTGCATTTTCTGCATGTGGCGGATTTAGCAGGGCATTTAGGAAAACTTGCAATGTGTGATGAAGATCCACAGCGGTAACATGTCTTACCGGCAAACCCAGGTCCGTTTGTCAGATCTCTCTGTGATGATGCCCGGGGTGCTTTAGCTGGTGGATGGCCATGACCGTGTCTGTACCTCCCACCGCCTGTGGAAGTCTCCTGCACCATGCCAACCACAGCTTCACAGGCTGGTGTAACCATAGCCTTCGCCTCAGCCAGGGCACTTTGAGCAGATATTGTCAGAGTTTTCTGTAAAGTAAGGCTCTTTTCCATAAGCAGACGTTCTCTGATCCTCCTGTCGTTGGTCTTCTCCACAATTTGATCACGTATCATATCATCCGCCATCGTAAAGCAGCAGCATACTGAGCAGTCGACTCACCGACACGCTGACGAAACTTGTTTCTCTTGGACACAGTGTTTAACTTGGGTATAAAAAACGTCTTTAGTGCCTGTAGGGCAGCCGCATAAGAGTCACCAGTATTCGGCAAAGTATAGAAAATCCACTGGGCTTCTGTGCCAACCGTGTGAATCAGCAGCGCGCGTTTCCTCTTGTCCTCCATGTCGTCAGCACCGCCAGCATGTAATTCTAAAACATACGTATCCAGGACTCCAGAGGGATTGTAGGCATACCAGGATTCTGTAGGAATGCCGGGGGCGGCGAAATTCCCAACAATGCCATCCTCGTCACCAATATGTTGTGTCGGTAGAGTAGTCAAAGAAGCACGTGCAACAGCTCAGTTAACAAGTCCAACTTTATTCTTCTTCTTCAGTCTACAAGTCATCTAATCAGTATCTCCATCTGCTGGGTAAATGGTGTAATGGCAATCAGTAACAACACCACACAATGCTACACTTAGCTGTCTACTTAACTTCTGGACTTTGTTATCACACCACACTATAACTCTGCAGCAGATCCATTGTACAGTACCTCTCTATGAGGCGAATGTTTTACAATCCATGAGGTTTTTCAAATCAAACGCCATGAGCACGGTGCAGAATAAGCAAATAGTTTTAGCTGAGGGTTCAGTTCCAGCAGAATTCATGTTTTGCGCTGCACTCATGACATTTCGTTCGAAAGAACTTGCAGATTTTAAAACATTCCATGTTTGGACATAGAGGTATTGTAGGCACAAATCTGCCACATATCTGCTGGATTGTTTCTTTTTTCATTTTCCACACTGATGCCACTCCTCTGTACAGCTCATTAATGACAGCCGCATACATTCCTTACCCCGGGCTCACTCTGAATGCGGTCAGGCTCTGGTGCGGCTGCAGTGCAGACAGCGGAGTCTTTACATAACATGAAAAGTGCGAGAGGCACTCACTCTGCATCCGGTCCGGCCTCTGTGGCCCGGCCTCTATGGCGCTCCGTATCCATTCCGTTGGCTTCAAATTTTTTGCGGATGCCGGAGCTGAACCGTAGCACTTTGTTGTGAAGTTAGAGGATTTTTCAAATTAAAACCTTATTTTTGCTGTACTCACTTCACTGTACTCGCTGTTTTCACCGTGTTGTTGTAAGCATTACATCATTTCCGCTGACACAAGGTCACAAAGTCTGTGGTAGAGCATAATTTTGGCCATACAACACCATGGATGATGAGAGGCTGATCCCAGAGATCCAGAACTACCCCATCCGTTTTGATACAACACATGCTAGGATAACAACAAAAAGGACAGAGTCTGGGCTGAGATATTGCAGGCTGTTGGATTTAATGGTCAGTTTGTGTAACATTAACATTCACACTCAGATTAGAGAGTTAAGAAAAGTATGCCCGCCTTTATAAATCTATTGTTTGAATATACTCCAAAATCACGGCGGAATGAGGATTTGTTTAATATGACATCATATTTAAATGACAGGTTCTCGCGAGAGCCTATGCGAGTTCAGAGGTCAGTGAGGTTTGCAGCAGAGCCTGCTCGCAGAAGGACCGCAAGCAATCCGTAGTCAGTGTGAGTTATCGACCGTAGCTAGACTGCTCCGCAGCCGCACCGGAGCTGCAGTGTGAGCCCGGGGTGACACTCTCCACCTGCACACGACAACACTGGATGGACAACAAACTATAAATACATTTTAACCCATGAAACTTTGACTCCCTCCCCCCAAAACTGTCCTACTCCCCCAATCGCCCTTGAATCTTTCCTATCCTGCTGTATTTACAACCTAGCATGAAAACGATGCATTATATATATATAATATATATAATATATATATATATATATATATTATATATATTATATACTATATTGGAATAGCTAAATCTATCATTTTGTGCTACGGGTAGGAACATCTCACAAGTTAGGACAGATTGTTAAAACACCGGCAACAGCCAAATAACATGCATTTTGGTCTTGCGTACTTTTTCAACCATTAATGTAATTCCGATGGATTCTGACACAGAGAAGACCACCATCAGCCCAAAGCTGCTTTTTTTCCATGTCAGAATCAGCGGACTGCATAAACACTTTACTAGCTGGAAGTGTTGCTTTTTAGCGCAAAGCTAATTTTCTCAGAATCCATTAGAATTATGTTAATTTCGTTTACAGTTGATGAGTAATTTAAAGAACGTCAACACTGGAGCAATAAAAGGTTAATCTATGACATCAAAGCCTGAGCTGAGAAATGTACTTTAAGGAGCAAATGGGCTAAAGGCTATGAGATATTGGCCCATATGTAATGAATGAATCTAAACTCAAACCTTTCAGTTACAATATAAGTCATGTTGGAAAATGGATGAACCCTGTGGTCATGTCTGCAGTCAGTCTGTCTAAAAATGGGCAGATTTGTAGTTTTACATGTAAATGCTGCCCTTTTCTCTGGTGACCTTTGATTAACATTCAGGGCCTGTTTTTGTCATTTAGAGACAGGAGGGATTCTTGGATTACTCTTTTAGGGGCGCTTAGGCCCCTAAATAATCTTGCTTGTGTTAGACAAAAACTGCATCCACATAGTTTACTACATTATAAGCAAAAAGTCAAGTTTGTATACATTCAGGAAAAATCACCTGTCTCACAACCATAAATAAGGTTTTCTCTCAATGTAAAAAAACTACAGAGTTTACAAAAAAACGATGGAAGAGCTTCAGAAGCAAAGTGTGTTACATTCTAAAGGCATAATTTAAAATTATTAGATTCCACTTCAGTCCAGGTCAAGAAGAAGATTGATTGTTTTTAACTTTGTTATAATATTAACTTACTTAGGCAAGGCAAGTGTATCTATAAAGCACATTTCATACACAAAGACAGCTCAATGTTCTTTCCAGAAAACATTGAAAAGAGTGATCAATAAAATGAAAAAATAGTTTTAATTAAAAAGAGCTGAATTCAAAGTAATCTTAAAGCAACAGTACAGATTTAAACTTCTGAAGAAGAACAAATGAAATGCAGCTGAAAACAGGCAGGTCTTCAACCTGGATTTACATAAACTGTTTCAGCTGATCTAAGGCTTTCTGGAAGTCTGTTCCAGATCTGTGGAGCATAGAAGCAGAATGCAGATTCTCTGTGTTTGGTTTGGACTCTAAGAAGTGATAAAAGACAAGATGACCAGAGAGGTCTGGCCATTACATACCGGATCAGGAGGTCAGTCATGTATTTTGGTGCTAAACCTTTTAAAGCTTTTTTAACCAGAAACTGAACTTTAAAGTCTATCCTCTGGCAGACAACCACCCAGAGTAAAGACCTCAGAACTGGACTAATCATTAATGTCCTCAAATGACGTGACCAACAGTTCACACCAAAGGAATTTCTGTATTGCCTTTGTCTGAGAGCAGCTGGGTTGGCTCTAGCACCCTGTCACCCTGCAACCCTGACAGGGTGTAGAAAACAGACAGATGCAGTGTCTGTAAAATATAACTTCCAAAAGTTTAATGGGTGATGAAGGAGAGATGAAGCAGAGGAAGAATAGAATAGAATAGAATAGAATAGAATAGAATAGAATAGAATAGAATAGAATAGAATAGAAGCCTCCAGCAGAAGCAGTCTCTGTAAAGGTGATCATCCACCCTAATGTGTTTGGGTCTGAGGGGACAGGAAAGATCAGAAAAGATCGAGAACGAAGGTCTCTGTATGGGAAACATGGAAGCATGAGAATTTTAAGAAAATAATGTTTAAAGCTGTCTCTGGTACATGTCAGCATGTCTTCATTAAAAGAAAGTAACAACTGGAGAAACAGAATCAACTGGATGCTCTGCAGAAATGCTTAATCTTCAATCAGTCTCAAGTAGGTTCTACTGGAAAATCTAAATGATGGATTTTCTAATTAGATTTGACATGGGAATAATACATAATACAATAATAAAATGTTCTTTTTTGATGGAAATTGCACCCATGACATGCCATATATGTCTTATGCTGCAGACAGCTCAGAGAGGATAAAAATGTTAGTTTCCAGGATAATAAGACGAAGAAAAAGAAGATAGAGTTTGATTGGACTGTGAGGTTTGTGTTCGTCTTGTCCCAGTCCAGCACAGATAACAAATTGTTTCAAATACTGACACTTATGTTGTTTGAGCTGCCAAGGTCAAGAGGCAAGAGACACATGATGTGCTTATGTCAGAAACCAGAAGAACTTGAGTTGACAAGCGGAGACACTGGGTCACAAAAATCAAAAGGGCCTCAGCTGTCATCCCTGGAAAGAGTGACAAAGAAGCACAAAGAGAAGGAGACGTCAGTCTGACTGGCTCAAAGGCACTAAAGGGAGGATTATGCAGAAGTCTCCATCAATGATTCCATCATGTTTCTAACAAAATTGTCTTCTTTCTAATTTCAACTGACCTTTTAGATTCAAAGCTGTAAAGTGGTGCCAGAAGTGTTTACTTCCTGTCTTTACCCCGTCTGTCCTCAACTTCACCCCCCAAACCCAGATTATCAGATAATTCCCAATTTCACAACATCTGTTTCTTTAACCGAAAGACCAGAAAAAAACATCTACAGAAAATGTTTCGTTGAGAATGTTTACAGAGAGTTAAAGGGACTTGAGGAAGGAGAAATTGAGATATAAAAGCAGTTAATCCCAAATTATTGTGTTTTTGTGGTTTGATCCTCTTCCTGTGGGATCGTTCACTCTGACAATAATCTTGTCGTGAGAAGTTAAACTGAGTTGTTTCATCTGTTGTTGTATGGCGGCCCTAAAGTACAAATCACATCATTAAATCACATCAACACAAAAACATTTTCAAAGTCACAATGACAACTAAAAAAGTAAAATTAAAAAAACATATGATAATAAAAAAAAAACATCACATTTAGGAAATAAATACTCAGTCCTGAAACCAAAACACAAATCCAAAAAATAAAATAAAATGAAACCTGAAAAGGTAGCTACTATGGATGTCACTGATTGGAGAATGTTGGATTTTTGACAATTGAGTTTTTTTTAAATGCATCTAATAAACGTTTATGATAAATACGGACCATATCCAGTATCGCTTCATGACAAACAACTTTCAGTTGAAATGATGGACAAATGTCATCGTCCAATCAGCAAAGTTCCATAGTACCTACTTTTTCCAGATTTCTTCTTTTGTTTCATTTTGATTTTCCGAAATGTACTTTTCTTTTTTTCCAGTTTTTAGTTGTCGTGATCTCTAATATGTTTTTGCATTGAGGGATTTGTTGATGTGATTTGCCCTTCAGGGCCACCGTAGGACTATAATAAAAATACAACGTTTGGCTTGGACTGAGTGTGGGAAACACATTTTTCAGAATAATGTAGTGAAAGGAAACAGATGTCAGTTCGTACTTCATGATGAGATCTTTATGTTTGACGCCTCTTCTGTCCTCACCACTCTCTTATTGTTCACTTCTATAAAAAACTGCGTTGAAGTTTTAAATTATTCAAATCTTCCCACTCAGCCTCTTCCTTTCATTTTTAATGCCATCACTTCACTTTTCTTATTGTTTTTCCATCACTCACTCTCACAGTTTGGGAGGCGATAGTAACTGATAAACAGCCAGAAATAAAGAAGCTGGGTTTTTATCCATTTAAGACTTCACTGATGTTGTCAACAACCATCTGGACCAACGTAAGAGCAGAGACTGCTGACAGCACGTGTCCTTCTTCCCAGCATTCCTCACAGGAGATGGAGCTGCAGTCTTCTCCCCAGCATGCTGCTCAATTCCCGCCTTGCATCATTACGAGCGCTGCACATGTTTGCTTCGCAGAGCGACTCCTCCTGCTCCCGTTTTTGATGATGAGGCTCGCCCGGATGAATATGCTGATCCTCAGGTCTGATGGAAAGTTCTCCCTCTTGGAGATCTTTGACATGCTTTGGAAAAGGAGAACTCCAGCTAATTAAAGTCTGTGGTTATTTTGAGTTAAAGTGGAAAGCAAACAAATAGTTATTGTGGACTTTTTTTTAATGTCCGGCCCTCCCAGAAGGATTCAATGTATTTGTGTATGAGAATCCTGCAGGTTCAAAACTCTGCGTGATACAGCCTTGTCCCTTTGTCCCTCTGCCATCTATCCAGATTCTGTTTCATCACATACATGCATTGGTTTCTACTGTTCCTGATTCTCTGTTCTGGTTCTCTTGATTTTCCGCATCAGGAATATTAAGCTTCCATTTGTTTTTTTTTTTACCTTTTGTTAGTTCCTTTTTTAGGTTTCACAAGTGCTGCTGTTTTTCTACAGTTTGATTTATTGCCTCTCTTTTAGTTGACATCTTGCTTTTGTTTGTTTTAGTTTATGAAATTTTATTCTGAATTTACCACACTAGCATTGATGTTTCTCAAAAAATGAAATACATTTCTTTCAGTGAATGGAGAAGCATTGTCACGCCTTCTTGTGATTTGAATTCTTTTTTCCATCATTTTAGCTGTTTAAACTCTCAGAAGTTACCAGTATTTTTTATGTCTTTTTAAAATCTATTGCATGCTTTTTGAAAATGAACAACAAAAAGGTTGACACTTTTAGTAAAACTTGATGAATTTTAGCAGTTCAGATCATGTTTTTACCTTTGAAGATCTTTCAAACTATAAAATTGGTTCAACATCGGGTTCCTGCACTTGTTCTCAACCTTTCTCAGCGTTTTTCACTCAAAATCAGATATTTTCCTTTTTTTATTTTTAGTTAATTGATGTCATTTTAGGCTTATATCAACTACATAAGCCTTTAAAGACCCATTCCGATGGAATTTTTTTACATATTCTTGTGGCATTTTTCTGATGAAAACAAAACTTAAATTTGCCTTTCTCAGTATTTCTTTATTTAAAATTGTTGTGATAAGGAACAGACAAAAAATGCTGTTGCAGTTGTGTGGGACTTGCAGCGGGCCATAAGCTCCACTCCATTCTGTTGCATTCACGTGTAGACGAATAGATCCATGTACGTCTTTGTTTTCCTCATCTGAACTGGCATCTGGATCAAAACTGTAAGGCTGAATGGTTCTTATATTGCTCACCATTTTTGATGCACTGCTAAGATAGATTGGGGTTGTGAGGGACTGTAAGCTGGCGGGGAAAGAGTCTAAACAAAGTGATGATGGTAAATGAAGGCAGGCTCATCCATGCCAACAGTCCTGCCCACAGCTCAGGCAAATACTAATGAACTCATACAGCTCTGCACAAACTGACCCAGAAAACGACACAGCTTTGTTGATTTTGGTTAAAAAACGGCATAATCATAATTAAGAGCCTATTGGGGACATTTTTACAACAGATCAAAATATGATTGGAGTGAGACTTTGATATCACTATCATTTCAAGCAAACACCAGAACCTTGTGCTAGCAGCTTTCACACATGCCGTTCTGCAGTTCTTTTTCCATCCTCATTTGGTCTCCATGTTATTCGGGTTCAGAATGTCAGCACCTCTACAGTGAGCCATGACAAATTTGTGAATTGTTGCAGGGATAATGAACAGTTGCCAACATCAGGCAGTGAAAAAATGAAAAAAAACATAAAGGAATAGAGTAACGGCGGAGCTCAGGTTTTTTGAAGCCATTGTGTATGGAGAGGAATTAGTATCACTCCGATTTGTGCGTGCGGAATTCTTGATTTGTGCGTAACTTTGCATTTATGCGTTTATAATTCTTGACTTGCTAACTCATACAATACATGTTGTGCATAAGTACAAAAATGACAAAATAAAAAAAATACAAAATACAATGTACACATACACAACAGTCATAGAGATAGCAGGTGCCCCTGCCCGCTGGACCACTCTAAACTGAAGCAGGTGGTTATCAGCCCACAATATATATATATATATATATATATATATATATAGATATATATATAAGTATATATATATCTATATATGCTAATCGTCAAATTAGGTTCAATAAAGCATCAGTTTAGAGAAAGTTCACCGCTTACCGCTTGTTTTTGTCCAGAAGATGAAGAAAAGTTTGTTTAAAAGAAGCCTGCGCAGTGATATGAAACATTTAGGCTATGTGACCAGAACTTCTTTTTTAGGTGAGCGTTATTACTGTGGATTATCACTTTTTAGTCCACACCGTGCATCCAATCAAGTATTCACCCGTACCATGGTAACAGAAAAACGGAACCATTACAGAACAAGTATCACTGGAACATGACTTTATATTTGTGCCCACACATTGAGAACTAAAGTCAAAGTTTTGAGATCAACAATTCCTTAATTGCAAACAAAATTCTCAGTTTTAAAAGCAAAACTGTCTAAGTAGTAAATGAGAATATTAGATAAAGAGGAATATATTCCAAAAAGAAAAGTGTAATTAAAGAAAGGTTAAAGAAGTAAAAAACTATAAAACTTCTGAATAAATTGTTGGTATTTGTTTACTTTTCATTTTACTGATTGCATGTTGAATCTTTATGACAACTCAAAATTTGAGAAAACTTTTTTTTTTATTGGAATCCTACAGCGAGTAAACATATTTCAGTTTTTATTATGATCTACTGCAATCAACCAACTTCTGATGGAATTTTAATGCAGATTTTAACACATTTGTTTTAAAGTAGTAATCTGTCAAAAGTGCATCAAACCCCACAGTTCACTGCAAACTGTTTGATACTTGCAAAAGTTTCCAATCTTGTTTGTAGACATTCAGGATTTTTGATCAGATTTGAAGCTGTTTAAACTTATTTCGGGGCAGCGAGATTTCTGGAACCGTTCAGTCTGCTGCTGTTGGATTAAGGCCGTACACTTTAGAACTGGAGCTCGCTATGCCGCCACCGGGGAGGAGCTGGCAGCCAGACAGAGAGCTGGCGCAGGATGGGAAAGCAGTCTGCTCGGGCCTCCTGAACTTTAGTTTCATCCACACCTCAAAAAAGGTACCCTCACTTTATTCTTCGGGTTAATGCGGGACAGAAAGCCGTCAAACTCAGTAAGAGAGAGAGGAAACACCGGGAAGCAGCCGTTCAGACACAGTGGAGAGAAGATTTGTAGAGCTTTTCAAAGTAAATATACCTGATGTCTTGTGCATAGTAAATGAGATAAACACAGACATCGCTCCATGTAGCTAACGGCTAAAAGCATTAGCTGCTAGCTCCATGTATCAATTCTGGGGTGAATCCTAAACAGCAGAGAGGCTGCAGCAAGCTTGGTTTCCTATTGAGCAGAGAAAGCAGCAACAAATTAGAGGAACTGGTTTGAACATGGATTACTGAGCAAAGGAAAAGGTGTGCGTGTCTCCAGGAAAATGATCGGAATGAAAGTGAAACTGATTTTTGATACGGAGATTGTCGTTCACAGCCAGTGTGAATCAGAACAGAATAAAACGGCATGTTTGGCCTTTTGTTATTAATAATAATAAGCACGAGGTATACTGCCCTTTTACACTCAAAACTTGAATGAAGCAAGATGTTAAAGGTGCTACGTCGTGCTGTTTTAAGGCTGTCAAATACCATTTGTTGGCTCAATGGGTTAAATATTTATTCTAAATATTTATTATAAATGGATTCTTTTTGATCCTTCCATCAAACAAAAGCAGTTTGTGGATGCCCTGCATGATATTCAGAGGGAGGCATCCATAAACTCTGAATTCCTCCCTGCCACACCTCTAAATCAGTCAGCACAAAAACAACCAGAATTCTCCATCAGCACTTAAAACAGAACGTACAGAATGTGCTTTTTTCAATTCAACATCTCTTTAGCCGTATTAGCCATTTGGACAGACTGAAAGTTGAAATCTTCTTCTTGAAGTTCTGGCTGCATCCCTGGCTGTGTGTGTGTTTTACCTGCAGATCATTTTAATTTTTGACCCACAAATGGAGGTCTGCGGCTGAAGCTGTTCCTGCAGGAAGCTCATTAACAGCCAATCCCCCTACACCCCCACCCACCCAGGACAAAAATGCTCGTAGAAGATATCGAATGTTCTTTTGGGAGATTTTTCAATTCTAAAGCTTTCTTCTGCCAAGTATGGTTTTACGTGATAATCATTGAACCACCTGAAGGGCTGTGACTGTTGGATCACTCTCATGAATCCTGGCATTTTACAGACCCCCCCCCCCCCCCCCCCCCCCCCCCCCCCCCCCCCCGCAAACAGAGCACTCACTGTTTGACACAAGTTCACTAATATTGTTCTGAAGGACATGCAAAAAGCATATTTTATTACTATAGAAACCTTAAGGAACAGTTTTTTGGTCAACTGGATGCTGAAGTGAAAATCTATAGTAGAGATTTAAACGACATCAGAGGCTCAACATTGACACAAGGTCATTACAAGGAGACTGAAGAGGCGCAACTGTTGCAAAACCATACTAAGAAGTGCAGTCATGAATTTAAACTCTTAGATTATGCAGATTGTTTCATCACATTATGATAACATGTAAAAAAGGATGAGTTAACACATTTCTCTGTTGCGTTATTCTCTGTAAAGATGACGCAATGATCAACGGTTTTTGTTTGTTGTAAGACACATGGTAGCTGCGGTAAACCAGTCAAA
Source organism: Adrianichthys oophorus (assembly GCA_036245035.1). Classification (NCBI taxonomy): domain Eukaryota; kingdom Metazoa; phylum Chordata; class Actinopteri; order Beloniformes; family Adrianichthyidae; genus Adrianichthys; species Adrianichthys oophorus. The sequence continues at coordinate 3,965,802 of BSAI01000005.1, forward strand.
GTGGAAGGTAAACACTTGGCAAAGCCTGGTTTAAGAGCCTGAAGGCGGGAAGTTCAGGGTGTGTTAATGAGCTCAAACCACCATTGAGTATTTACTTCCATGCTGTTTGTTTTTTGTGTAATTTGATTTTTTTTCCCTCCTTGCTCCCAGATCTCCCTCCTCCTCATGTTCTCCACATTTCAGGCATCTCTTTTATAAAATCAGCGTTCTAGTTCACAAGTCTGCTCCCATAGGAGCTCATTTTCCGGCTTTTCAGTTTCCACTCAAGTCTTAAAAAAAACAATATCTTATTTTAAAATAGCAGTTCAGTGAAAAATGCGTGTTGTTGTTGTGAAAACACTGAGCCTCAGCCATCATGTTCAGCTCCATGAATGCGGCAGAATGAAAATGCAAATCTCCACTTAGCCACATGCTTCATATGTTGATAGTTAATTTATATCTCAGCAAGTTAAATGTTGTTTCCATTGATCATTTAGATGTAGATTGTATTTTTACCCTTTTACAATGTTGATATATTCTTTAATTCTAAATTTTGTTGATGTTGTATTTCATATAGGTTTTAGGATGACAAATTTTGCCATGGGAGTACAGATGAAACATGTAAGAGGTGTAGCAATTCATGTTAACACTGGTTTGATTCACATAAAAATGGATGCAGGACATCTTTTTCCAAAACTTCAACCAGTATGACTCAGAGATAAATACCTGGTACTGGTATAGGCATTGTGGTGTGGTATGGCATGATTATGTACCTTATGGTATGGTAATGTATGGTATTCTATTGATAACTTGCCTCAGAGAGATCAATGTGTTTGGATCGTAAGAATATAAATCATTTGATTAATGTACTCTTGTACATTTGCAGTTATGCTTTCTAATGTGCAATGTCCCTGTCAAACAAACAAATAAATGTAGAAAGAAAATTCAAGAAGTTGACAGTACTGCTTCAGAACAAGAGTTTCTTCCTGTAAATATTTCATAAACCAAAATCATTTTTTTTCTATCACAGATAAACTTCTGTCTAAAAATTTGAAATGTTCAAGGATTTTTAATTTTTCAGTTCATGTTTTTGTTTTTTCTGAATTATTCTCTCTGCTGTCCTTTTTCACACCCAGTTAAGGATGTTGTTGCCAGGATGTTGTCTGAGATCATGAAGGAGACTGTGTGTACATTCCCTGAATAGCCTTCACCCTAACACAAGTGCAGCGCAGTGGAGAAGGCTGGGCTGTGATTGGGATTCTGTGGGCGGCAGCGGGTGGTCAAAAAATAAACTGAGGGTCCCTGCTGTGACAGCAGCTACCTTTAACCACACTGATGGAGTCAACAAGAGCAGTTCAGATGGAGATTAGAGGTTATATTCAGAGGAAAAGCAGGAAACTCTTGAAAAGGAAAAGAGAAACTCCAACAATCATTGCAGTTGAGGGGGTCAGCTTGCAGTGGGTGGTCATCCTCTGAAATAAGGATGTGGAGGACGCAGGTGAGACTCAAATGTTATTTAGGAGCAATGCTCTGTTAGATCATATTAAGTACAATATGTTTAGCCTCAAAAATTCAAATTTACAGTCAGAAATCAAAAATAAATAATGTTTGCTCGATCGCATACAGATTGAGGAAACCAGAATGTCAACTGTGATTGATCAAGACAACAAAGTCAGCATTAGCTTCATTCTGCCATTAAATAAAAAACTAAAAATAAATCTAGCTTTAATGTGTGGAATAACAGTGATACACACACTGGGTTAGATTATCTGATTCAGTTTTTGGCTTGAGTTCAGGCTATTTTTTACAGTGGCCCACAAGGATCACAACACAACACTTCACATTCACAACTCAACACAATTTGTCACAACACAAAACAATCAACCCACAACACAGAGAGAGGGTCACAACACAACACCTTAAATACACAACACAATTCAAAACTGAAGTATACTTGTGTCAGGGCCCTGCCTCCTCCTCCTCCTCCTCCAACCACCAGAGGGAGCCCTCTCCTGAGAATTGACTGCCTCTGCTCCTGCTTCACTCCAACTCCCATGATGCTCCTTGCCCGTCCTGCCTTCACCAGCTGTCTCCCATTACTACTCATCAGTGTTGTGTATTTAAGCCTTCTCACCTCTGTACTCATTGCGAAGTCTTGACTTTGCTACTGTCAGTCTGAGCGCTTATTCATGGTTTGCCTTCCTGTTGACCCTGACCCTGACCCTGACCCTGACCCTGACCCTGACCCTGACCCTGACCCTGACCCTGGCCTTGGCCTGTTTCTTGATACCGCAAAATGTTTAAGCCAAAGTGACATGTGGTTTACGTATACGGGGTGAACGGTGAAACAGAGTTCTGCGTACAGATAGGCAGTGACACAGCTCACCAACTGTGACGTAACTTTCTGTTAGCCACTTAGCCTAAAGGAAATTTCAGACTAAAAGCAGTGCAACTTCCGTTGCAGGAATAATTCAGTTTTGGCATAATGTGTTGTGAGTTGATTTTTTTCATTTTGTAAGCTTTTTTCATGTTGTGACAAATTGTAGTGTGTTGTGTTGCAAATTGAAAGTGTTGTGTTGTGCCCCTTTTTGGCCACCATATTTTTTGGGTACAACATTCTGCTTCACACACAAAACCATTTCATCTCAAATCAAATCGAACTTTATTTATAAAAAGCACTCCTCATACTTGGCATAACTCGAAGCGCTTTACATTTAAAAACAAAACAAAAGCAAAAACACAATAAAAACCCAACCCACACTTTACCCTCTCCCCTCCCGACCAACAATACATACAACCCATGACCCCAAACACAATGAGGAGGCTACTAATAAAATCATTTCTAAAGGAAACTTAAGATGGTGTTAAGATGTAACCATGGAAGCCACAAATGAATGGTTCATTTCTAACAGTTTTAGAAAAATGAAATAGAGATAGATTAAATCTATTTTTCATATTAATTCATGAATGTATTCAACAACAAACAGCAGAAAATGATTTTGACATTATAACTGCTCCAAATTATAAAAAGACAAATTTGCACGTACAGTAAAATCAAACATGGCACATTGAATCCATTAAATATGGTGAAAGTTAAATAGAGTTTGAATGCTTGAAAGGGAGTGGGAGGAAGCTAATTTATAATCCCACCCCTAAATATGTGTTATTACATTTTATACATAGCTTTTATAAACTGGTTCTTAACATGTATTTGAAATTTGAATACTTTTTCAGTCCAAGTGCAGATTAATTATCAACAGTAACAAAGATAAATTCTTATTAGATATCATCAAAATACACATTTGATTTGAATTTGGTTTATTTCAAGCATTGATTTTAGGCAATACAACAGAATTACACCGATATACCAAACTCTACAGAAACAAAGAGATGCGCAGAGTCAAAGATATAATGATAGTAAAATAAGTTAATGCGAGAACAAAATAGCAGCGTAATTACTCGCAATAATAAATAGAGATTTTTGCACTGTTGCAAACAATATACACTTAGATCACATACGATTCATTAAATATGATAATCAGCTAAAGTAGAGTTTGTTTTATTGCTTGAAAAGAAGTGGGAAGAAGAGAATTTATACAATCCCACCTCTACTGAGTTATTACATTTTATATTTGTGCAAAGTTGGCATAATCTATTGCAGAAATCATTATTGCACATCACACATCATTTAACAGAAATGAATCATCAATCACAACATAGCATCAAAAAACAGCTAAATGTACAAAAAAGTGTTAACATTCTTATTTTGAAAACTCCTAAAAAGTCCACTTCCTTCCACTCATCCATCCATCCTTTATTACTGGGTAATAGGGGATGCTGAAACTTATACCAGCAACTTACAAACTACATCCTAGAAAATTTATTAGTACATGAAATCTACTTTCTTCTGTGCATTCTAGAATTCTTGAACATGCTGGTTAACATCCTCCCCGTGGCTTTTACCGGTGTTTTTTCTCCAAGCTTTGTAGACTGCATGTCACAATCTTCTCTTAGATGCACAAACATAAAAAGCATATTCTTTGTGCTTTGGGTCCTGTTCTTCAACATACTGTATGTCAGCACTAGATGGAAGTTGTTTGTGCTGCTGGATTGAAAAAATAATATTAATATTCTGTCTCCGTGCATGTATGTTTGTGTGAATGCACACATGGTTTGGCCCAAAGTGGAGACACTTTGCTCCATACGAGACAAGCAGCTGGAGGAGAACATGCAGTGAATTTGGAAGTCTCCGTTTGCAACAATATTCTTAAAAAGAAGAATTGCTTTCTGAGACATCGTGACTCACAAAGAAAGAGTTGTCACAGGTGTCCCAAACCATTCACTTTCCTCACAAATGAGAGGAAATGTGACAGGCAGCCTTGAGAGGGGATTTTGAGGTGTGAAACAAAGGTAAAAAAAAAGGATTTGTGTATCTTCCAGCAGGAGAGCTTTTCACTGACAGTCAGTGAATAAGCAGTTCCTGAGAACCGGTCCCTCTCATTCATAACATTAGACCTGATTGCTTTATGAGGCTGTTATGCAGATTTTCTTATCATCCAACAAATCTGCCAGATGGGCAAAAAAACCCTCTTACAGGCTATAGTAAACATTATTCAAGCTGCATGTTTGTGGGTCAGAAACTCAGTTATAGGGCACGTGGGGGAGGGGGTGTTACATATTTAATTATACATGCAAACACATCGCTTGATATCCAAACATGTCAACAAACATCCCAAGTTTCAGAACTCTCAGAACTATCATACCTATTGTCATCAAATTCTATATTATTAATCCCCCACCACCAGCACCACCACCCCAAAAATGTTAGGAAATAGCATACTAGCAAACATATCTAAAATAAAAAAAAACAAGATTTCAGACTCCAGAGAGTGCATGAAAGCAAAGAGATGTGATTTCATCAGGACTCTGGTCCTTCTCAGACATGTCTCTCTCATCGCTGTATGGATTCAGCTGCTGCAGTTCAGAGAAACTGCTGAAAAGTCCACACGGATCCTCCTGAGGGTTAGGGGTCAACAGTTCAGGACCACACTGGGGAAAAAGGCTGAAGAGGCGTGTTCAAGCAGGTTGGAGCGAGTGGAGCAAAAATTCAGGTGTGATTTGTGACAAAAGAAGGAAAGAAAAGATGTAGAAGACTGTGGTGAGAGCTGCCATGTTGTTGAGAAAGAGACACAGAGCTGGAGGTGACCAGGATGGATAGAATCAGGAATGAATCCATCAGAGGAACAGATCATGGTAGTAAATGCAGGGAAGCAGATGGAGATGGTTTGGACAAGATGGGAGGAGGAACAGTGAGGATTTTGGTAAAAGGATAGTAAGGAGATACCAGGAAAAATACCAGAGAAGAAGTTTATGCATGAAGGAGGACATGAGGGTGGTTGGTGTGACTGAAGAGAATGAAGAGGATAAGGTTAGATAGAGAAGAAGGATTTTGGTGTGATGGTTCCAAAAGAGAGCAGCTGAAAGACAAAGAAGAAAAACTAGTCATCCTGCAAACAAAGAATAAGGTGTTCTGTCCTGGAAAACATGAAACCGTGAGCCCCTTAGCAAAAGTAGGACACCCGAAGTTTATTTTACTAAGTATACTTGAGCATAAGTAAAGCAAATCTACTGTATCATATCATATATATGCACATGCATATCATTTATATATCATATACGTGTAGTGTACTAAAGGCTAAATTTGAACATTTTAAAACTACAATATCTGCATAGTATATAAACACTGAAGAAAAGTAAGGAACTCATCAGTGGTCTCCCCATCACTCTGAGCATGTGCAAATATTACCTTACATTTTCTGTACGTTTATTGTTTCAAATTTTAAACCTTTTAATTCATTTTCAAAAAATTGAAATAAAAAACATTTGAAAAAGATCATCTCCCGGTAGCATTTCAGCTCTGCCTCTTCTACGACTGTCAGAGCCGTTTAAACAGCGGAGAATTCCACCATCTCAAGAATTGATGTTTTTCTCATCAACAGAGAGCTCCCCCGATTGGATTACAGCACAGAAAAATTAAGAAACGTTGCCTTAATGCCACACTGTATATTAATAAATTCATTACAAATAATGAAAATTTCAACAATACGTTATAGAATGACAGACACATTCTCTCTGTTTGATCGTTTTTATTATTCGTATGTTGGCGACGAGAAAAGAGGAAAAGTGAGCGTGTTTCACTCTGAGGAGATGTCACGGGATGCTGCAGCAGCTTTAGCCGATAATTACGCGTTTGTGTTAACGGAATTATTAGTGTCAGTAGTGGGGCGGCGTCCTCCTACCATGGGGAGTAAACTGCTGTCAAACAAAGCAGAAGAAGAAGAAAACATTTGTAGTCCAGTGCAGCATTGTGCGGCCCTGATTCTTAATATTTGCTTTTTCTTTGGTTTTTTTAAACATTATAGTTAATCTTTTCATTGATATGAACATTTTCAGAGGTTATAATTGTTGTAAACATTCAAAGACAAACTCTGACCTGAAAATGCTTTAGTGGAGGACGTGACGTCATATTTGCGGATGCTCATAGTGATCGTTACAGATATGAGTGCAATAACGTCCGGTCAAAGCCACGCCCCCAAGAGCCATATACTGCACCGTGATTGGTTGGTTTGTCAGCTCCACACACACCACTGTAAAAGTGTCATTCATACAAAACTCACAGGCCGTACTAACATGAAACTTTCATATTAAGGTGGGGCCGCAAAATATTGTCTTAGGGGGCCGCAGATGGCCCGCCGGCCACCAGTTTGGGACTCCTGGTTTACGCGCTCTCTCCCTAGCTTACAGCCCCTCACAAGCCCAACCTAACATTACTGGTGCAACAAAAATAGCGAGCAACATCAGAGCTATCCAGCCGTACAGTTCTGATCCAGATTCCAGCTCAAACGAGGAAAACAAAGACGTACACGGGTCTACTTGTCTGCAAGTGAATGCATCAGAATGGAGCAGAGCAGGGACCCACCCAGCGTATTTTCTAGGTAACAAATAGTCTCTTTCCCAAACAGCATTTTTTCATTTGTTCCTAAATAATAACAGTTTTGAATAAATATAGACTAAGAAATGCAACTTTAAGCTTATTTTTCTTTATCTTTGTCCTCCATCATTAGAAAAATGCTACAAGAACATGTTAAAAACACAATTTTCATAAGAATGAGTCTTTAAAAGTTTAAATGTCGTTGATACTTTGGTATTAAAAGTCCTCTTTAAAATTAGGCGAAATGAGTGCCTTTCTATGAAACATATTTGGTGGCGAACTAACACATGAACTCCAGCCATGTCCTTACAACAGGATAAAGCAGAATCACAGACTTTGTAACTGAAGCTTGATTCTGCTAATGTAGTAGGTTATAAAAAGAGAGAGAGAAAATAAACCCCCCCCTCTTTTTCTGTGTTGTTTTGATAACATTTGTTTGAGTTGGTTGCATTACACGTCGTTACCAGTAGGTGGTGCTGTTGGCTCTACTATGCCGCTGTGGACAATGGACAAAGAAGGTACAGGCGCAACTCCGTTATTAAACGAGCTATGACCTGATCAGATGGTTTTTTTGGATTTGTCCACAGCTTTGTTGTTTTATTGTGTTAAATGTGATGCTGGGAGTGTTGTGGTTCATTTTAAAATAATGTGTGATTATTGTAGAAGAACAGTGAACATTCCTGAATTTGTAAAAGGGCGTATTTTTGGAAACGTGTTTAGCTGCCGCTCTTTAACCACCGTTTAATGTTGCAGTTTCTTTGATGTGCCTAAATTGCACGTGTGTCTGGATTCATATTGAGAAGTTGAAACGGAAAACTGAATGTATTTGTTTAGTTACAGTTCTGCTCCTTATGAGTCTAAATATTGTCTTTATTGTGAATTCAGGTCTTATTTGTTTAGTATTTTTGAATATTTTGTATTTTATTTCATGACCATTGTCAAAGATTAAGTCATTTTATTGTGTTCACCTATTAGTTTATGGAATGTTGCTTATTGTTGAATATTCTTCAGTGAATGATCCGTTATGAAACGAGCTACGACCTGATCAGATGGGTTTTGGATTTTTCCACAGCTGCATTCGTACCGCCATTGGCAACACAGACACCCTAGCGGTGTGCCGCTTGCTACTGCCCAGCTGCCCACAGGGCTGGCGCTGGTAACACAAGCAATGCCTCTAAATTCTAGAATGAACTTTCCCCTCGTTTTATAATATTGTTGCAGCAGCAGAACACTAAGGATGTGTAGGGACTACATGGAAAACGTATTTAACATGCATTATTAAGTAATGGTCTGGTTATTCCATATGTGATGGTAAAAGATCAAATGTTTAATAATTCACGTTTAGAGTTCCCGTTTTGTCTTGCGTTGTGAAACACACAGCCTGTCAGGCTGCTTCATCTTTGTTTAGCACTGTTTAAAGTACACATATTGAAAAATGCATGAATTCCCTTTAGCTGTGCACGTGAGAGGCAAATGCAGTATTCACCAGAGGCACACGCTGCAGGTAAAATAAACTGTAACTGACAAAAGCATGGTAAGTACAGGGCTGAATATCCAAATGTGTTTGTTTTGCTTTTTCTCCTCAGAGCACAAACTCTTTGGAAACCTCCTATGTGACAGTTTAGGAGGGAGTTACTGCGTGCCACATAAAAGCCAGCATTCAGGCAACGCAGTTACCCAGATTTACCCCTACTGAGAGACAGCTGAATGATCAAATCTCGCTGTGTCCACCACTTCAGTCGGCAAATCAATCCCCCGCTCTCAGCTGCCACTTCTTTCACTCAACAAACCACACAGAGGAGGGAGCATCCAGAGGGACTTCAGCCTCTCATTCAATGGATACGCACTAAAGGTCCACAGTATTTGAGGTTTGCTTATGATTTCTTTGCATTGATTAGAAGTATTGCATTGAAGTTTTATGAGCAAACTTGACCTTTGAGTATTATATTATCATGCAAGCTTCAAATAAAATTCTTTCTATATCCAGAGTAAAGAATTTGTTAGGAAATGTTTCTGAACCCTAATGTAACAGAACCTCGGTAGAACTCCTCCTCAGCCTTTTAACCCTCACAGCATGCTGTATTTTATGCAGTAAGTCCCTCCAGAGTATAAGTCACAGCATAAGAAGAAAAAAATCATTAATAAGTTTCACTTTGTGGAGAAAAGTGCAACACTTCTGAACAACTCTGCCAAGCCTGGTGTACAGCTGCGTTCACACCAAATGTGATTTGTTTATCAAATTGATGTCTGCTGCCTCTCCTTGTCAAATTTGCAGCTTGACACCTGTCCAAAAATGTGTCCATAAACATAATGCCCCAGACGTGTGTGGGAGGGGCTACTGATCACAGTTTTTAGCCTCATTGCTCATGGAAGCATTGTTTTTATATCTCATTTACAATGCATGGAAGACACAGATGGTGTTGAGAGATTAGATTCATTTATTTTCAAAATCTCAGTCTACAAAAACATCACTGATCACATCTCCATGTGTGGGTTCATGAGATCATTCAGAGATTCTCCCAGTACGGTGAGCTTCACCATCTACTGCAAGTAGAATGGCTGAATGGCTTTCATTCTCTCTGTCACCCAGTTTGACCACATGTCATTTCATGTCCCGCATTCGTTCAAGGAGCAAAAATAAAAACCCAAACAACAATGTCTCAATGTGAAAAAGAAAAATATCATACAGTTCTGGAGGACGATCAGATTCTCCTCCACGATGGTTTTTGACTCCACCCGCTGATCAGGCTGAGCGGTGCCTCTTCTTCTGCTTTGCTGTCAGTATCAAATACGGATACACATAACATTAGTGCCCTCTAGTGGGTGTCAGCGGGAAAATAACAAACACAAGTCTTTTTTTTTATTATTGCATAGAAGTTGCGCCTATGTATAGGTTGCACCCCCAGCCAAAGTATGCAAAACTCTGCAACTTAAACTCAGAAAAATACAGTATTCTGTTTTAGAATTATTTTACATTACTGTTTACTTTCTGCCATGGTTAAAAAAATCACAGAAAAACACTAAATACTGCTCGATGCTGCCACAGTTATTCACGTTTTAACAATTCTTTGTATCTTGATATGAAAAGCATCATGAACCTTCAGCATGCTCTTCATTAACAAACATTCAACATATCACAGAAACAGTGTCTGGTGTCAGAGATAAAAGGGCTTGCAGAAGTGCAGGAGAGCCATCAATACACACACACACACTGATACAAAGACTAGATGAGGAGTCTTTGTATTATAATAAAGTCATTTTCAATTTAATTAGATTTTTTTGTGTTTGTGTAAATAGCCTCAAGACAAAGTCATTCATGCAAACCGAAATTGTTTTAGTTGTGATGTTCTTATATGTGTGTTTAGTCCTGTTTTTTTCACCGAGCTTGTTCATGTTGTATGTTACATGTAATTTATTAACCTGCTTTTGTCAGACAGCATTTTTTGTTGTAGTTTTTCTGAGGCACACGGGCCTCCAGTTCTACGTTTGATCTTTCTTTTCTCTTTTTTCAAAATGGGCATCCTATTTTTCATTTTCTTCTGTGATGAGAAGAGCTAATGATTGCTTCTCCAGTTGTGCTTGCAGTGATTTTACTTTACCAAAAGTAAACAATACAAGTAGTAATCACTACTTTACTCTGTGCCCGCTCATATAAATATGAGTTACTTCGTGGTGTCAAAATTGTCCAGAAGTGGCATCATTTGGTTTTTGAGTTCCATATTCCAGAGATTCCAAAGGCAAGTCCCTTTTTTCAAGTCCAAGTCAAGTCTGCAATCTTTAGCTAAAATGTAAGGTCAAGTTTTAAGTCCTAAAATGTGCAGTTAGAATAAACATTTTGTCGTCTGTGATTGTCAATAAATTACTTTGTTGCTGTTTCTGCTTTTCCAATTAAAAATTTTAGTGAGAAGACCTTTTATTTATAAACCCGACAATGATGTCAAGGAAATATTAACAATCAATTGAGCATGAACTGTTCAGTATTCCAAATGAAAACAGTTTATTTTTTTTATTTATTTATTTTTTTTACTTTTGACTAAGAGATATTTTGTCTGTTTCATGGACTTTGGCACACTTAGTAACAGTCTTTACATTTTTACCAAGAACATCATCTTTTGATGGTTAAGCTTAAATGACTGTTTGAACATGTGCTGTGCGGCTGATCTATGAAGCAAAGCAGAAAGTTGCAATCTTGTTAGTCAACTAAATATGTGAACTAATGGAGAAAAAATAATCCAGACTATATTCCCTTTGATCTTTCATTTACATATTCTGGAGGTTTTTTGGCCATGTCATGCATGAACTGCTCAGTTCTACAGAGTTCACGCTCAGTCAGGTCCTATCTGATAATGAATGCAAAGTCATACAAAAATAGAGGATTTTGCAACATTCAGCTGTAAACACATGTATTGTTTGCATAATCGGCCATGGGATTATAGTTTGTCGGATTTCATCAGTCTCTGTGACACAGTTGTGGGATCAGCAGCAACGAGGTGCCCATTCAACCACCTCTAACATCAACCAGCTTGAGGCTAGTTTGGTGAATCATGCTCTACAGACAGTTTCAAATGATCTTGTGTCCGGAAACACTCATTTAGCAGCTAACTGGGTCATAAACTCATTGTCTTCTGTATTAAAGTCTTCAGAGTTGTTGCCTGGTGGGATTAACCTTCACTCTGCAGCAAACATCTCCCTGTCGAACTGTTTCCTCAGATAGGATGTGTCCAATCTGCTACTTTGATACACATTTACTGCTTTTTACAAGCTATGATACCACTGACCGCATTGGGAAAAAGCTGTTGGTGTGAAAGTCCCGTACAATCTCAAATCTAAAGCCGCAGTCACACAGCGCTTTACAGCTTAATCATGGCCAAAAAGTGCTGAAAGTCTGGTGGACGTGGTCGTCAGTGGTCATTTTTGGTCAATTTTGGCTTGGCCGTGCTTTGTATGGGATTAAGCACTGCCAACCACGTCAAGCCACGTGTAAGTCTAGGTGTCAGCCTCCTCACCTAACAGCCACGCACCCAGATGTTCCGTACCACTCCTCCTCCTTCTTCTTCGTCTCTCATGGTTGTCCATGGGCTAAAGTTTTGAGCAGTTCAAAACTTTTTGCCGCATCAGACGCCATTCCCATTTTTCCTCGTGTCCTGCCACCTCTATAAAACAACTGTAGCTCATCATAAACTCAACATCACCACAAACAACATCGTCTGCTTCACGGGAGACCACTTTATGACGCGTTTCGGCCGTGATTAAGCCGTGAAGCGCTGTGTGACCAGGGCTTTAAACTTTGAGTCTCAAGTCATTGTAAAAAGAGTCAAGGAAATTCAGTCAAGTCATTGATCAGGTACAAGTCAAGTCATATAAATATTTCAATGAGAATTTGTTTGTTCAGCACATTTCCACCATATCAAGGCTGCAAACACAAACCAAGAGAAAAAGTTAAATCATCACAGATTAAAAAACGGCAAAATTAAAACATAATAATTAAAAAATAGTTCAAAGAAGTAAAAAAAAATACTTTTCAAATCAAGGTTTTTTTAAAGATCAGTGAAAAAAGCCTGATGATTAACTGAGCAGCTCTAAAGTGTAGAGGAAGAATGCTCAATAGTTTAGATGCAGAAGCAGAACGGTTCTATCTGGAGGGAGGAACTTTCAGAATACTGGAGAATACAATAACAGCAGTTTTAAATGCATAACTTTTAGGATGAATGACAAAAAAAGCAAATATCAAAGCTAAGTCACATGCACCCACACGGTGGGTGGTCCCTGTATGAGTGTAGCAGGTTTCACCTTTACTTATCCTTGCGGGCTGAATAGGTTTTCACTACAACCTGTCACTTGCAGCATTTTTGTCGAAAACAATGTGCATGAAAATGTTCACTCTACAGGCTCACAAATTGGTCTACAACTTTGATATTTTGTGCGGCCACCTGCATTCCCCAAGTGTAATAGACGACAAATCAAGTCTTAAATCAATGTCATTCCTCAAATTTATGACTCCACGACACGAGTCAAATCATGACTTGAGTCCCCCACATTTACCACCTACAAAGTGTCTCAGTCTTTCTTCATGAGCTAGCCAAACTAGCATTGGAAAAGATTTCAGAAATCTAAGGATTTCTGTATTACCATGTAAAACAATCATTTTGAAGTTGAGGCCAAAGCTTTAGCACGAATTCAGCAGCGGGCGCGGCGAGCCAGAGTAAAAAAATCTAAACTCTGGGGAGGTCGCCACGTTTGTGTCAACCAATCAGGGACTCAACTTTGGGCACGTCAAAGAGAGATGGAAGCACCGCGGAGGCGGCCGTCATCTAGACACAGTGATCCATTCACCCACCGCACCTTCGACCCTCTGTTTCATCCTGACTTGAGAGTTTCCCATGGAAATAGAGCAAATCTTGACAAGTAATGCTTTGAAACATTTTTTTCAATAAGGTCAAAAAAACTGGAGTAGAAGATTAATTCAATTCAATTTTATTTATATAGCCCAACATCTCAACCATAGCCATCTCAATGTGCTTCAAACCGGTATGTGTGCAAAGAAAATAAAGTTAGTCATAAAATATAAACAATAACTGGTTGCTAAACTAAACAGACTGCTAAACTGGCATCCCTGCCCTTAGACCCTCATTCTCAGTTAAAAAAAACTCACAAAAAAAAAACTGTCTTAGAGAAAAAAGTAAGAAACTTCAGGGATGCCCACATGAAGGAGGGATCCTCTCAGGACACACAGGCGATGTGCTAGAACTATTAAAGAAGGATTCGTTTATCTAACTCTACAACTACATGTTTAAACAACAACTAACGTGTGCACAACAAAGCATCGCTGACCTCGACTGCAGCGGCGAAGAAAAGCGATATAAATCCTGATCGTCACAATAGGTTCAATAAAGCATCAGTACAGAGAGAAAGTTCACCTCTTACTGCTTGTTTTTGTCCAGGAGATGAAGAAAGAAAGAAGGATTTGCAGTGATAGAACATTTAGACTATGTGATCGAAACTACTTTTATAGATGCGTGTCAACACCCAGCAGCCAATCAGATTTTGGCATTCAGCCAGATCATTCGAAGTGCAGAAACACAATGTTTGTTTCTTATGGATGTGTATCAGCATCTTTGTTTTCTTAGAGTAATACTGCAGACATTAAAGTCTTTACAGTTCTGCTTATCTTACTGTTGATGTGTTTTGTTCACAAATTACATTTCTGGGATACCTGAGTTTACACTTAAATTAAAACATTTCAGACAATAAAAATGAAGGAAAAATGTTCTCTCTGTCCTTTTTTTTGTTCAAAAGCTGCATATTGTCGTATAAAATTTACCCAGTGAAACATTGTAATTAATCGTGATTAATCACAATCCAAAAGTGAGAATAATCTGATTATTTTTTTAATCGAACGACAGCACTAGTTAAAACAGAATTCATTTCTTAATGATGTTAATGTTTAAACAAATACTACAAACATTTAGACGAGGTTGTTTGTTTCAATGTATAATGAAATGCAGACATGTACATTTGAAAACAGCATAACACTGATACTCCAGTGGTGATGGTGACAGAGCATCACATAGCAGACCTGACCACTGTCACACACAAAGCTTGTTTTTTAAGCAGGATTTTAAAGTTCTGTACAGCTGACGTAGTAATTTCAACTGTATTGTATTATTTAATGTTGCTTTGGGACTAAATTACATGAATGTGAATTTTCACATGTCCATATTCAAAATTTGCTCCTAAGAAAAATTTCTAAGAATTCCTGAAGAGCTGCAGACCATCAGGTGTTTTTGTAACCTATCCCCTCACAGACAGATCATCAGTCATACCGTATGGAGCACATGTGATCATTCTCAGAGGTTTGCTGAAGTGATGGTTTCACTTTGTTGGACAATGATAATGACCTTCCTTTTTTGAACTACAACAGGAGCCGGCTCCTCAGGATTGTCCTTACAAAACTGTGTCACCTAAGCAGGACGGAAACTCAACTTCCCTCTCTGGGGCCTTTCTTTGTATAATTGATGTCAGGCGCTGAAAACAAAGTCTCCCCCCTCCTGTGGTGGAACTCCTTTAAAGCTGGGCGAGGAAACACTGAGCTCTAGGTGGGGCTTTGAGAGACACAAAGCAGAGGTGACAGAGCCAGAACAGGCAGAACCCAACAGATCAGCACTTTCATGAGTGGCTTTGGAGCAAGACGTTTCATCCCAGCAGCTCTGGAGTGATTCCATTGTTTTTTTTTTCTCCTTTTGAGTTCGGGACAAAAAATCTGAAGGGATAACTCACAGCGGATCCAGTTATCACAACAAACCTGCCAAGGCAGTAAAAAAGAGGAAAGTGCTGATATGTGTGCTGCTCTTTACAGGGAGACAAAAACATGAAAAATCAGCCAAAGATCAGCAGCCCTTCATTTTTAGATGAATAAAACAGAGGCTGAACAGAACTCTCAAGGGAAACTCATGAAAAGAGTTACAGGCGACACACCGTAGACAGCAACAACCAACAGTTTGGGTTGTCCATGGGGCCGGACAACACAAAAACCCGCAGCACCCGTACAGGTCAACCCCCCCATGCGAGTGCATGTGACTAAGATGTCAATGTCTATGAAACAAAGATAAAATTTCCGCAGAGAACAGAAAAGGCCCAGAAATAATTGCAAATGTCCTCAGTGATTACTTTATGAAGAAGTTAAAACAAGAGAGAATCCCTTCTGAGCAAAAAACAGATTCATATACTGTTTAGATCAACTACTTTGAATGTATTTACTCGGTGTAACTGCAACCAAGTAAGAAAAATAATGTCAAGCAAGGATTGAGAAACAAAAAAAACACAAAACAATCAACAGCTTTTCACAAGCAGCTGAAGCCGAAAATGTACTGAAAGTATAGATATGCATATGTTTTATTTATTTGTATCTGAGTCCATCAATGTTCTCAATGTTGGCATAAAAAATAAAGCAAAACAGCTGCAGTTTAAAATTCCATGAGATCCACAGAGATGTCAGCACACTCTTTCTATCAGCAAATAATGTGTGACACTTCATTTATTACTCAAACCACACAAGCAGACACAGATCAGCCTCAACAGGACTTGAAATAGCAAGTTAATAAAAGTGAGGAGCTGTACGAGTCAAACTGGGTCAAACAACAGAGCGATTCCCATATCTGCAGCTGCAGCAGGAGCAGAATTTAATTCACACCCAGAGCTGGGGAGGGGAGCAGGGAACACCTGCTGTCCTAAATACTGTCCACACAGATTACTTTTCAAACACATGACGTTTCTCACGTGATGCTTGCAAACGTCAGCTGGACTCAGATTGAGGATATTGCTTTCACCTCTCTGAGGTTAATCCACAAAAGAGTCCATGAAAACAAACCAGAGTAACTCCAGACAAATGTAGATGTCAAAAATTGAAAAAAGCAACTCAGCGCACACCTCAAACTTCAATGTGATCAAAAAAAGGACCATGACATGGGCACCAGCATTTCTTCTGCAGTTTCTGTGTTCATATCATTTCCCGAAATTCGTTGGTTTTATGCAAAACAAATACTTCTTTCATTCTAAAAGCAGCTAAGAAATGACGACGATTTAAACCAAAAGAAAACAAAATGAGCTCAGGAATAAGAGGCTTTTTAAAGACAAAGATTCTGCATGTTTCTCATCCTGTCACATGTCCCAAACAAAAACCAACAAAACTGATTCTGAACTGGCAAAAACTAAAGATGGAAGATACTGATGAAGAAAAAGGCATTAAAGGGCCTATATCATGTTGTTCTAAGACTTTCAGAATAAACTAAACCAGGACTCCCTTGTGAAAGAAGGATTTTTTTTATCTCAATGGGACTATTTCATGACATCATCCTGGAGCCGGCCTCGGTTGCATGTCTGCGTTTCGCCCAAGAAAACAAACAACATCCGACCTTTTGAAAGGACGGATGTACATATTGTACAGATAAAATGGAATGCAATGTCTAAATAACTCATGTCCTCTGACATACTGCAAATCTTTGAATGTTTATGCAATCACCATGAATTTGCTGATCCTGGCAGAGAAAAGTGGCTTTTTCATGCGGGCATAAAGCCACTTTTCTCCATGACAGAATCAGCTGATTTAGGTTGTTGACATAAACACTTCACTGCTGTGAAAGATGGCTTTCTCTGCTTCAGAATCCCTTGAAATTACATTAATTGCATCAATGGTTGAAGAGTTCCAGTAGTTAAAAGAATATCAACACTGGAGCTATAACTCTATTGTTAAAGGGTTAAACTACACGCACGGTTAAGTAAGGGTGAAGTAGGTGAGACGCAGGCATGTTGTATGATTTTTTTATTTTTCTCAGCACCTAATGTGTGCAGCATTTGCATATGTTTAGTAAGGGGCCATTGCATGTCACTAAGGCTTAATCGGAACAAAAGCAGTGTTTTACAGTTGTAAAACGGGCAGAGTGGTAGATCTGGAGGACAGGATGGGTCGTCCTCCTCTGTACTGACTTTCTGTCTGTTCTCAGCTTCTGTGTTTTTTCTGGTATTCTTTTCTCAACTGGAGACCAAAGACATTCTATTCTATTCTATTCTATTCTATTCTATTTAGTTGTAAAGCTCCATCTCACAACTGAGGTCATCAGCAGAATATCAAACAGTCAAAAAAGAAAGCTGTTTATTATTTATGAATTTATGTTTTATTGTATTGATCCAAAATCCTTTTTCGTTGTTGTAAATCTAATGCAATCAGATCATTCTAAGTCATTATACTTCAAGAAAAATGGCAACATTTTTCTAAATGTAATTTTGATACTGGTTCAAGTAACTGACCCACCTTGTTGCACCAAAGCATTTGTGGCCTGATGCTGAGTCTGCAGCACCAGAAGCCAGCCTGGAAACAAAGAGTGAATTATTTAGAACAAGAGCAGAACTCAGGACAGTAAACAACAACAGACTGAACATGAGCTTCCTAAAAAACCTTTGGAAAAAGAACTCGAACAAAATGTGAAATCATTTCATAAGATCAGAATGACGTCTTGTTATTTTTAAGGTCAGGTTGATTAGAAATATCTGCTGCTACAAAGAGCAGCGTTAGTTCTGCACAAGCTCTGCTGCAGATCTTTGCAGCATTTCAACTTCATGAATGCATGTTAAAAAGTGGAATGAAAACACACTGGAACAACCTTTGAAAATATCAATTTTCAGCGCTTTAGAAACACCAGTTTGTGTGCAGGACATTCGTTTTGAAAGCATTGATTTTTCCTGGAGCAGCAGGTTTTATAATTTCCAAACTTTTCATGAGGTTTTGTCTGAAAATTTTAGGTAACTGCTGTCAAACACATGACTGTCAGAAGCTGCTCCATCTGGTGTCTATTAAATTATATTTAATTTCTAAGAAAAACATTTAGAGCCAAAAATCTGTCATTCCACTAAAACCAAAAGAAAGAAACAGATTAAAAATATATTTTCTTGTTTCAATGTTTTCAAAACTTGAAATTTAACTTCTGAGTCTTCATGAGGGAAATATTTGTAAAATCAGCTAAAAGATGTATTGTAGATTTGGGCAGGTAGAGAGACAAAAGATGGTCTGGAGAAGAAAGCAGAGATGCAGGAGAGGAGGTGAGAGCGCCATGTCTGGCGGTGACCATGGCGACATGAAGCAACGTGGGTGAGTCATCCCCTCCCAAATAATGAAAGGCTGGATGGGATTGTCTCTCACCTGTTGCACTGAGGGAATGATAGAGAACGGGGCAGCAGGAGGAAGGCACATAAATACTCCATAATGACCTGAGGTGCAAAGGCACCCATGATGCTCAGGCTCTAATCTCCTCAACCAGGGATCTATTTTTGTCGACACTCTTTTGATTGATTGCAGGGAAACAGAAACCTCGTCATGAAAAGAAATATCTCCTACATGCAGACAGGGATTTATTTTACACCTCACATAACTTTGAAACTTCCGTGTCGAGTCTTCACCTTTTTTTCTCAGTTAATAAGAAATAAAAATGGAACAGATACTCATTGCTAATATGAGAAGTTTGTTATTGTTGTGGATAGGCTGGCTGCTGCTCACATTTGTTGGGTGTGGTAGAAAAATCTAATCTGGAAACTGCCAAGTAAAGTTACGGTTTATGCAAATTCTTTCTGATCAACTTAGTGTAAAAATACAACGGAAACTCAGTAAACTCCTGTGTCTAGATGAGTAAACATGTCCACAGCAGATAAGAACATGTGCTGCTCGGTTATTGCAGCACATCCTGAAGGGTAAAAGCCTCAAACCTTTCCACCTTTTTACTCCGTTTGTGGATTTTCCTTCTTAATTGTCTTCATCTCAGGAGTTAGAGCACCTGGAATGTTTGGGATTAATCCCTTAATCCGCTGTCCTTGGCAAATCAATCTGTGTAAAAATGTATTCATTTTTAATAGACTGAAGTGAAGCTGCAATGACTTTTTGCACCTGTTGATAGAAAGTGGTAATAAAAGGATGGAACAGGAAAGGACATGGTGGAACCATAGAGGCTTCAATGGTGTCCTCTACAAGAATGAAGATGATCTGGACGGTCAGCGACCTGTGGAATGCCCATGTGGAGTAGACAGCTCATCGAGTCGTCTCTGAGGACATTGTTCATCATCTCTGACACGAGGCTCAAACTAACAGCCATGACTTTTAGGTGTCCACCTTCCCTCCCCACTTGACTACCACAAACATCCATCCCAGGGTTGGTTCAAACATTGAATTATGACTTTATTGCGTAGATTTAACGCTCACATTCTCAGAATTCTCAGACTGCAACGCAGCAGCCGGTGCATATTCAGGTGCGCTGGTAATTTCTGTCAGGGTTGACGTGAGGACACAAATGCAAACGGCACTCGTAACTGCAAACTCTTCAGCTTTATTCAAGGTAGAACAAGGAAAGCTGAACACAAACTCATGTTGCAACCAAAACCACCCGACAACCAGCGCAAGGGAGACGAGGACTTAACAGAAGGAGAGGATGAGATAAGTAACAACAGGTGTGCACATTAGGGAGGGAGAGAACACACACTAGGAGGGGAGTGTCAAGAGACCTGAAAAGAGCAGTCATGTGAAAACACAGGAAGTGAAACACCAACAACAAAATAAAACAGGAAATGAACCCCAACAAAACACAGCCATCCTCCCAGGCCCAAAACCCCACAATTTCTAGCATTTGCTCACACTGATCTCAGCCAACACACACATTTTTTGCTCCATGTCATTGCTACTTTTTGAAATAACTAAGACTCAACTACAACACACTGATCTGTAAGAACACACACGAGAAGGATAAACGTTGCACATATTTCAATATATGATTGTTTTTTCTATGCATGACATTAAAAAAACTTTCAAGTCATTGTATGGTTTATCACTAGTTTTAATCTTTATGGAAGCATTAAATTAAAAAAGATGGTCTTTTTTAATTTAATGCAAAACGCTTCTATAAGAAATTAAATTAAAATTATTAAAATAAAAATCTTAAAAAAACAGACTGTGACCCACAAAGTTGACCACACCTACAATGTGAGCGCTCAGCAGGTCACCCATGGACTTTAGTACTTTGTGCACAATATTGTTGTCGGGATTGACTCACAAAAGAATGTAACAGTTCATATTGATCAATACAGAGGAGATAGAAAGTTTGGGCCCCCCAGATGAAATGTTATTTAATAGCGAATAAAGAACCCAAGGAAAGATAGAAAATTATTCAAAAGGCATCAGTTTACAGATGAGACATTCTTTTAATATGTCAAAAAATAGACTTAATTTCCACCATTCACCCTTTTAAATCAACAAATAACAAAATAATGGCAAAAGTCTGGACACCCTGCAGTTAGTAACTTGTACTGCCCCCTTTGGCAAGTATTACAGCTTGTAAATGCTTTTTGTAGCCAAGAGTCTCTCAATTCTTGTTTGAGGTTTCTTCATCCATTCTTCTTTCCAAAAGTCTTCCAGTACTTTGAGATTTCTGGGATGTCTGTTACACACTGCTCTTTTCAGGTAAATGCTCCATAGATTTTCAATGGCTGGCTGCAATACAAGCCCAAATCATGATTGATCCACCCCCATGCTTAACAATTGGACAGAGGTTCTTTTCATTAAACTCTGTTCCCTTTCTTCTCCAAACGTACCTTTGCTCATTGCAGCCAAAAAGTTCCATTTGAACCTGGTCGGTCCACAGAACTTGTTTCCAAAATGCATCAGAATTGTTTCTATGTTCATTTGTGAACTTCAAACGTTGAACTTTGTGGTGAGGACGTAGAACAGGTTTTCTTCTGATGACTCTTCCATGAAGACCATATTTGTACAAGTATCTCTTGACAGTAGAACAGTGTAGCACAACTCCAGAGTCTGCAGGTCTTTCTGGAGGGATCCTGCAGTCAAACGTGGGTTTTGACTTGCTTTTCTCACAATCCTGTGAGCTGCTCTGTCTGAGATTTTTCTTGGTCTTTCAGATCTTGCTTTAACTTCCACTGTTCCTGTTGACTGTCATTTCTTAATGATATTCTGAACAGAGAATATTGGCATCTGAAAAGGCTTTGCTATCTTTTTATAGCCTTCTCCTGCTTTGTGAGAATCAACTATTTTCAGTTTTATTGTTCTGGACAACTGCTTGAAGAACCCATGATGATGATTGTTGGGGCAAGGTCACATGACTGAGATTATTTCAAATCTTTGAAATAATCACCTGCTCTTTGCAAACCATGATTGTGAATAATCCATTACACTGTCAGGTCTCGGCTTTTCCAAAGGGATTAATAATATATAGTATTTATATCATTTTAAAGTTGCAGCATTTGCTTGAATTCAAAAGGACAAAACAAAAAAAAAGCAGCAAAACATTTTATTTTTAGAAGGATTCAGACAACTTCAAAATGTTATGTTCTGCTTTTAAGCATGAGTGCTTTGGATCTTTTGTCTGTTTTTCATTGTTTACAGTCTTTGGAATCAGCAGGAAGCATTGCTTGAAGTAGTTTTCAACAATTCAATCTTTTGATTTTAATCGTTGAAAATTCTCATTCATCCAGGTGAGGATTTTTTAAGTTGAATTGTGGAATCTGGACTCAAAGTCTTCTTTCTTTGAGACTTTTTCTCACTAATTGAAGTTGCTCCATCAGTCTCTTGATTTTGGTTTAAGATCTCGCATTCCTTTTACCGGAATCTGCTCAAAAACAATGGTTTATGTGGTCACAGGCTGCTGTCCTGAACATTTCTGTCTTTCTTCCTTGGGTTGCTTTCTACGTCATTATTTACTTTCTGATGTTTACTGCCTCACTCCTGTCTGCTGTTTTGTTATTGTGGCTGTTCACCTTTTGCATAATGCAATAAGCGCTACCTTTATCAGCCTCTAAAAATGAGCCCACCTCGATGTATGGAGTAGAAAAAGCTGTCTCCATGCTCATGAATATTCAGTGCATTGTATTATGTCTCCTTTAGCCCCAGAGTGGCTTGCAGACACATTTACATGACTATATTTAGAGACAGCTGCACAATCAGCCATGAGGGAGGCATGCTCCTTGTGACAGATGTGAAGATATGTGTGCAGATGAGTGTCTGAAGCTGCAGCACATGTATTTGGAGCATGTTCAAGGTGGGTCTGACAGCTTGGCTTTGTATGACTCATTCCAATTATCACTGTGTGGTTACTATGGAATTATCTTTTCAGAGGCAGCCAACATTCACCAACTCCTTAAAAGCCCCTACCACCACCAAGCTGAAGCTTTTGTATTAAAGGGTATTTTACATTTAGCCCTGACAAAAAAAAAGACAAAAGTGGGTTTAGTGTTTTCTGACTATGAAAAAGAAAGTTACTGGAAATTTGAAAAGTTTGTTTTTTTATGAATAATTTTAAACTAAAGTGCATCCAATCCTGCCTAACATATGAAGAATTAAAAAATGCTCATCCTTATAAAGAAAAGATAAATGAGGATGTCTATAAACCTAAAGCTATGTTACAAATGTGATTTGTGTAGCAGTGGGTCCAGTTTCAATGTTAGGTCAATGTGCAGCTTCTATCAGAGGTCCTACAGGATGTTTTTAGCATCAGGTGTGCGGTCTGCTGGCAGTGTGTTTCAGGTGTTGCGTTGCAGCGCGGCGTGATGTTTCCAGAGTTAAAAAATCTGAACTTTAGGAAAGAATTTCCATCAACCAATCATGACTCAGGTTTAGCCCGTGATATGTGATGTAAGCAGTGGGTGGAGTTCAAAACCAACACGGAGGAGACTGATCATTATTCTCCTGAACTTTATTATGTTTTTCTTATTTGTTTTGAGACAATAATGAAAAGGTCTTCGAATTTTATTCTAAT
Organism: Adrianichthys oophorus; assembly: GCA_036245035.1. NCBI lineage: Eukaryota > Metazoa > Chordata > Actinopteri > Beloniformes > Adrianichthyidae > Adrianichthys > Adrianichthys oophorus. The sequence goes on from BSAI01000005.1 coordinate 3,989,073, forward strand.
TTTTTGTTTTTCTCTTCTCTGACTAACACGGGACCACAAGTCGTCAAACTGGGTCACAGAGAGACAGAGATTCAGAAGCAGCTCATGGAGTAAATGGTGAACCTCACTGAACTGGGAGAGTCTCTGAATCCAGACATGGAGACATGATTACAAAAAAAATAATCCTGATCTCTCACCATCTCAGCAGATGCAGTCAATGCTTCTATGTAACAATAAGACTGAAAACTTTGGGCAGTAGCTCCTCACACAAGCAGCGCTAACGTCAACTTTATGAACACGTTTTTGGACAAGCGTCCAGCAGCATATAGCGTCCAGTCGAAAGAGAGGCAGCAAACGCAAATTTGACCCATGAATACCTTTCAATGTAAACGCATCATAAGGATTCCTAGAGTTACAGCAGAGATGCTCTCAGTTTCACCTGAATGCTATGTGCTGCTGAACTGCCCTTGCATTGTGCACGATTTCTGAAAATCTGAGCAGAATCAAAATGTGACTCCCAAAAACATGCCAAAAGGAAACAAGCTACTTTTTTAGATGTGTAGAAAGATAGGTGGTAAAAACTTGGGTTAAACTTTTTTACTGAAGATGTAATTACACCACTAATACAAATCTTTTGCTTTTCCTGAACTGAGCATCTTCTTCACTGTTCTGTTTGCTTAAGACTGAAGCTCTGCAGTGATTTTAATTCATGTGATGTTATGTGGCCAGTTTGTAGAATATCAAAGAAACTAAAATAATAATTCAAACTGACCAAAAAATATCTATTTTTTGTTGGGTTTTTTTTGTCTTCAAAACAAAAAGCTCTTGGCTTTAGCATAAATGCAACCATCCACACCACATAAACTACTTGGTCCAGAGTTTGCATTGTTTGAGTAATTGTTAATACCTTCACTATGTGAAAGCTGAAATATGTAAAGAACAAAACAAGCAATCTGTGGTCCATCTAGTTAAAAAAAACTGAACACAGACAGACAACCCTGAGGAAAACTTCAGTAAATTCAGGCAGTGATACAACTAAGAAAAGTGCATTTTGACCTTGAAAAACCCTTAGTGGAACTCCAAAGAAGCACAAAGACGGAAAAAAAAAAATCAGAACTCTGTTTTTAAAATGACTACAAATGCAAAAAGAGCAATGTCATTTAATGAACACCTCTAAGATTTGCAGGACCAAATTCCTTTAGTTTTTCTGCTTCTATTTTACTTCTACCCGTTAAAGGGTTTATTTCATTATTCTAAGCATCCTTACTGTATATATGATAATATTTTTACCTTTGGCACACAAAAGAACACATTATTTATGAAATATGAGTTACTTTCATGAGCTCTTTTTCCAACTTGGAAATAAGATGACTGGATTTCTGAAACACCGCCTTTGGCTCTTTGTGAGTGTCATGGCATCATGCTAGAGTCGATCTCGGCATTTCTGCATTTCACCCACGAAAATAAACAACATATGAACTTTTGCAAAGTGGATGTACATATTGTGCATATAAAATGAAAGTGTTTTTCTGATTGAGAAAGTGGGTGTGCGTATTATCCTGGGGGATGTGCTGGCAGCGCAGGCACTTCCTGGAAGGAGCTGTTTTCACTTGTCTACGTTACATTGTAAGGACCTGCTTGTTGTCATGGATTGGGAGGGGCTGGTGCTCAGGGAGCAGGTTTTTAGAGGAATACTCAGAGATGTGTGAATGGGTTTAAAATTATAATACACTTAGAAGCTCAAAAAAGTTGATTTTGGCATACATATAGATATATATATAGATATATATATTGTCCCTTTAATAAGGTAGTTAATTTTAGACAGTTGCTAAAACACAGACACCTTTTCATCTATCTGTTTTCTAAAACCGCTTAATCCCCTTTGAAGGAATGGGATGCTGGAGCCTATCCAGCTACTGTTAGGTGAGGGACCCAGAGACATATTTTTACTGTGTTGTGACTGATCACACTAATTCTCTGTGCTTGTTCTCCCTGATCCCCCCTTCCTCTGTCCAGATTACAGGTGGCCCTTGCCTCCTGACCTTTGCCCTGTCTGGATCTACCTGGACGTCCTGTTCTCCACCGCATCCATCATGCACCTGTGCGCCATTTCTCTGGATCGATACATCGCCATACGAAACCCCATCCACCACAGCCGCTTTAACTCCCACACCAAGGCTCGAATCAAGATTATGGCGGTCTGGACCATCTCAGCAGGTAAACACACACAAACAAACAAAACAATTATAAAATTGTCAGAAATTATGAAACACTGTCTTTTCATAAGGCTTAGAGTCTAAATGTCAGCTTTGGTTCAGAGCCTCCCTTTGTCCTGGGTGTCGAAGTGAGCAGTTCTGTGACTGACAAGCTGCTGCTGATGAAGAACCAGCATTTATGACACTCGTGAATGAGATCATTTAAAATAATGAATGCCTGAAAAGGAACAAAAGGCGAAGCAGCTGCCTTCTGTTGCATAAGTGTCAAAAACGTGACAATGCTTTTTAGAGAAATCTTTGACTTGAAAAAAGAGCATCAGATGATCTAATAATTCTGTCAAGGTTGACGTGAGGACACAGATGCAGACGGCACTCGTAAATGCAAAGTCTATCCTTTATTCGAATCAGGGTATCAAAAACTGAAACAAGCTCAAGAAGCTACCAAAACCACCCGACAACCAGTGCAAGGGAGACGAGGACTTATAACCAGGAGGAGAGGATGAGGTAAATGGAAACAGGTGTGCCAAATAAGGAGGGAGAGAACACACACTAGATCATAGATAAACATGTTAGATATATTGCACATAGATCATGACACAGAGAAACCAATATTTATAAAGATTACCAGAGAAACACATTTTAGGAAACACGTGTATTGTTGAAGCCACAAAACATGTTTTTACTTCCTGCTTCTCTGTGCTGGTTATAGAGATTAGTCATCAAGTTTAAAATGAGTGATCAATAACATGAGAATCAAACTAAACCCAATGAAAATTTTTTTTAAAATGCTCTTCGATGCAAAACAGATCATTATAAAAACATGTTTCTCATTTATTCTGTCAATGAATACATTTCTGTCAGCTCTAAGTCCTTCAGAAGTAAATAAAAATAAAAAGATCCTTCAGAGCTTAAATCCGTTTTTTAGGCTCACGTTATGTTTAATATTAGTGAAGTCAATCAGGTGCTTCAGGTTACTGTTTGGTTCAAAAGGCTTTTCATGATGCAAAAAAAAACAATAAAAATCCCTATCAAAATCTAGGGTTTTTATTGTTTATTTTTTGCTGTTTCCTTGGAAAGAACATCTCAAAGCTCCTGCTGTAAAGTGATCTGAAAATAACCTTAAAAGCAACCCGCAGAGAAGATGGTAATCATGACCTGAGCAGGTCCTGATCTTGACTTAATGCTAGATAGGTTATCATTTAAAAATCCTTTCGATGCCCAATCACGTGAAAGCAGAAGTTCCTGCTCATCCTGAAGGCCTGGATATGGATTCTTTTTACTTGGCAGTTTGGAGAAGGTTGAATTCTGTGGCTGATTCAGCATGCTCAGTGGATCTGCATATGTGTGGGGCGTCCAAACTGACGTGAACGATCAGCTTTGTATTTCTAAATATTTAAAAGCATTTTTTTATGTGCAACGCTCACCAACTGTGAGTGACTGTGAAGAGCAGAAGGGAAAACACCTGGAAATCACCTCATTGAGCATCGACAATGTCACACTGGCCTCTACTGATGAAAAGAAGAGCAATACTGACTGCTGATTCCTAAGGACGTAGACATCCACCAAGGAGAAACAGATGCAAAGCACTCATGCTTAAAAGCAGAAATGTGCTGCTTTGGAGAGCTTCCGTGTTTTAAATAAAACCAAATTTAAAAAAAGGCCTTTTTTTATCTGAGTCTACAGGCAAACAGGTTTCAAAACCTCTTTTGTTTTTTATCTCAAGACGTAAGAGCGTTAAAGCAGATGTGACCCAAGCCAAGCGCTGGACTCACATCTGAGCATTTTAAAATCAGAACTAAAAATTACTTTTATTTCAAATGTCTTTTAATATCTACTAAATGCTTTGTCTAAAATTATTTTACACTATAAGATGCAGTTTATTTCATTTATTATTTTAGCTCTTTTTTATTTAATTTAGTTTTTTATCTTTGTGCAGATCCAAAGGTTTCCTGGAGGTTTTGTATAACTCTATTTAAAGTTTATACTTGCAGGAGTAAAAACAATAAAAGTGTAGGAAAACAAACATAGAAAACTTTATTTTAGTACGTTGTGTTAAATTCACTGTCAGTTCAAGAAAGAAATAATAGCCAACAGATGTTTCTGAAGCCAAAAAGGAACGAAAACATTACTTTACAAAAAATAAAATAAAATAATTGAATTCTACAAAACTTTTATGAAATGCAGCATGTATACAGCCTTTGATTTTAACTTTGAGTACTTCTTTTATCGTCACTTATCTTTCAAAATATCAAAAAAGGACATCTTTTAAGCTTTGACTGCATGTTGTGTAGATCTTCATGACCTATAAAAAACCAAACCCATTGGGTTTTTTTTAATTTCATATTTATTTTATGTCTTTGGAAGAACGTCGTAAATCGTCATCTCTTTTCCACATCTTTTGATGTGAGAAGAGGTTTTCTGACGTGAACTTGTAGCTGTTTAGTCAACATCTCATATAGGCAGTGTTGGTCAGCTGTCTGTTTTGTTTTCTCGTTCAGTGAAAAAGCTGCAGCTGCATCTTTTTCATTACAAACAGCCTCTTCCAGCCTCTTTAAACAGTGTGGACAAAAGCATGGGTGATGGGAATCAAAGGGCAGTGAAGCACATAGAGTATCTGTGGAAAGTGATCCGGTTGGACAGGGTCTGCCGTTGGTTTTAATGCCATTGGTGCAGATTGTGTTAACAAGACAGCAGTTAGCCAAGAAAATAAACAGTAGGTGATCAGGAACATTGAGCATGGGTCCAAAACACAGCTGTGATGCTGCGTTCATGCCAGGCTCGGAAACGCACATTCAAGCAATCACTTCAAATGAAAAGTCTATGTAAACGCATGCTTTGGGCTTCCACATTCAAAACATCCAAATAACATCAACATTACTTTAAACATTTACAAAAAAAACATGTATTTATCTAGTGTCTTAGTTTCTGCCACCAAGCCTGGTCTCCTGCATTCTGGCTCGTTCTCCAACATTTCCTGACACTAGCAGCAGGGTCAGGTCATCAGCTGCAATCATCATGTCACAACAACATGAATACAATCTGTTGCACCAACATAAATGCATTCAGATCTCCCAACACAAATGTTTATTGCAATATTAACACATTTGATTTAGATGGAAACACTTTTATGTTCACCCAACAAATGATTTTTCTGAGTAAATATACATTTCATTGTATGTTTTATCCCCGTTAGTAGTTTTGTTCATTTATTGGTCCAAATTTAAAATTCACAACATCAAAAAGGGATAAATATGATGATGTCAAACCGAAACAGTTTTACATCAATTAGATTTGCACATTCAACTTGTTTCTGACATCAATTTGATGTTGATTTCATTTCATTTCAACATCAACTGCCCACTGGGTAGATGCCCACTGCATTTCATTCAGATAATCATAAATCTAACAAACCAAAGGGCTAAATAAGTGACCTTTACATCATTCTTTGAACCATAAGGCACACTGAGAATCTTTGAACTTTTTCAAAAACAGAAAATCTGCCCTATAATCCTTTGTATGAATTCTGGTCATGCTTACTGACCTCAAATAGATTTTCTGGGTACATACAGCTCTAAAATCTCTCAAAGTGTTTTGGACACGTTTTGTAACTGAAGTCTTGATGAATTGTTGAAGAACCACTGCTGCTATAAACAAGGAAACTTGTGAGTGAAACGAACTGTCCTTCAACTGTAAATTAGTTGAATAAAGTTTGAGTTAGTTTATTTTCCTTTTTTACTCAGCTACTTACTTACTTTTTACTTTACAGTTACTTTTTAAAAGTAAAAACTGTTTCCCCCTTTCACCAGAGAGCTACAACAGAGGGGTAAAAGAGCTGCATGTGGCTCCGGAGCCTCAGGTTGCAGACCCCTGGACTAGAGTCAGTTTTTTGTTACCATCTACAATGTCAGCTGCTGGGTTTTGAAATGTCTCCAAAATCAACGATAAAATAGACCCAAAACAATTATCTATCAACCACTTAGTCTTTTCATTTTTTTTATATCGTTAGACTTATGATTGAAAATCCAGGCTTTTTCTGTTTTTTATTGTGGGTCCTTGGGCCTCTTTTTCTCACCATGCTTCTTAATTTCAAGATAGAAAAAACTGTAAAGAGAATCATATAAACTCTGAACACATAATATGTTGTTGTGCTTTCTTCTTATGGCTGAAGCAATATAGAAAACAACCCTTTGATGAGTTTATTTAATTTCCTTTTTATCATCTTAACATTACTAAAAAGAGTGACATTTGTGGTGTTATGGTTCTGTTTTGGACCATTTGTCCCACCTCCATCAGCAGAGACAATCAGCATTGTCATAGCGAAATGCCAGGTATCAGTGCTTTTATATGTCACCAAAGATTTGTCATAATAGAACCCACCAACTTACACCAACTTCATCCTCAGGGTGACGATGTATTCTAATTAACGTCAGGTGAAGGAAGGGTTAACCCTGAACAGGTGGCCCGACTGTTTGAAGGCCGTCTCAGTCTCACTTGTTCTGGTCACTGCACACCTTATGTCACTTTAATGACACATGTAGGAACTGGCCAGCTGTGCCAGTGACCTCCTCATGCGCCTCATCAGATGTATTCCTAAAGATGCTCCACATTGCCTTCAGAAAAAGAATGAAACCACATCACCTTGTTGTTCTGTGTTTTCCTTTACTTTTCTCATAAACAGAATCCAGACATTGACCAAGAAAACATCTTTTTCTGAATTTTACGTGCAGTAAATTGAAGATGTGGACTTTGATAGTCAGCAATTCTGGACTGAATTCCCACCCAAATGAACTTGCTTAGTTTCGTTTTTGTGCAGCTATACAAGGAAGCAACAAAATGAGAATCTCTGAAGCTTACAGGAATGCGCGAAGAACTGATCATCACTATTCATGCTGACATTACTCATAGAATTTCAGTTTTGGGACTAATTAATACTTTAAAACCTCATTTATGCAACTAGGTCAAAGTTGATCCTAACAACATACAAGTTATTATTTTATCAAAAGCATTTGATCACATCAAATCGTTTTGGTTTGAAAGAGGTTACAGACAAATTCAGTGAGCCTTTGACTGAAATAATAAAGAATAAAAGTTTATTTATCCATTTAAATCTGAAAATGTGACGATGCCAACTCTAATACAAGAAAGTTAAACGTACCACAATGGGGCGAACACCAATGGGCATCAGTCCCATGCTGCAGTGATACCCAACCTGTTCAGGCCACGGACCGGTTTAATGTCAGACAATATTCTCACAGACCGGCTTGTAAAAAGATGCGTCCATGGGTGTGGACGTGGGCGTCCATGTTTTTTTTCCCTCCAGTTTCCTATAACCTTTAAGTGGAAAAACTGATCTTCATCTTCTGTCAAATATCTGCAGCTGATTTAAACTTTATTTATAAATGACATTTCATGTGAGAACCATTAAAATGACGTATTGATTGTTTTCTTGACCCATAATTGTCAAAGGGGGAAACTTAAAAGGAGACTCCTACTTCAGTCTCATCCAACTTTTAGGGTGCATTGGATACAAAAACATTTACTAAAACTGACATTTTCTAAATATGTTAATAAGCATGAATCCACAGTTTGCAACATCATACAGTCGGTTGATAAATATTATGTATTATTATTATTATGGTGTGTGGAAGCATCTGTCACAGTAACTCCGGTTTTTGACTAATTTCTGTTATTTTGAAGCTGAAGGTTCTTCTGTTTCCTCATTGACTGTTTTTTATAAAAAAGAAACTTTTTAAATACACTTGTTTTTGTTAACTTTGCCACATTGCAGGTTTCGATTTAGCATTCGATGCAACCGCTTTAAGAAAGTAGTGGACAGATTTTTGACATGTGTCCATGCAACTTGACATGCGGAACGTCAAAAAGAAAGTATTGTTTAATGTGTTTATTGGATTTTAGCCATCACAGAATGAGTCGGATGTGGTTGGGAGATTCCAGTCGTTTTTCAAAATAAAACTTCCTTCAGAATCAGATTAAAATGTAGGTTAGTTTTTTTTCTTTTCCTCTTCAGGCTGGTACTGACTGTCCAACAGACTGGATAGGGTTAGGGGACCACTGTTCAGTCAAAGATCGAAGTCACTGAACACATTTCTGCTTGAATCTTCTGCTTCTGTTTTAAAAAACTGTTGTTTGGATGAGTCACCGCTGTAATTACTGTGACTTGTAACAGTAATGACGTCTGGATTCAAATGGGGAAACTTGTGCTGCTTTCAAGCAGAAATGTCTGCTGAGGAAACACAGAAACTAAGCCTCTAAGCATGGGAAAGGAGGACAGCCAGATTTTCATGAAGCACAATTTCCCATAAGACACAAGCAGCTTTTATGACTCCATCTAATTTTTATTGAAGACAGAGAACAATCAGCTCATAATAATTGGCTTCTGCCTGGCTGGCTGCTCTCCAGCTGTTCAGGTCAATGAACCCAGATGAGAAGGAAATGCAATGATGAGGCGCTATTCAAGGGCCTGCAGCCTCACAGGCATGGAAGTGGTGGGAGGTAAAAGCAGACCTCTGATTGGCTGTGCAGCTATTATTTACTCTAGCTGGGAGAAAACAAAGAGGGAAATGAAGAACACAAAAAATATCTTCACTGGCAATCTGCAAACTCTCCATAAACAGAGTGAGGTTGAATTCCCCCCAAAATATTTCATCTTTCCTGCAATAGCGGCTTATTCTCTTCTCGTATTGACTGACACGCTCTTAAACTGAGCCAGTTTTGTCTTTTGCTAACCTGGGGTTGGGTCCTGCAGTATCTTAGCTGTTCCTAGCACTGCGCTTTTCTGGACTGAGATGTCCGAGGTCTTTCCAGGGATCTTCTGTAGCCACTCCTCCAGTTTGGAGGTTACAGCCCCGAGTGCTCCAATTACCACGGTCAACACTCTCACCTTCCAAACTTTCTCCAGTCCTTCTCTGAGTCCCTGGTATTTCTCCAGTTTCTCATGTTCCTTCTTGATGTTACCATCTCTTAGTACTGGCACATCCATCACAACAGCTTTCATTCATTCATTCATTCATTTTCCAAACAGCTTTATCCCTTTCGGGGTCACGGGGTCGCCGGAGCCTAACCCGGCTACTCATGGGCAAAGGCAGGGGACACTCCTGGACTGGTCGCCAGTCTGTCGCAGGGGCCACAATCACACACACTCACATTCACACCTAGGGACAATTTAGAGTAACCAATTAACCTATGAAGCATGTTTTTGGACGGTGGGAGGAAGCCGGAGTACCCGGAGAAAACCCACACATGCACGGGGAGAACATGCAGCCAGGACTTGAACCGGGAACCTTCTTGCTGTGAGGCAAGAGCGCTAACCACTGTGCAGCCCCACAACAGCTTTCCTGTGTTCTTTATCCACCACTACAATGTCTGGTTGGTTCTCCGTTACCATCCTGTCCGTCTGTATCTGGAAGTCCGACAGGATCTTTGCTCTCTCATTCTCTACCACTTTCAGAGGTGTTTTACATTTTGACTTTGGGGTTTCCAGTCCACATTTTGCACACGTTCCTGTATACTATTCAGTGCAACAAAAATGGCAGCAATGTTGTAGACATCCAGCTCCAATATTGGCCATACCACAGATCTAGTCTCATAGACCGTAAAAACAATGGACAGCTCAACCCCTCCCCTCTTGTGTTCCCAAACAGGAAGTACCTGCTGGCTCCAAGAAGTCAAATCTCGTAGACTTCTATTTAGAATTAGACAGCTTTTTTATTTGTCAGAAAAATCATTCAAGCTCAGGTACCTTCTTCTTAACATCTTTCTTATCCTATTTTTTTAAGATATTTTTTCTTTATCACAAGTTAAATTTTTCACTCTTTGTTATATTGCAGCTATTTGCTAAAATCATTTCAGTTCTTTTATTTCCTCATGAATGTACAGCACCCCATATCGACAAAAAAAACACAGAATTTTTGCAGATTTATTAAAAAAAGATAAACTAAATTATCACATGGTCCTAAGTATTCAGACCCTTTACTCAGTATTTAGTAGCAGCATCCTTTTGATCTCATACAGTCATGAGTCTTTTTGAGAAAGATGCAACAAGTTTTTCACACCTGGATTTGGGGATCCTCTGCCATTCCTCCTTGCAGATCCTCTCCAGTTCTGTCAGGTTGGATGGTGAACCTTCAGCCCAGTCTGAGGTCCTGAGCATTCTGGAGAAGGTTTTCCTCCAGGATATCCCTGTACTCGGTCGAATTCATCTTTCCCTCGATTGCAACCAGTTGTCCTGTCCCAGCAGCTGAAAAACACCCCCACAGCATGATGCTGCCACCACCATACTTCACTGTTGGGACTGTTTTGGACAGGTGGTGAGCTGTGCCTGGTTTTCTCCACACATACCGCTTAGAATTAAGGCCAAAAAGTTCTATCTTGGTCTCATCAGACCAGAGGATCTTATTTCTCACCATCTTGGAGTCCTTCAGGTGGTTTTTTTTGGAAACTCCATTCGGGCTTTCATGTGTCTTGCACTGAGGAAAGGCTTCTGTCGGGCCACTCTGCCATAAAACCCCGACTGGTGGAGGGCTGCAGTGATGGTTGATTTTCTACAACGTTCTCCCATCTTCCAACTGCATCTCTGAAGCTCAGCCACAGTGATCTTTGGGTTCTTCTTTACCGCTCTCACCAAGGTTCTTCTCCCTCAATAGCTCAGTTTGGCCGGACGGCCAGCTCTAGGAAGGGTTCTGGTTGTCCCAAACATCTTCCATTTAAGGATTATGGAGGCCACTGTGCTCTTAGGAACCTTAAGTGCAGCAGATATTTTTTGTAGCCTTGGCCAGATCTGTGCCTTGCTATGATTCTGTCTCTGAGCTCTTCAGGCAGTTCCTTTGACCTCATGATTCTCATTTGCTCTGACATGCACTGTGAGCTGGAAGGTCTTATATAGACAGGTGTGTCATTCATTCATTCATTCATTTTCCAATCCGCTTTATCCCTTTCGGGGTCACGGGGTTGCCGGAGCCTAACCCGGCTACTCATGGGCGAAGGCAGGGTACACCCCTGGACTGGTCGCCAGTCTGTCGCAGGGGCCACAATCACACACCCATGCACGCTCACATTCACACCTAGGGACAATTTACAGTGACCAATTAACCTATGAAGCATGTTTTTGGACGGTGGGAGGAAGCCGGAGTACCCGGAGAAAACCCACGCATGCACGGGGAGAACATGCAAACTCCACACAGAAAGGTCCCCCAGCCAGGACTTGAACCGGGAACCTTCTTGCTGTGAGGCAGGAGCGCTAACCACTGCGCCACCGTGCAACCCTAGACAGGTGTGTTGCTTTCCTAATCAAGTCCAGTCAGTAGAATCAAACACAGCTAGACTCAAATGAAGGTGTAGAACCATCTCAAGGATGGTCAGAAGAAATGGACAGCATCTGAGTTAAATTTATGAGTGTCACAGCAGAGGGTCTGAATACTTAGGACCATGTGATATTTCAGTTTTTCTTTCTTAATAAATCTACAAAAATGTCAAAAATTCTTTTTTTTGTCAATATGGGTTGCTGTGTGTACATTAATGAGGAAAAAATTAAATGAAAGGATTTTAGGAAATGGCTACAATATAACAAAGAGGGTCTGAATACTTCCCATACCCACTGTATTTAGAGGCTACATCTTCATTTTAGATGTCAAGTGTTTCTTTGAGTGTTAAAGGGTGCCGACCTCTGGTATGAACAAAGAAGAAAACGAAAAAATAATAGTAACAAAAACAATGTGTATGCAATCGAAGTGTTGTGGTGTAGCACTTTTATTCAATGTTGTGACTGATTGGTGTCTCTAGATAGGTTCTTGGAAAACTATCTAGAAACACGATCTTATCAAGTCTTCAACTTGTCTTTATTTTAGCCTTTTTACGAGCTTCTCGTTTTCTACTTGATCTTGGGATTTTTTTTTTTCAAACCTGGATGTTACTGCCAAAGCATAAATTCCTGCCTGTTTTGTACACAACTAACAACTTTTTCTCTTCTTCAATTCAAATGGTTAAAAAAAAGCTGAAAGAAAATTAAAAAAACATTGTTTTTGCCACAGCCTTAACTTTCAGTTTTGTTAGTGTCAAACCATTTTACAGTCTTATAAACCAAAGTTCTGCATGGAATAATTATAGATCAGCTGTTTTAGTAAAGTAACTCCAGTCACATATTGCAGTTCAGTTCTGAGACATACTATTGTACAATGAGTTTATAAAACAGTTATGTAACATGCAGCACATTATATAACATGTGCTCTACTATGGGGCACCAAATACAATTTACCACATTCAGACATTTTTTTCTGAATATGCTGGATTTACGTCATATTTTGTCAGTATACAAAACAACAAAAAGTGTTAGTAGCTTGAGTGTATGTACTTTCATATTGCAAACATAAATCTAAATATTAACTAAATACTAATTCAATATTATGTGATGTAGATTATAATATTCATTTATATTGTTAAATATAAATGGTAAAAATGCAAAACCTGCAATGTAAAATGTAAAAAAAAATAGATAAAATTATATGTAAATAATAAATGTAAACATTTGTTTGTAAATGTGCTATTTGTCACTTAATTTTGATGGGGTCAAGTTTTAAATTTGGTTCCTGCAATTATTTATTAAGTTTGATCAAATGTTTGTTATTGTTGAAACTTCCTTATCTGACTGAAGGATTTTGTCTTTTTTTTTTTTGACATTTTTGACACAAGAGTGAAGGAGTTGTTGTTAAAGTCTTAAGTCATTCTTGAAACATTATCTATGTGCAAAGAATGTGTGATCTCTTTGCAAAGTTTAGTCAACAGTGAATCTGAAGTCAAGGATTGTGTTTGTGATTACCTGACAGATTTTAACCTAAATTTCACGAAGAATTTGCACTGTAAATGTTCATAGGGAGAGATTATCCCTCGTTTTTGCATCTTACTGCAATTTGTGTCTCTGACTGACAGCTCTCAGAGCAAAAGCAGTTGCAAATCAACCAAAAGCAGGAGGAAATACAAAAAAAAAAACTGCAACGAGAGACAACAAATAATAAAACAAGAAGAAAACTCTTGTAGGGTGAAAAAAAAGCCACATTTGCAGTTGGTAAAGATAATGGGAAGGAATCATTACTTCAGAAAGATCCACCCTACAACTTTAATAGCAGGATATGTTTTTTTCTTTGAGTTTTGAATGCAGGGACAGAAATCACAACAAAATCCCTTGAGGCCCATTATAATGTTTGAATGGACATAATCATTCATGTATCATTGAATAAAAGATTTCAAATTTAGACTTCATCAGCGGCTCATCATGAACTGCAGAGATGATTGTGTCACTTCTTTTACATTTCTGACCTTAGAAGTTCAAGAACACAAAAGAATTGACTGGTTTTGAAAAAAAAACAGAGGAAAAAGTGATGGAGCTGTTTTAAAAAGAAAAGGAATTAATCCACAAGGCGTCCATTAAACAGACAACCTTTTGTCCCACATTTTCATAGAACTCGTGAAAAGAAAGTACATTCAAATAGTCTGAACAAAAGTGAGCAAATAAAAGCATCAGGAGCAAACTTACTAAACATGATACAGGCGGGGCTTATTCTGGTGGAGGCATAAACATGAAAAGCTTTGACTTGTTTAAAATCTGCTTACAATGAAATATCTGTCAGACAGCCGGTTTTAATTTTTTCTTTACCTTTTAGTGCAGCTTGTTGCTCTAGAAAAAATTTACAGAAGTTATGTATGTTTGTGCAGCAACTTAATCGCTTTAGATGCACATTTACAATTCAAATGAAAGTTACCTATAATAATGTATACATTGCTACTGTGTCTTGATAAAGTTATAGAAAAGTTTTTTGTAACTTTGACATTTTTTAATGATGTTATGGTTTATGGAGGCGTCGTAGTGAGGAGGCGCTGCGTTTTAAGGGGGCCACAGGCGTGTTTTTACAGTTCCCTTGAGGATCCTGCAGCCACCTGCACAACTACTCTTACAGGTGGATACGGGCGGGTGAAAAATGGGCAAACCTGTACGGAGCACACAGGTGGCCCACCCGAGATGTTAAGCCTGTAGACAAACTGGTGAGCCTGGAAGGCCAGAATATGACACTGTTGACATCAGGTTTTTTACCCGTAAAAAACACATATGGGTAAGTAAGGGGAAAGTATGTGAGACACAGGCGTGTTGTATGGATTTTTCGTATTTTGGACCCCCTCCATAAATCCTGCAGACTGCCCAGGGAGCCCTTTAGCGCCATCCAGGTGAAATGTCACTGTGTGTCGCCTAACTGTTAGAAATGGGGACATTTTTCAATCTGCGTTTAGTTTGTGTGAACATTCTATGGACACTTAAGTGTCGTGTGCAAACCCCGTGCGTAAAGTATTTGCACGGAGACAGTAAGGAGCCAGTGCTCACGCTTTGCTAATGACTGGTTTGGCGTAAGGACACCATACAACAGCATCACCTGTGCAGCATAAGTGCTTGCAACTTTAGACTCACAAATACTGCGCGATACATTAACCACACACTCAACAATGGTACAGTCCATTTTCATGACATCCCTTAAGGTGGGCATACGAGCCACAAGCCACAAGCCACACCTGCTCTCCCTTTAAGGTGTTGGGATTCTTAAGTGCCCATAAGACACATGTAGGATTCAATATAAACTACACGCTGATTGTCTAATTTCCTCATTTCTAAAAGCCAGGCTCAATTACAAAGAGAGCCCAGCTATCAGGTGAACAGCACTAACAGGCTTCCTGCACAGGGAAAAAATGAAAAACTCATGCCTACGTTTCACCTACCCTTGCATGTTGTATCAGTGTTCGCTACAACCTGTCACTGTCTGCATGAACTGAGCGGTCTACATGTTTGATATTTCCTCCATGTCACCTGCCTGCCTCAAACACATTTGCTCATTTTTTGCTCCTAAACGTTTCAGCCCGTTTCTACCCGTAAGGGCAGTTGTGACTAAGGCTTTGACAAGCAGGCCTCACTTTGCTTTTGCCTTATGACAGATTTATATTGTACTTTGATGGGTGGATAAACAGCTCAAACAAACTTGTAAAATGAGCATCATATGAGCAGAGCAGTGTCGTTCACAATAGAGTCACCAGAAGAACTTGATCTGCTTGGGTCTGTTTTGATCCGATTCAATATTTCTGTTGGAGAAAACCAATCTAATTAACTAATGGTTTGTGACTTTACATAAACAGAGCATAAATACCAGCTGCTTGTATTTTCTAGATGATTGCTCCAGGAAAAAAACAGTAAATTATCCAAACACCATTGTTGCTGCACTGTAAAAAAAAAAATTGTTAAACCAAGACCAGTTTTTTTACCTGCAGTGGCCATCCTGTTCTGATCAAGAAAATGACGCCAGAATAGTCCTGAATAAATATTATCATCTTAATACCTTCCAAAAAACAAAAGCCTAAGTAAGGGATGCTAAACCTTGTTTCTGAAGGTTAACAACCCAGCAATTTCTGTCCTAGTTTGTTACGAACTAAAATAACACTCAATGAAAAACCAAGAATTCCCTAAACCTGGTAATGAGCTGTAAATAGTTATTTTTGTCTGTTGTCCCCAGACAGATGTTCAAATTGTTTACCTACAAAGTTAAAAATATACCATAAAATTACAAATGTGAGACGATCAATTAAAATACCTTTCCCCTTCCCCGCCTGCAGCTGCCTGGTCTTGAGTATCCAGGATTGGCTCAAGTCAATTCAAACACGCCTGTTTATCACACATGGTTCTGACAAGATCTTGTTGTTTTGCTGCGGTAGAGCTTCTCAAAGATACTTTGAGGCAGAGCTGGAAAACAGGGCAGGGTTGTGGCTCTTGAGACCAGGGTGTCCCTGGGTATGTGTGAATGTGTGTCCCGGCAACAGACTGGCGACCTGTCCAGGGTGTACAGGTCTGTGTCGCCTTCGTCTTAACAGTAGTAACAGTAAACTCTGGCAGCACCATGAACCCGAAAGGGATACAGCAGGCCAAAAAATGTTGTTAGGTCCACAAGCTTGTGTGTCCATAGGTGTCTATAGGGGCTTTTTGTACATCATGCTTTTGTGAAGCAGTTTCCGCCGCAGGTGTTCTATTATTGCATAAAAACACCATAAATTGACGGATTGGTTGTAAAATGGAAGTAATTAGTCAGTAACTTTAGTGTAAAGCAGGATTCTCATAACAAAGTTTATTTCTAAATGAGATTAAAGCTTTACTCTAAAAGGTGTGTTTCCATCTCATTGTAAACGGTGCATGTGAGTTGTTCTGCGAGCCAATTAACACAACTGAAAACGTCAAGTTCTGTTCTCTCTCATACTTTGGGTCTCGTAGATTGTGTTTCAGTGATCTGTTTACAAGAAGTGCAATCACAGGAGACTGAAGACAAATCTGAAGTCACTGTCAGTGATCAGCCTTTAAGTTTCTGGTTCAGGTTGATTTTCACTCTGGAAAATTATCAGTATTGTCTGTTGGTGGAACAGAAACACAGTTGAAGTCTAAGAGGTTAGTTTCACTTCAAGTCTGTAACATGTGTGTGACAGATCATTGAAATTCAAATTTAAACAAGAGATAAGCCATTAGGCAAACATTAGAAACTAATTATCCTTCTTGCACCCCCTCATCTCCAAAGGACAAAAAGAAAACGCTGTTCAGAAGAGATCTCCCACATTTAGATGGTTATAACAACAATTAGACTCGTCAAAGGCAAACCATCTTTTAATATTAACACACAGCTTAACAAAGACTGTATTAATTCCCTCCTGTCTGCTGATGTGGCAGCTTCATTAAGAACTCAGTTTAATGACTTTCATTTATTAATTGTGAACCAATAAACTCACTTAAGTCTTTTTGTATTATTCTGTCGAGGGAGGTGAATATGGAGAAAAAAATAGATGTTTGCTCAAAGTGAAACACTGTATTCTTCATCCTTTCTGTCAACAAACTTACCCGTAGCTTTGTTCACCCCCTCAAACTTTACTGATCAAAAACAAATGCTCTAATTATTTTGGAATAAGCTGTCAGCTTCACTTGGTTCCTCCAGCATCTCCTGCAGCACTAAGATTTGTGTTGGTTTTTTGGAGCTTTCACTTAATTAGATCTGTGATTGTCTGCTGCGGTGGCTGCTAATGACTGACTCAAGCTGCTGAGATCTCATTTAAACTTTACTTCCTAATCCAGATCCAGAGCGGGATGCACAAGATTTCCTTATTGTTCATCTACAACTAAGCACTCCTTGTAAATAAATGCAGTCTGTGCCATTCCTCAGTATAACAAGATCTTTCATGAAGGTATTTAACCTTTTTGACCTCATTTATCAAGCATCTTTACAGATATTTATTCACTTAATCTTGAAATACTGAAAACACAACCTGAGCCGTAGAGAAAAAAAGCTTGGCTTTAAAGTGTTTTATTCACTTCAGTAAGACAGATCTTTCAGTAAGTGTTGGTACCAAGCCATAACCTCCTGTTTCCAGATTCAAACCCAACCAGGTGGCAGCAAATGTTGCTGTTCCTCAAAAGAGGTGGAAAAAGAGAAAAATTATGTTAAAGACCCACTTTGATAAAAATTGTGTTTTGGGTGTTTCTATTGTGTCCTTGTGGTCTCATTCTAATGATGAAGCATATCTAAACTAAATTAAGCTCAAAATTATATTTCTGAGTATTTCTTTTTTCAAATCTTTGTGAAGCAGGAGCAGATGAGAAAAGGTACTTTGAAAAAGATCTTTTTTTGTGAAAATATGGGTCACAAGCTCCCTTCTCTGAGCTCTCAGTAACGGAGTTGTTCCACGCCACCAGTCCCGCCCACAACTCAGAGATGAATTTCTAATGTACTCCTGCCACTCTGCAGAAACTATGTCCTAGAAAACGACACAGACAATCGAAATTAAAAGACAACTGGGAAAGTTTTTACAGTAAATTAAAAAAATGATGGGAGTGGTAACATATTTAAACACACCAAAGGCTTGACTTCACCTCATTTAGAGAGAAATAAATGTGACTACTAATCCATTTGAAACGGCTTTGTTTACTGTAATACTTTACACATTAAACACAAAATGAATAAAATAGAAATGAAACACAGGTCAATGTTTCATAGGCTAGTGATTAGACAAGTTTTACCATGAAGTTTTCTTTAACTATACTGGAAATTTAAAAAACTTTCAGACAAATTGAAACGTATAGCTCTAAAACACCCCTTTGTAGGGAAACGTGTCTAATGACTTTGGTCAACTCTTGTTCAGACATTCAGAAAGCGCTAAAAGCCTTTGCTTTTTCACAAAAAGGCTTTCTCAGTATGCAAAGCACTGTGTGACCTATTTTCATTCGTACAATGCCCATTAAACACAAAACTATTTTTAAAAGATTTCATTTTGCATGTTTCGCACAGCTCTTTCAGGGATGTGACACACACCGAGGACTCTCCTTCCAAAAGCTCTGCTTTCAATGTGGATCTGGTTTTCATTGTAAATAAATGCAGTCATTATCCTTCATCTGGAACGACATAATTCAGCGGAATATGCCGCATTATGAGAACACGACTCTGAACCTCAAAGATTTTGTTTTGAATAAAATTGGAAACAAAGAAACAGCAATGGTTCCAAAAGTTTTCTGAGATTAAATGAGAGGCTGCATAAAAGGTAGATAGAACATTTATCTAAAAGCTGAGAGTATCATTTATCAAACTCTGCAGCATGCACTCAATCATATAATGAAAAGAAAAATAAGAGTGGCTCTTACAGAGCTTTTGCTTCAGACCATAGTTGAGTCTTCTTATTTGCTGAGCTTCGAAGATGTCCTTGATTGTTTTTAGTGGGCTAACACAGCTCTCTGTAACACATTCATTCATTTTCTGCCTTTTTTTCATTCCATTTTCCCGCTTGACCTGCTCTCTTCTATCACCTTTTCTTACAGTTTTCTCACTGAAACTGTTCAAAACTGAGCAGCTGTTTTCTTTTATTGTCATGCCTTTTAAAATGAAAGTGACCCTAAATGTGTTTTCTTATTCAAATTTCATTTATTCCTTAGGGGACTGAAAAAAAGTTCATGCCTGACTTAAATGTGATTTGAATGCTGCATCGCAGCTTAAGCTGCTAAAACACAAATGTTCAAAGTCCCACTCCAGTCATCTTGTGATCTGTTGCAAAAGCGTTCCCAGAGGTCTTTTAATTAGGATTATGCTGTTTTTAGCCAAAAAAAAAGAAAACCAAAATAAAGAACAGGATTGTTTTCTAGAACATATTTTCTGCAGACCGGCAGGAGTTCCTTAGAACTTTGCCTCCTAGTTGTGGGTGGGACTGTTGGCGTAGAGCAACTCCGCCTCCCTTCACGTCACCCATCTGTTTTACACACTCCCCTGCTAGCCTACAGCTCCTCCCACCTCAAGACAGCGGTGTATTCAAGCAGCAGGGGGGTGAAGCCCACCAGGAAGTAAGTAACAAAACAGTACCGCAGTTGCAGTAGCGCAACTGACCAGAGAGGCTGGTGCATAGAGTGAGCATTTCCCCATTGACTTCAATGTAAAATGGTCATTTAAACCCCTCAAATAAATCCCTTTAATGCCTGGTGCTTATACTTTTTCATTTCATCAATGTTTGCATATTTTATTCATGACAACTCTGGGGGGAGGGATTTTTTTTTCTAAATTTGCAGATTTTTTTTTATAAACAGGCTTTATTTTTGATTGAGGGAGCGGTTTTCTGATTGACAGATGATGATTGCGGTGGATTTTGGGAACAAAGTTCCGGTGTTCCTGTCAATGAGTGTCAGCTAAGTGGAATCAAGGGAGTGTACGCTGGGGTTTTTGGAAGATGAAGTGTGAAGATGAAGACTCTTCTAAGTCTGAAGCATTTCCCAGCTTACCATTGCACAGGGCTAAGTCAGATCAGCACAATTAACTCTTTAACCCTGTAGATGGTAGCGCCTCGCTAAAAAAAATTTCAGTAAGAATTAAAAAATAAAAAAAGAGATCATTTTTGTGTATCGTACAGCCGCTGGACGTTTTCTCTGATTCTGATGACCAGTTCCAGACTCCAGCTGTGGACCATGTCACTTCCTCCATAGTGAATGGTGAGAAAATCAGAAGCTGCTCTTCTGTAGGATTGAAAATAAAAAAGGTAAAAGGTCGCTCCATCGCCGTCCGCCCAGCCGAACCAGGAAATGTGGATCTCTGCTGAGTCCTAGTGGCTGTGATGGTGTTGAGCTGCACTTTCTGATGCCGGACAGACACTGATAATCCAAACTGTAGTTGGAAGGCAAATATATTTTACTCAATAAATATTTGTTCATGTAATGTTTTTGCAAAGATGTGTAAAAAATACACATTGAAATTATGTAATCTTGTTTATGTTAAAGATTCATATGCAAATATCTTTCAGCTTTTTGACCACGCGGTGAGCAGCGAATTCTCTGCGCAGCAAGAAAGGGGCGGGCCACGCAAATTGGCCGCGCAAATCGCGTTTGGTGTGAGTGCACCTTTACACCTTCAGGCTCTGCTCTATTATCTCTTTCCACTGTGAGAGCCAGGACTCACGGTGAGGCCTCCTTATGGTTTGTAGTCCTCAGTTGTGGAATATTTTACTGAGGATCTGAGAGTTTGTGCCTCTGTGGAGATGTTTAAATATAAATTAAAGACATGTCTTTTCAACGTATCTTTTACGTAAATCTTTCAACCAACCTTTTCAATGATGCATTGGGCTTTTAAGTGTTTTATGGCTTTTATGTTTTATCATTTTTAAGTGCTTGCCTTTCACAGAAGGAGTCTCAAACTAATGAATCCGTTATGATGAGTCCTTGATCCAGAAGAAGGCTTTAGGCACACAGGGAGAAAAGGACAGGTTGTCAGTTACAGAAAAATCAGAGGTACAGGAATGGGGTTGGCAATATCCAAGGTCTGCCCATTGTTACTTCACAACTACAAGCAGTTTTTTGTCTGCTTCTGATTCACGATTTGAATAAAGAAATACTCAGAAATGCAATTTTAATCTTAATGTTCTTAATATATGTCCTCCATTATGAGTAAACTGCCACAAGAACATGTTAAAAACACCCAAAACTCAATTTTCATCAAAGTGGGTCTTTAAATGACTTCAAGGTCTCAAGCTCTCAAATATGCACTTCATCAATGGACTATTCTTCATTTGTTACTATTTTAACTTGACCTTTACAAATTGACCAGAAGAAAATCCCCAAAACCTGAAATAGAAGCTGCAACCTCCTTCATTTCACCTGTGTAGGATCAAGTACCTGAAGTACAATAATCTGACCTGATGAAGATGCTTTTGACTCTTCCTTTGCAGCACACCCACTCTTTAGTTTTGCTCACCAGACTCTGGAGTTTGCTCAAAATTTAGATCATCTTATCCTGGGAACTGGTTTTATCTCAGCACCTGTTATGGGATTATGGGTAATTCTTTGAACTCTGAGGCCCTTTTATTCAACCAAGCCACATGCATCGATTCCTCACTTTCTGAAAGGCGAAAGCTCGACTTGTGACAACAGTCCCATTCTGTTTTATTTGTTTCTGACGGTACAACAAAAACAATCTCTGCAACAATCCTGATTTCAAATTCAACCCTGTTTGAGGAAGATGAGCCAGGATTTCCCAAAGAAGACAAATTCCCATCAAATCTTGATTTGCATACATTTTGAAAAACTCCTCGAGTTCATCTCTGCTCGACTACAGTGTTTTGAAAAGGAATCACAGAATGAGAAAGCTGCAGCAACTGTAGCTTGTGATTGTAATTAGTGAAACTGCAATGACTGTTAGCAGGCTGTGAACCAGATAAGCCATCAGGGACATGGAAGACAACTGTAAATCAGTCTGCTGAGATTTATGTGGAAACAAGATACCAGCATGTTGGGGGGTCCACCTTCAAGTTAGACTAAACAGTCATGTCATGACATCTGCCACCTCAGGTTTTGTATTTATTCTATCTTACTGTGTACATAGAAAATAAAGAAATACAAATGTGAAACCCCATTTGAGGCAAGCATGAGGGGAAGGGGGCATTACACCCACATGTATATAAAAGAGAGGTGCCACAACCACAAACCAAAAACCCATCACTGCAGTGAGCTGTTAGCTGCCAACAATGAAAAGAGCAAATACATAAAAACACTCTTTACTGCTCCTATGTGCATTGTCTGAAACCAGAGGCCTCTAAAGGCTACATGGGATACAAATGCAATAGAATCGTAACAAAATTTGGAGATCACATAACATGAAGAATCAGAACTCTTAACTTTTCTACATGCAGCAGTCGCAACAACGTGGAATTGAACTGGACTACACAGCGAAAGGGGTCTAGAATTTACTGGAGGCAGTAGCAAGTTTAAGAATAGGATAACGACTCATTGTAATAAATCGATTCATATGATAACTTATGGTTGTTGATACGATTTATTGTGAATGTTGGTTCATTTTGAACTATCTGTCAGGAGTCAGAGCTCTGTCTCCCCCTCTGGTCACCGGCGGGAGCCGTCTCCAGAGTAGTAACTCACTACACCTCCCAGCAGCCCCAGAGCGCAGTCCCCGAATGCTGCTCACCTAACTTCAATCAGACAACTACCCACCTGCCTCTGAAGCAGCACACAGAGCCCCGCTCGGTGTGAAGTATTGTTTTTTGCCATCTTGCCTGCATTACCGAGCGTGTCTATCTGGACCTGTTCTTCTGTTTCTGACCCGGCTTATTCTCCGATTGCCTGCCGCCTGCCCTGACCTCTGCCTGTCTGACTCTGATTTACTGTACTTTTAGCTGTGCTTGGTTTCTGTCTGAACTAATAAACCTGCTGCAAGTGGAACCAGCCGTCTGCCCATTTGTGACAATCTGATTGGATCCGATTCACTGACCTAACACCAGAACAACTTTAACCAGTGTGACTCAGATACTGAACAGTGCAGCTGAAGTTTTCCAGATTCTTTGTGTTTCTTCAAGACAACCAAGTGTAAATTAAATATGTGTAAAAACAAACAAGGAAACCAGACTGAATGTCAAATCCATTCACATTTTAGTTTGATAATGTTCATCTCACTGTTGTTTTTCCACATCAAAATGATCCTAAAGGAACATAATTAGATCATTCTGTATGGTCACATGTCATGGTTGATCAGTTTTTACTGCATCACGTG
Source organism: Adrianichthys oophorus (assembly GCA_036245035.1). NCBI lineage: Eukaryota > Metazoa > Chordata > Actinopteri > Beloniformes > Adrianichthyidae > Adrianichthys > Adrianichthys oophorus. Next base: position 4,012,372 of record BSAI01000005.1, read on the forward strand.
TGTGTCTTCTCTGATGCATTTGGTCATGTTTACATTACAGTCAAATAAACCTACCATGTCTCAGTCCAAATGGTATTTTCCAATATTGACATAAATGATTTATTTCATTTTGAAACGGTTGTATAATGGCGTAGGTTGATTTGATTTGATTTAACAACTTGCTTCAGACAGTGTTTTTTTGTAAAAGAAAGCTCAGAACTGTTAAAAGGCAAACCACTGAAACCGCTGCCGACACTAACAAAACAAATAAAAAAATACAAGGGGGCAACAACGCAAAAAAAAACAACACACACACACACACAACTGTTTACAACTGTTGAATGCTGTATTCACACCGGACACGTCAAATTCGTGTCTGCTGCCTCTCTTTTGACGTGCATCAAATTTACTGCTCGACACCTTGAAACCCCGGCTGTGGAGCAACCGCCGACAAACTTCATTTGTTGACCACATCATGGAAAATATGGTTGATGTTTCGAATGAATGAATGAATGAGAGACATTCTGGGGGGGATCTTTTTATTATTGTCTCGATGAAAAAAGAAAAGTGTCATAAGCCCATGGAGCTGGAGCAATCGCACTCGCTACTACGGCGAGTTTCTCTAAAAGGTATGGAAACCCCCGCACACTAATATGCCTATGTATTATGTGTTTATACTACACTGCACATTTACACACGCTTACAAAAAAGCTTACACATGCTTTAGGCACATAAAAAACAGTAAACACAGACAATGCAGCAACCACCAGATCGGAAACACGTTTCGCTTTGGTTTGGGGTCAACACGGTTGCATCAGTCACCACCAAGTCTACACCAAGCTTGGTTGGTGGGTACGGTTACCCACCTACTGACAGTGTTTATTTCCCGGCAATAATTCAATTGCAGAAAAGGCTGCAGACGCACATCTAGATTATCACTCAATGTCAGATGAAAGTTTTCATGAAACAGAACAAAGAAAACATGAAAATTCTGAGTTTTCACTTCTAATGTGTGAAGAGATTTTCCAATAGAATAAGTTTAAAAAATCCCTAAATTTAGAAAATATGATTTAAGAAAAACAAGAAAAAAAACAATTGGTTTCTCTCAATAAAACATTTCCTGTGAGGTCACTGTGTCCTCTTGCAAATGTAATGAGTTCTTGCAGGAACTTTTTATAGACTTCATGGCAGAAGTCATATATGCACATCGATTGGTTAAAAATAGGGCTGTACACGTTAACTTGTTAACGCATGTGAATAATTCAAAAAATTAATGTGTTAATAATTAATAACGCTAATTAATTACACTCTGTGATGCAAACCCCAGTTCATGCTTCTGCGGTGTGCATCAATTTGTGAAAATGCACACTTGGTCGGGAACTATCCTGCTTTTAACGTGGTCACTTACAAAAGAAATAAATGCTCATTCAATTTTTAGTATTTTATTCTTGTTATATTTTAGGTTTAGGTCACTTTTTCTCAACAAGCAGACTGGTAGCTGGATGGCTCAGCTGGCTGCGTGCAGGACTGGCACATGGGAAACCAGGGTTTGTTTCCCAGGGGGCGTGATCGAGTCCAGTGTCGGTCCTTAGGCAAGACCCTTCCCGCTGCTGCCTACCTATGTAGCCACAAGTGGGTCTGGGTCTCCCTGTGCCGGGATCCAGCCTGGATAAAATACAGGGTTGCATTAGGAAGAGCATCTGATATAAAACTCTCAGACAAACCAAATGCGAAAGCTGATTTGCTAAAGGGATGTGCCAAAAGGTGAACACACACTTCCATCATTTTAAGTTAAAAACAATCTTTTTACGATGCTTGTAGAGCAGGAGTTATGAATTAAGGATGCATTGTTGGATGGACAAAGTGAACATCTATTAAAATCTGTTAATGTGTAGGAGATCCCTATTTGATGCATCAATGAAAGTCTTGTTGCCTAAAGACTGTAATGAAGTAAATCTGGATTTTTTTAAAAACTTCATTTTATCCTCTGAATCAGCACTTTAACATTTTTAATATTCCCAATTTCAGAAGTTTTAGACCATAAATCATTTATCCCAAAGTTCTACACAGTCCTTGAGTAGTTTTAGATGCTAAATACTTTACTGATACTCCAGTAACAATTTTACATACTTCTTTTGGTTTCTACTTCAGTAATCATTTTGAAGGCATCCCCTAATTGTGTAAAAATAAAAAAACAGGGATTATTCCTGGAGGTATTTAAAAGTTCTGATGTCATCTTGACTCCTCAGCTTCACCCTTCAATGAGATGAAGTGGTGGGAGTGTGGCTGTTGGTATCAAGTCATGCTTGCTAATGTTCCTCGCGGGGTCATGGCTCTGCTCTGAACTGATTGGACAATAACAGAAGGGATTTAAAGGAGAGAGGGGGTTTGCTGTCAGACTCACACCTGAAAGCATGCGGATTATGAATGAGTGTGAACGTCTATAAAATGACATAATTCAGACAGAAGTTCAGGGACATTTTCTCTCCCGTTGCTCACAGCACTGATCGAACCTTTATGAAGTCTTTATGAAGTCTTGATAACAACACAAGATGAACTAGTTTGAGCCAAGATATTTGGACAATGTCCTGTCAAAGACACACTCCAATGAAAATTGAGTTTTTAGCATGTTCTCGTAGCATTTTTCTAATGATGGAGGACATATATAAAGTCATTTACTCGACTTTTTTCCTGACCGTTTTCTCGTGATAACGACATCCACTATCTCATTATCATGAGAAAGCGACCAGAGAAAACACCAGCAGAACGGATCAATCTATAATCGAATAATTCAATTGTGTTCTGCCTTTTCTCTGACAAACTGCTTTGTTTTGCTGCGAGTTGAAGAAAAATGAAAAAAGTATTGTAGCGGACTGAGTTGGGCTGCTTGGGTTCAGCTCAGTGAGCGCAACACATAGTGATACTGGTCAGCCCTAGGTTCTGTTGGGTTTTTCCCAACATGGATGCCAGATGCCCTTCATGTATTTTAACTCTGTATTTTATCCGGGCTGGGGACCGGCACAGTAAGACCCAGACTCGGGCCCCTCTTTAGACTGCACAGTCTAGGCAGTAGTGTGACAAAGTCTTACATGAGGACCCACACTGGAATAAGCTCGTTGTGCACCATGGAAAACAAATCCTGGTTTCCAATGCGCCAATGCCACTGAGCCATCCAGCATCTTGTGCATACACAGAATAAAGTAAAATTGTATTTTCCTGTATGCGCTTAGCACATGGATGGAGTTCCAATTTAAGAAAAATTGATGACAAGGCATTTATTACTGCCTTTTTTGCAATTAATGGATAAAAATGTTCTTTTCCAAAGCAATAACAGAGTGAAGGTAGAAGATGAAGTCATAGTGGGGCTTGGGATCCCAGCAGGTTGCGGGTTAAAAAACAGCCTTTTCTCCAACTGCTGGGTTGTGCCTCATCATGCTGATAGAATCTGTCTCTGCTTTGCAGTTGCAGATTTGACACAGTCTGAAAGAGCTGAGCTCTCCTACTAGGAGTTTCACAACAAACATATTAGCTGAAGGGGTCATTGCAAAAACCGGATGAGTTCACTGTCAGGATTTTGCTTTCTGACATGGTTTGTTTTGGTGCTTGGGGGCGCAGTGACACCCTGCATGCATCACGTGAAAGCTTTGGCTTCATTTGAGGCCCTGAAGACAAGCGTGCCTTCAGTGTCTGATGCTGTGAGAATGTTGGCTCCATCTAGCTCAGCTAGAAGAAGATATTTGTACGGCGACTTATGGATTTCTGCTGTAGAACATGGATAAGACAAGTGCTCCTTCATTGGAGAGGAAACATTTTTCTGACACAACATGCTCATAGGCCACTTCCTGCTACACTTGGTTTCCATCTTAGGCGAGTCTACATCAGGAAGTGTGCATCCATCGCCAGTCCGTTACGAGTCTTTCTGACATTCCTGACTACTTATACCTCGACACTTGACTTTTTTTTTTTACATTTTTGAAGAGAAAGTTAAATCCAGCTTTGCCCACTTATTCACATTCAAACCAATAACAACAGGTCACTTTCCACAGAACTGCAGTCAGTCCAGCAGCCTCTCTTTTTCATTCAACCATCTTTGGCTTCATGTTTGTGCTTTAAAGTCCCACTCCAAGCATGTTTTTTTCTTTTGTAAAATCATTCCCAGGAGTCTTTTAATTATGACTGGACTGGAGCAACCCCGCCCCCTCCCCGTCACTGAGAGCTTTGTCTGTGCGTTCACAAGCTTATAGCCCAAAACTAGCATTTGGGACACTGCATTTTGAAAATGTATGCGTGTAAGGGGGTGGAGTGCTAAGAGAGATTTTGACACGTCCATTTCAGGAACTGTGTCATTAGCCCCAGCTTTTTCTAGCATCCGGTTTCTGATCCAACACGATTTGAATTAAGAAATTCTCAGAAAACCGATTTTCCTTGTCGTGGGTCTTCAACGTTTCTATATGGATAAATTAGTCTGCTGCCTGGCAAGTAAAATCCCTTCACGCCCGTGCACCTGTTCAAACATTTTACCCGTACATGTGTTCTGCTGTGAGTCACAAACAGATGGCTGTGCTTCAGTGTAAAGTAAAGAACTACAACCATTGAATTGTGGCGTCAATATAAACAAATGAAAGTGCTGCTGCAGTATAGAGATGCTCACAGGAGTTTGTTTTATTCTGGCACTCCTCTTTACGTGCTGCCACTGCTGAAATCTGAGAGATTAGAACTTGTTTTTGTTATTTTTTTTTTAACTGCAGGTGTTTTCTTGATTTATTGTTAAACACAAATCATCATTCCTCCACCTCCATGCTTAAAATTTGACTTAAGTTCATGCTAACAATCGTGCTGTGTGACTTTTTTTGTGACTGATAAGTATGCTGTGCAACGCATTCAAAATCTCAACTTTGGTTACCTGTATGTTTCTTAAAAGAAATACGTTACTGAAGTCCTAGTGCAGCTCGTGCTTTAATGCTGTCTTTCCCTTTTGGTTTTTAAAGACCCACTCCAGTGAAAATTGTGTTTTTGGTGTCTCCAGCATGTTCTTGTGGTATTTTTCTCATGATGGAGGACATATATAGTATAAAGAAAATTAAGGTTAAATGAATATTTCTTTTTTCAAATTGTTGTGAGTCAGGAGCAGTCAAAAAAATATGGTTTGAAAAAGTTTGTATTTCTGAAAATACAAGCTGCAAACTCCCTGCTCTGCTCCATTCCTATGCATCCACTTGCAGACAAATAGATCCATGTACGTCTTTGTGGCATCTGGCTCAAAACTGTCCAGCTGAAGAGCTCTGGTTTTGTTCACCCTTTTTGAGGCACCGCTAATGTTAGGTTGGAGTGTAAGGGGTGTAAGCTAGTGGGTAAACAGAGAGCTCTCAGTAACAGAGAGGGCCAGAGGGGAAGGGCTCAGACAACTCAGAGAAAGTTGTCTCTTTTACTCATGGAACTTGTCAAGAGTTTTGCCTCATACAGCTGACCCTTTTTCGTCTATAAAGATTCTTGTTCTAGCAGCAGTTCTGCAGAGTTGCCAAACACATTTTCAAAACCATAACTTTTAAAAAGCATGATGCTTTTAGAAAACAATGCTTTCTTTCCAACTTCTTCTGTCCTTCAGCAGGTCACACAAAGCAAATCCGCAGGAAACAGCACTGCATTTAGAGCAAGCACAATGGTGACAGACAACAAAAATGCACAAGAGAAAATAAATTGTTGGAAGCATTGCAAACATGTCAAGGTACCCAGAATGATTCTGACAGATGTGAGGCAAAGAAGAGTGTAGACACTTATTTTATATTATTTGCAGCTTCTCCAACAGTGAAGTTGTAAACCGTTTGTGCCACATGTTTTTCACCTGCCTGTACTTTTGTGTTTGTTAATTTCATGATTTGTGCGATACGTACAGATTTTGGAAATGTTTTATTTATTTTGGACTATTTGGCCTTTGGTTCCTGTACAGCAGCATTATTCTTTCTCAGAGTGTCTTTTGCACTCTTAGTTAAGTATGATCTACCCATCCATATATCCATCAAACCATCCATCCTTTTTTCTAACCCACCGAATCCCTTTTGGGATCACAGGGCTGCTGGAGCCTATCCCAGCTACTGTTGGGCAAAGGCGGGATTCACCCTGGACAGGTTGCCAGTCCATTGAAGGTCAAAGAACCACTCCTTACATTCACACTAAGGGCCAATCTAGAGACAGAAATTAACCTCTGAAGCATGGCTGTGTCTGAATTCCCTCCCTTCTCCCTAACTACTAAAAAACCACAGTACATAGTGCAAGACGATCTAGTGTCCTGGATTTTAAAAGCAATTTGAACATGTGGGCAGTGGGTTTTTTTTGTTTTTGTTTATTTTTTAAACGCTAAGTGTGACATCATCAAATTTCCTGAACTAAAAACCTGAAAAATATGAACATTTTACAACATTGTTCATGAATACACTGTGTTCTGACTAAGACAACTTGGATGGTTTATAAAAAATTACATTAAAATACGTTTTTTGCAGGAAAGATTGTTCAAATGCAGTGTATTGTGATCTATAATTGTTAATCAGTAATCTTCTGAGAAACTTCCAAAGCACTCGATTTTAGAGTTGCAGATTCAGGCAGCACTACAAAATGGTGAACAGACTATATGGTGAAGGAATTCAGACATGATGGTTTAAGGACTGTGGGAGCAAACCCACACATATAGGACAACAGAAACATCCCAGCTGGGATTTGAACCAGGGGTTTCTCACAGTCAGATGAGAGTTCTAACCACTACCCCACCATGCAGCCCTTGATAGTGATTCATTATTAATAGTATGAGTGTTGTGTGTAGTTGAAATTCAAACTGTGTCTTTGTTTCTTTACTCAACGGAAAACTGATCCTGTCGTTTCTCCAGATAATCTCTCATTTTGCGTGATGTCAGCACTCCTGTTTTTTTCTGAAAATCTCGCTCTAGTGGCTGCACGGTGGCGCAGTGGTTAGCGCTCCTGCCTCACAGCAAGAAGGTTCCCGGTTCAAGTCCTGGCTGGGGGACCTTTCTGTGTGGAGTTTGCATGTTCTCCCCGTGCATGCGTGGGTTTTCTCCGGGTACTCCGGCTTCCTCCCACCATCCAAAAACATGCTTCATAGGTTAATTGGTTACTCCAAATTGTCCGTAGGTGTGAATGTGAGTGTGCATGGGTGTGTGATTGTGGCCCCTGCGACAGACTGGCGACCAGTCCAGGGGTGTCCCCTGCCTTCGCCCATGAGTGGCCAGGTTAGGCTCCGGCAACCCCGTGACCCCGAAAGGGATAAAGCGGATTGGAAAATGAATGAATGAATCTCGCTCTACGGTTGCAACAGCTGCTGCTTTTGAAAATGACAAGTTTACGATAAAAAGTCAGCAAAAGTCCATTGCAGTCCACTGCTTCTTAGCGCAAGCCGCTTGTGTAAAACACTGTGATCAGTTTTTAACTTGCAGAGCTCCTCTTCATTTCCACCCACATTCTCTTCATCTCCTTTGTGTCTCCCTCCCCTCAGTTTTTTGCCACTTGATCCTCTTTTATCTTCTCTTCCACTTGTGTTTCGTTCTGTCTTGTGTGTCTTGTTCAGAGAATTTAGATCTGAGAGTGTGCCATCAGGGAGACTGAGAGGAAGACCAAAACCTGACAAAAACAGCTTTGGATTTCAGTGGCTCTGTGAGATGGATGCTTAAGGGGAAAATGTTTAAATTTTTACAACATGGAAAAACACATTGAATTCTCTGGCCCATATAAACAACAACGTGCCGACAAATAACATTTGATCAGCATGATAGGAGGCAGACAGAAGTTTAATGATGTTCTCTGTCTCCGCGAACAGCCCTCTGTGATTTTCAGTGCCGTCTTGTGTTGCAGCTCCTGTCTGTGAGCAGGAGAACGGAAATCACATGAAGTGAGACTGAGAGTAGGCAGAGAAACTAAACATACAAACCCACATTTTTCACAGCTGCCAGCCTCTATTTACTTTAGAGGGGTACTTTTCTGAGTGGGTGGAAAGCACTTTCACATTCCATCCTGAATATTATGACGTCTGTTTGTGTTTTCATTGGGACATGGAAACATATTTAACAGGCTTTTTGCAGGACTGATTCCAGGAAAAAAAAACAGCCCTGGAGCTTCAGTTGGAAAACTTAACTTTGATGTCTCTGTTTCTGGAACCTTATGATAAGATTTATGTGGTCTGCATCACTCTGAAAAGACTCAAGGCCGTCAGGGTCACACTGTGCTTCTTGAACGCGCTAAATGAACAAACTTACGTAGCTACGTTTTAAACATGAAAGTCCAAAACGCACGCTTGTATAGACTTTTCATTGAAAGTGATCCCCTAATGGTATGAATGTTGAATTTAGTAGCCCAGTGGGGAAGTGTCTGTCTGAAAGTGGGAGATCATGGACTTGAATGGTTGCTTGGGTCATACTAAAGACTAAAAAGGCACAGTGATGACAGCATTTAGAGCTGGTTTGGGGGATTTCACTACCAAATGGTCTCCAGCTGTCTACAGCTGTGACTGCAGCTTACTACTTCCATACCGAGAACATGCTTCACACACCCATTTTTAAAGCAACCAATGAAACTTTACCTTAATTGATCATCATCACTTCTTTAGCTCACCATCAAACCAGAATTAACTTTTTGGATTGAAATATTCTATCCAAGTGAAATACAGTTTTCCCTCAATATATAGCAGTTCACCTTTGGCGGTCCTGCTGATTCTAATTGGTTGTAGACCTTGTCAATCAATCTCCTCCATGCTGTGTCTCCTGTTCAGTGTGTTCAGTTTCCCAAACCTACATGAGTCTTTCATCGTGATCAGATCTTTGTTTTCATTCATTTCATTAATACTGGACTTGTTTTCTAATTTTTTAAGCTTCTGTAGGACCCTCCCACATCCACACACTTTAAAAGCAACAGATTTACAGATAGACTAAATAAACTCAGCAGACCTTCCCAGCTGCCGTCAGAGCAGCAGATCATCACCTCGTGGGTTTTATCATTTAGGTTGTTTAAGGGTGTCATCAGGCTGGAAACGTTTGTTGGTCCGAACCAAGTCGCTTAATTTGTTCTGAATCGAGTCCTGAACCTTTGAACTTGGACTGTATTCAGACTGTCTTTAACCGGACATTTCTGATACAAACATGCTTGTAAACAGAATCACATGACCAAAGATCTCTTCAGTCACTGGCCGGGAATTACAAGGGTGGGACAAAGCAACGAGAAGCAGAATACTAAGCTTTGCCATCCTAGTGCCATACTAGTTCACTCATTCAAAATTAATATTTTTTACTGATCAATTTTGAACGTCTGTATCAACACCAGGTACAGCACTTTTTACTGCTGCTTTGGAACAGAGGAGACATGCTGTAAGACGGTTACTGAGGAGACGACGGGTAACAAGGTAGGGTAATAAGTAATACGCTATGTGTATCACGTTAAAAGTTGTTTTACTGAGCCTGTATTCATCCCACCACATTTCAATGAGTTACTATGTCTCATTGTGGCTCCATGTTTCTCTGTGGCTCATCGGTTGCTACGTACTCTTTTTACATCACGTGATAACCACCTATAAGGTGGCCACTTGGTCCAGTTGTTCCGTTCCGAGCACGGAGCATATTCACACTGAAGAAACTCAGAGGGAACTCAGTCCGACTGGAAACAAACTGAAACCAGCTCAGCAGATGGGTCAGAGAGAAGTTCCTGGTCTCAGACCCACTTTGTGCTGGTTTTATTTTTTATGTAGTTGTTGTTAGCCAAGTGAATGTTTGATAGAAAGTTCTAAGCTCACAGGACCTTTCAACATTTCTGAGTTTTCTGAGCGTACTGTGGGGAGAAGATCAGCCTACCCGGCCAAGAGGTTATAAAATGTTGACAGTAGTTCCTCCCACACATGTCATGAACATCAAGCTTATGAACACATTTTTAAACAATACTGGTTTATTTGTCATAGTTGCACAAAGAAGATGGTGACATAACATAAATCTCAGTGCTCTCCAGCTGTTGAAAGAGTTATAGAAGTCAAGGTTGGATAAAGTTAGTGCTGTCAATCAATAAAAAAAAATCAGATTAATCACACTTTTGAATTGTGATTAATCACGATTAATAACGATGTTTTACCAGGCAAATTTGATATGACATTATACGGCTTTTGAACAAGAAAAAGTGGGTGGAAGTCTGAACCGTCCGAGGCGAAGCTGAAGACGGTTGCTTTTGACGTGTGATGAATTTGCGCCAATAAATATTAACATGTTGTTTCTTTTTAATCAATCGTGTGCGTTAACGCATTAACGTCGACAGCCCTAAATAAAAATAAATAATAAAAATATAAATCTACAGGGTGTCGCTTAAGTCACCAAACATGGGAGGCATAATACATTCTAGACATATATGGTTCGTCATCACAAGCATAAATGCAGACGTTCTAGCAGTGTTCTTCAGCAGTGGAGGACTGGTGGTATATTTATCTAAAGATTGCACATGATTTGGTAAGCTTTCAGTTGTTAACGTTTTTTTTTAAGTTTTTGGTTGAGATTCATGTTTTGTTCAGCAGGTTGACTGCTCTGTGGAAGAAACTGTTCTTAAGCCTGTTGGTGTGAGAAATCAGTAACATCGGCCTGAGGACAGCAGCTGAAACAGGTGGTGGTTGGGATGGTGAGAGTCTATGATTATATGTAGTGAGAGCTGGCTATGTCGTCTAGGCTGACCTTCTGGGCTGAGTCGATCACCCTCTGAGGCGCTGTCTTTGGTGCGGCCGAGCATCCTGCGTACCATGCTGTGATGCAGTGCGTCAGGATGCTCTCTATGGTGGCTCTGTTGAAGGTCACCAGCAGCTTCTTCTTCAGGTTATTCTCAAAAATTAAAAAAAGAGTGGTTTTTTTCAACATACAATTTGTCTTTTAAAGAGTTTATAAACTATTTTTTTTATTTACTTTACAATTACCTTGGATGGCTTTTGTTTTAGTTCAACTTAAATGTAGTTTTGCTGCAGTGATGTCTTGGTTCGACCAGTTTATTTTTGTCCTACCTCTGGTCAAATGAAGCCACATGTCACATGCAGTGTTTGTGTGCCTTTAGCAGCAGTGAAGGTGCTGGGTGGAGAACTCATGAAACATATAGTTGGCAGGTTGTTTACTATCTTGTCACTCTGGAGGTTAAAAGCATTACAGCTGAAAGACAACAACTACCTCCTGAACTGCAGCTGCCAACTAACACGAATGGATGCAAACATGGATGAAAACAAGCCACTGCAGTGAGAGCGCTTTCTTCCTTTCACAGGCTGTTCTGACAGATTTCTTGATCCTTGCTGGGTTTTTTGCCCTTCTGTGTGCAGAATGACAATGAAAGCTGAGCTTTGTTTCAGAATGAGTCAATTTAGCCTGTTCTCTGACAATCCATCCTTACGTAACGACTAGTTTTCATTTTTGACCCATCTGGTCCCATCTTGCTACAGCTCTTTCCCCTCTCAGCCCAATAATCTATATTTTTCTGTTTCCTCCCTGGCCTCCTTTTTGTCATGAGCAGGTAATAAGAACATGCAGAGACAGAGATAGTCCAGTTTATCTTCTCCACCACGGCCCTGTTGGGACCACGCACAGAAAATTTAACCTCATCCAGAACTTTTTTGGACACATTTTCTATCAAATTTATAATATCATGGAGGCACCGAGGCCACAGGCAGCTATCTCCAACAACACAGAGGCCCAACAGCAGCCTAAAAACCAATTCCAACGGAGGAAACCAGATTATAGGTGGTGTGTTCCACACAATTTAAGGGAGGTTTATTTTAGGCTCTTCTCTTTGGAGATACAATGCAGATAAGAAACTGCTGGTTTCAAATTGAGATGCATAGTGGGCAGCCTGGTTTTAAACACAAAGAAAGTTTTTTTGTTGTGTTCCACTAACTTGTAAAATAAAGATAAAAGACAACTTTATTGAGCATTTTAGCGCAGACAAACTGAAAGACTAAGAAAGATGATGTCAGACCTTAGCAATCAAAAACAGCAGTTAAAGCATGAGAGGACAATGGTTAACAACTTCTTTTTATCTGTTTATTTTCATTGTTTGACCTGTTTAAACCAGTTTTCATCCTGGTTTAAAATCTCACATAAGTTTTACTTAAGCATTAAGCGACATTCACACTGCCCTCGGAAACAGGTGTTCAAAACTTTTTTTACCAACGTGTGGCCAGTGTGCGTGTTGGTTGAAACCGGGTCGCGCTTTGACCAATCAGGGATTTTGGGTTTAGTAGTATTTGGTTAATCTGGTAAACCCAGACCCGGTGACAAGTCCGTCTGCATTTCTTTTTCAATAAAAGATAAACCAAGGCCACTCTCCTGACATGATGGTAATCCATATCCGGCATTGCAATCAACTGGAATGTTTTGCGCCCAAATGAACTTAAGGGTGGATACAGGCTGTCTGCGGGCCAAAAGTGGATAAATGCATAAACTATCATGGTAGTTGACCACTCAGGGAACCCGTAAGCTGAAATTTTACACACATTTTCTATGGGCACGCTGTGAGCCACAGGTCATAGCACTTCCACAACATGCAAGGATAAGTAAGGGTCAAGTAGGCGAGACATGGGTGTTTTGTTTTGGTTTTTTTTTTACAGATTTTTCTTTTTTTCTATCCTCCCAAATCATGAAGACTTTATAAGGAGCTTGTTGTGCTGCTCAAGTGATAAATACTGCTCCTTGCCTGACTGTTATCAATGAGGGCATTAGACAGTCAGAGTGTAGTTTGTGTGGACATCTTCCTGGCAATTTATGGACACTTACCTTTGTTAGCAGTGCTTGTGTGTGGTCAGTAAGTCGGAACTCATACCTTACTACCAACTAGAGTGTGATGTTAGGGCACCGTACAACAGCATCACCCATATGTCATAAGTGTTTTCAACTTACATTAACCTTACAAATACTTCATGATACACTTACCACACACAGGATAATGAATGTTCCATTTTCATGACGTCTCATGAAGTGGAAACATGAGCCTCAAGGGAACTGCAAGACACAGCTGAGCTCTCCTTAGGGTGCAGCCGCTCCTCTCTAAGACCCTCCACAGGTCGGGACATCCAAAAAACCACCTTAGTCACCTGCATCCAAATGGTGCAGGTGAGTAAGGCTTTACTCACCAGCACATGAAAATGAATAGAGAATAGAAGGTTTTCACTGATTACAACCCTGCAAAAATTACAGATGGAGAAACTGTTAATGTCATGAACTGTTCTTGATTGAAACTCCAGTGTGAAGTATTTGTACTCCGAACATCTGGCTGTACAGCGGTTTTGCTGACCAGCCCAACAGCATTGGGTTAAGTCACACGATGACTTCAGTGTTTGATGACTTTCCAGACATCTCTACCTCTTCTGTTCTCTCTGCAGGAATCTCCATGCCCATCCCTGTGCTCGGCCTCAGAGATCACTCCAAAGTCTTCAAAGGAGAGAGCTGCCTGTTGACCGACAACAACTTTGTGCTGGTGGGCTCCTTTGTAGCCTTCTTTGTTCCTCTCACCATCATGGTAGTCACCTACTTCCTGACCATAAACGCTCTACAGAATGAAGCCACGCTCTGCTTAGACCAGCTTGTCCCACGCCCCAAGTGGAGCACCACGTTCACTTTGAGTTTCTTGCCACAAACCTCTGTCTCCTCCGAGAAACTCTTTAGGCGCTCCATCAGCCGGGAGGTTGGAGGTAGAGGAAGCAGCGGTGGCTTGGGGACAGCTCGAGGGAGCGTCTCGGGCTCGCTGTTCGGACGGCGTACCATACAGTCCATCAGCAACGAACAGAAGGCGTCTAAAGTCCTCGGGGTGGTGTTTTTTCTCTTTGTGGTCATGTGGTGCCCGTTCTTCATCACCAACGTGCTGGTGGTGGTCTGTGACCCGGCTGCATGCAACGCAGGGGTCATGGGGGGACTGCTGAACATTTTTGTCTGGGTGGGGTACTTGTCCTCTGCAGTGAATCCGCTGGTCTACACACTGTTCAATAAAACCTACCGCGCTGCTTTCCTGCGTTACCTTCACTGCCAGTATCAGCCAGAGAAGAAACCCCTCCAGCTGATCCTGGTGAACACCATCCCACCACTGGCTTACACCTCCACCCAGCTGCATCTGGAAGACGTCAAGAAGCTACGGAACGGTACAGATAACTGTGACGGTGCAGGGAAGGAATCTGCCCCTTCCGGGAATGAAACAGACAAGTGCAAACGAAGCAAAAGTCTTGGAGACAAAGATGAAAGCTGTGTATGAGGGAAAGAAAGAGTTATATTTTGTTTAAAGTAAATCTGTGCAAACTGTTGTTTTAACTCAATCTGTGTGTTTACCTGTGTGCTCACACCTTCTTTTGGCGTTCAGGGGTTTGATAATGAAACCTCAAGTGCCTATTTGTCCAGATTTTTGAGGCGTTCAATTCTTCACCCGGGGAAAGAAAAGGATTTTTAAAGCAGATTCACAGGTTTAAGTTGGAAAAATGTTTTTTTTTCCCAGATTAATCTACATTCTAAATATAAATCCATTAAGAGCATTTGGATCAGGTTCCAAGGTTTCAATAAAACTATGAAATATTGAAATGAGCAGCTTTATATGTGATTAAAATCTTAATTTTGAATCTTGCCCAAACGTCTTTTCCCAGAAAACAGAATAAGTATTATTTTATCTTTACTAGCGTCTTGTTGGAAAAAAAGCAGGGATGATTTCATTCAAGTTACCTATTTTAGAATGACACATGTTCAAACCACCTTTGTTTTATCTCTGTGGAGGCTGAGCTGCTGCAAGGCCAGCTACCCTTTCATTTGGCGGCAGATGGGCGGCCTTCACCTCCCTTTGTCCTGTACTTCAGCTGGTTCTGTGAGAATTAGACTGGATTTCCTGCATCTCTCTTCAGACAAATGTTTCCTAAAAGGGGAGAGCCTGGCACCCCTGGACTGCAGACGCCCACAAAGGTCAGAGCCAGTCGTCAAAAAGGAAAGAAAAGCTCCATGTGTTTTCATATGTAAATACAAAGAGGTTGACAGTTCAGCAAGACGCGGCACATGTGGTTGGGTGAATCCTGAGATATGATAAATAAGTCTATATTTGTATTTTGATCTGTGTGAATACATGTATATTATTGTCAAAGATTAAAAAGTTCTATTTACAGGAATGATTGTGTAGCTGATGTAAGGAACATGAAGACATGAAAAAAAGGTTTGCAGTAGTGATGTATTCTTTGTAAAATTCACTGTTTCTACTGTGTTCTTGCCAAGCCATCAGTGCACTCTGCCATTGTTGTTTCAGTCTTACCACACTGTGTCCAAAGGTCTGGTGGGTTGTTGTTATGTTTAAATATTGTTTCAACTTGCTTTGAAAAACAGAACACAGGAGAATGAATGTTGAATCAAATGGAAAACTACATTTTTTATTCAATTTAATTAGTTTGACAACTATAAAAGAAATCTATGTTTCTCCTATTTTCTTAACCTGACATGTAGGATGTTACATGAAACATATATGAAAAAAACCTAAATTACCGGACATTTTCTGACTCTTTAATTGAGCTTCTTTGGCTTGACACCTCGTCTGACTGAAAAGGAAATTAATTAAGAACGACTTGCTTCATCTGTTTAAACTGACGTGTAGTTGGTGAAATCCAAACCAGGAACTTTTTGCCACACCGCCACGACGCCCCAACTAAAGTGAAATCACCTTTTTTAAGCATCAAATCTCTAAGTAAAACAGTTGAAATGTTTTCTTTTTATTGAATATCTCGCCACACCTCTGTAACAATGAGTCTATTGAGGATAGTCTCTACTTCCAGTAATTACTGAGGTGTCAATGGAAATAAATGCAACAAAAAACATTATTTTTTTAGTGTCCTGTGAAATGGACATTAAAAAACTGAATTATAAAAGAAAGAAAGAAAGAAGTTTTCATTTAGGTTGCTTTCTTTTCTCCATAAGATGTGCTTTGTAGGTTAAAGCCATTTAGAAAAAGCAGATGTGAGCTTCTTTGCAGGCCCACCTCCATCAGAGATGTTACACCGCGGTATGATGCGGTGGTCTGTTTTTCAGAACAAAGATCTGTTTCTTCACCATAAATGAAGGAAAAAATAAGCATTTTTTTACTTTAATGTATGTGAAAATACTATCAAGAACAACATGAACATATCATGTTTATGAAGACAAACACAAGAAGACGATTGTTTCACTCAATTTCATTTCAACGTCACAGAGACAAATGCTTTGAAGGCTTCATGTCGGTGGATTATTATTGAACACAAAGCTGACATGAACAAACACAAGTGGAAAGCTGTCAGACATCTCTCTGTGCTCAGAAAAGGGGCTGGTAGCTGAACTGCAAGGTTGTTTTTAGACTAGATTAATGAATCTCAGCGGGTATTTGCCTCCACTTCAGTGCAGCTTTCAGCTGAGACTCACTTTCTGCTAATTAAAGAGTCCAAACCTGTTAACATTGAAGCACAAAGGATACATTAATATGAAGAGGGTTTTTTTCAGTTTTAAATGGTGCATTCAGTATGCTCAGTTGCAGTGTTGAAAGTTTCTGTTACTTTTAGCCTTTTTAAGAAGGAATCATTGACCCTAAATATTTTTCTTTCAATTTTGGTCTCTGTTTTTACAAACACGTTATCCAATTTGACTTGATGACATGACTCTAATCAGATGTAAAAATATCATGTCAACCTTTTTTAAAACGTTATTGTTAGACATGTTTAAGCAACTTTAGCACTAATGAAAGTGTGTTTGGAGTCCTTAAATGCTAACAAACAGGAAATTCACTGATCTCTAAAAATATGACCCCTGATGCCTATTGATGCCTATCGATTAACACTTTGGCTCCAAAACTACCTTAATGTAGCAGCTACTGTATTTTTCGGACTATAAGTCACTGGAGTATAAGCCACCGCATCCACAACATGTATGACAATGTGAAAAAAAATCACATATGAGTTGCACTTTTTTTAGTCAGGAGAAGGAAAAAGAACAAGAATAATTATAAGATCTCAATGCAAATTAGAAAAACATCATAAAGGTCAGGAAGAGAACAATCAGATTGTCCTCCGTGTTTGTTTTGGACCATTGACATAAATAGAGATGAACTAAGCGCCTGTGACGTCACCCATAGCAAATGCCTTACTTCCATTTCGAACGAAATGACACCAATTTAGCTGCCATTTTGGAACCAGACAATGTTAGTAAGTGGTAGTTGGTCCAAGTTGGTCTGAGTCATCATTTCTGTGGTAACCACTCTCGCTAATCAGGAGTGAGCTTGTTGGAAAGCCACACCCCTTCCACTGAGAGCGGGCTATAGAGAATCTGTCAACCAAATGTTTCAAACATTTCAGATGGGGCCCGGCGGGTACCACATGTTGAAACCGAGGCATCTGACTGGTCAGTTTAGAACTTGAATAACTTGCAATGAAGAAAAAAATTGCTTAAAAAAAATTGATTAAGCAAGAACATGTTTTAGAAGAGACACCAGAGCAAGAATGGCCATTCTGACAAATGTAATGACTGAGTATGAACTGTTTATTTCTCAATAGAAGTCTATGAGATCTGGGCTTTCTGGGACCAGCGGGTACTTCCTGTTTGGAACATAAGTGGGGAGGGGATAACATGTCCAGTTCTAATAGTCTAATAGTGTTTTGGAGAGTTCTTCTTCTTCTGTGTTGCTGACTAACAAATACTGATACACACACTTACAGTGCCCTCTAGCGAATGTTAGTGGAAAACAACCACCAAAGGGCAACCGGTTGTAAGTGGGAAAATAACAAGCCAATTAAATCACATATAAGTTGCTCTTGAGCAGAAGTTTCACACCTGGCCAAACTATGCAAATAAAAACTAGGACTTATACTCCGAAAAACATGGTACTTGACAGCAAAAGCGAACGTGATAAAAATGACAGAACACACTTGGACAAGTTTACAACTATTACATTTCCTGTAATTACAGAAAAAAAGCATAGCCTCTGAATTCTCCACTGAAATGAACATATTTTCATTCTGGAACAAATCAAGATGATTACAATAAAACTTTTTAAATAGTTTTACTCATTACAAAACCACAATTTAGCTAAAAAAAAAGCAAATATTTTCTTAAAATAAAGGAACAATTGTAATGCATAGACTACTTTACATTTCCATGCTGTTTTTTAAACAGTGACCTTATCTTGTGTTGGGACTAGATTGAGATTGTACTATCTCAAAAATCCATTGACTGAATATTTGTTAAGTAAAATAGCCCTGAATTCTAAAATAAGTACAGCATCCATAAAAAAGGAGGCTGTGGACGTTGAGCCCTTTTTCTGCCACTTACAGTTGAGAGTCCCAGAGTTTGCATTTTTCAGAGAACTAATGAGATAATTAGACATGTTTATTTGTTGTTTTACAACCCTTGACAAACGTCTGCTGCTTTCCTGGTCCACAGTTTCACTCTGGTTTGTGGATGTTTTTTACAAAATGGTGTCTCATTTGGAATTTGATGTTTGCCAGTGACAGTTATGTATTTTTTGTATGTCAAACGTATGAAACTGTTTTTGCCATCTTGTTTTTAAATCAGAATAAAAAAGTCAAAAATGACAGAAATTGGTTTGATTTTATAAGTTTGATTTTTTTTCTTAGAAGTGCCAATCTTGTTGATTATGGTTTATCATTCATAAAAAGATGCTGTGTCACATACATGGACTTCATGTAGATTCAAAAAGTCTACAAGGACATATATTAGAGTAGGGGGACACTGGGACCTGAAAACAATCATTCATTTTTACATTTATCTTATTTTTGTCTTGAACGGGCAAACCTAGTGATTTCTGGTGAAAGATCCACTCCGATGTTGTTCTTTCTTACATGTTCTTGTGGCATTTTTCTGATGATGGAGGACATTTATGAGAAAATTAAGCTTCAATTTGCATTTCTGAGTTTTTCTTTATTCAAATGGTAGTGAATCAGGAGCAAACGAAAAAAGGCTGTTTGAAAAAAGATCATATTTGAGATGTAGAAAAACTCCTTGCTCCACTCCATTCTGATCCATCCACTTGCAGACAAACAGATCAATGTACGTCTTTGTTTTCCTGGTCCAAGCTGGACTCTGGATCTAAACCGCACGGCCGGGTAGCTCTGACATTGCTCGTTATTGAAGTTGCACCAGTAATGCTAGGTTGGGGTGTTGGAGGCAATAAGCCAGCAGCAGAGTGTGTAAACAGATGGATGACGAGAAGTAGGGAACACTTTTAATTTTTTCATGTTTTACACTATTTAGATCAAAAACTCAATGAGAAACAATAACAATTCATCATACCCAAACATTTGAAAAAATATGTGAGACAAGTGCCATGCCCTGACATCTGGTAGATTGGCTTCTTTGGGAACTACCTGTGCCACCAGCCACTTTGTTTCTAGTTCCAGCCTTCAGATCATGCCACACCAAAGATCCTGTCTTTTTGGCCTCCTGTGGCCATGCCAACTTCCTGGCCTTCACCTGTCCAGGACTACAAGGTTGCCCCCACAAATTACTACCATGGGACTACGACAATAAAGATGCTCTTTTCACTGTATTCCAAAAAGTCTCAGAGTCATCAGCACCTCACGGTGGTCTACAGGAGCAAGACACTTGGGAAAGTTGCTCAGTACGCAGCACTTTCCATTTAGTGACATTAAAGACTGTTTAACCTGATTGTATTGTCGTGTTTTATCCATCCAATATCACTACAACAAATAACATTTTTAAAGATTTTTTTAAATGGAATCTTATGTGACCAAAACTTTCTATTTTTATTATATCAACATTAACTTTGAATATTTTGCTCACAGGACAAAACCAGATCAGAGGATCAACTGCTAATGGTCAGTTATAGAATATCTGCTTGAGGACACTGCATAAAGAATTTCATTCATTTGCTGCAAAGGATGACTTTAGGTGACATTTCCAAACACTCAAATGCAGAATGACATTCTCAAATGCCATTTTAATGCACAATAACTCATACAAAAGCTGGAGTCTGTGATGCCATTGCACTGCATCAGTGACCTTCTGTGAAGGTGGCAATGCTGCAAAGAAAAAAGATTTTCTAGCAAAATGTGTTGCCTTTCAGACAGAATTATTTCCAAGGCCATCCATGCAGTTCCAACAATGCAGCGCAGAACATCATTCTCTGGCTGTGGGATAAAGTTGCTCCAGGAAGGGGTTGGATTACCTGTGGGCCTGGTTCTCAACCATTGTGCTGATAAAGTAGACAACTGAGCAACAAAAATATGACATCTGTAACCCACCCTCCTTCTGGAGCATGCTCTGGAGACAGGCTTGCATGAAAAATGGGATCAGACTAATGTCTGAAAGGCTTCACATCTTTTGCTGCAATGTGCAGCCAAATGTTGTAGATAAGCATGAAATGAAATGAAATGACCTCTTTCTGTCTGCAATTAAGAAAGTAAATTTATAAAACCAGCATTTTTCTAGGTATGGTAGGGTTGGACCCCCCCTGTTGCCTTCAGAACTGCTTTAATCCTTGGTGGTACAGATTCAACAATGTTCTGGAAACATTCCTCAGAGAGTTTGGTTCATATTGACATGACAGCATCACACAGTTGCTGCAAATTTGTCAGCTGAACATCCATGATTCCAATCTCCCATTCCACCTCATCCTAAAGGGTTTCTATTGGGTTCAGATCTGGTGACTGTGGAGGTCATTAGAGTCCAGTGAACTCATTGTCATGGTCAAAAAACCAGTCTGAGATGATTCCAGCTTTATGACATGGAGCTTTATCCTGCTGGAAGTAGCATCAGAAGATGGTACACTGTGGTCAAAAAGGGATGGACATGGTCAGCAACAATACTCAGGTAGGCTATAGTGTTGGAACCATGATCAATTGGTTCTAAGGGGCCCAAACTCTGCAAAGAAAATATCCCCCACACCATTACACCACCAGCAGCAGCCTGAACTGTTGATACAAGGCAGGATGGATCCATGCCTTCATGTTGTTTATGCCAAATTCTGACCATGAATGTAGCAGCAGAAATGGAGACTCATCAGACCAGAGACTGATTTTCCAATCTTCTATTGTTCAGTTTTGGTGATCTTGTATGAATTGCAGCCTCAGTTTTCTGTTCTTAGTTGACAGGAGTGGTACCCGGTGTGTTCTTCTGCTGCTGAAGTCCATCTGTCTCATGGTTGGACGTGTTGTGTGTTCGGAGATTCTTCTGCAGACCTCGGTTGTAACCAGTGGTTACAAGCGGCAGAGAAGTCAGAAACATGTATTGGACTTTGAACTAAAAACCTTCTTGCAGAATAAACAGACGGTCAATCTTAGGTTAATTGGCAGCAGGCAAACCTGTGATGGATTATAGCAGCCACTAATAGATAAAGCTTCCAACCTCTCCAGCTTCATCTGTTTCCTGTTTTTCTCTTTTGAAATCTGTCACCACCTTTACCTGTTCTGCACAGTTAGCGAAGCTGCAGCTTTGACGTCTCCATTTGAACTCCTTCATCAGAACACAAACACAGGAGCAGAACGGATTAATTGACCAAAGTGTTTCTGGC
This sequence comes from Adrianichthys oophorus, assembly GCA_036245035.1. Lineage (NCBI taxonomy): Eukaryota > Metazoa > Chordata > Actinopteri > Beloniformes > Adrianichthyidae > Adrianichthys > Adrianichthys oophorus. Next base: position 4,033,879 of record BSAI01000005.1, read on the forward strand.
TCTGCTGTGAAAGGAGGTGACGTCCTCCTTTAATAGGCTTTCTCTGGTTGACATACTCTGTGTTCATCTGATGCTATAAAAAAACTCATAAGCAATTTAGCTGCCAGCAAATTGCTTTAATGTCAGGCAGAGTGTTGGACATTCCTGTGAGCTTTGCAGAAGCTGTGCAGTTTTTTTTTCTGAATTGCATCTTCTGTTTCTGTTTTTACATGCCTCTTCTTCCAAGTCTCACTTTTTTTTTTTTGGCAGTTGTGGGTCAAAGTCTGATGTAAGATATGGTCTGATATGGAGCATGTACCTAAACTAGTTTGGGTCTGACTCAATATATATATGAGAAAGTAGAAACTAATGAGTCCAGCATTTACAGTGTCTTGCAAAAGTATCCATAACCCTTAAACTTCTCAACATTTTCCCACATTATGACCACAAACATAAATATATTTTATTGGAATTTTATGTGAAAGACCAACACAAAGTGACACATACTTGTGAAGTGGAAAGAAAGTTATACAAGAGTTCAATTTTTTTTACGAATAAAAAACGAAAAAGTGGATTGTGCAAAAGTATTCAGCCCTCTTTCTCTGAGAAGATCAATTTGCCTTCAGAAGTTGTGACTCTGGATGAACTGCAGAGATCTACAGCTCAGGTAGGGAATCTGTCCATAGGACAACCATCAGTCGTGCACTGAACACATCTGGACTTTATGGAAGAGTGGCAAGAAGAAAACCATTGTTAAAAGAAAACCACAAGAAGTCCTGTTTGCAGTTTTCCATAAGCCATGTGAGTGACCAGAAAACATGTGGAAGAAGGTGTTCTGGTCAGATGAGACCAAAATTGAACTTTTTGGTCTAAATGCAAAGCGCTGTGTGGAGGAAATTTAACATCACTCTGAACACGCCATACCCACTGTCAAACATGGTGGTGGCAGCATCATGCTCTGGGGCTGCTTCTCTTCAGCAGGGACAGGGAATCTGGTTAGAGTTGATGGGAAGATGGATGGAGCCAAATCCAGAGCAATATTGGAGGAAAACCTGTTGACGTCTGAACAACACTTGAGACTGAGGCGAAGATTCACCTTCCAACAGGACAACCACCCTAAACATAAAGACAAAGCTACGATGGAATGGTAAAAATGAAACGGATTCATGTGTTGGAATGGTCCAGTCAAAGTCCAGACCTAAATCCAATCCAGAATCTGTGGAGAGATCTGAAAACTGCGGTTCACAAATGCTCTCCATCTAATCTGACTCAGCTTGACTTGTTTTGTAAGGAAGAATGGACAAAGATTTCAGTCTGTAGATGCTCAAAGGTGGTAGAGACAAACCCCAAAAGACTTGCAGCTGGAATTGCAGCAAAAAGGGGTTCCACAAAGTATTGACCCTGGGGGCTGAACTGCACTTTTCAGTGTTTTTATTTGTAAAAAAAATTGAAGTGTTGTATAATTTTCTTTCCACTTCACAAGTGTGTGCCACATTGTGTTGGTCTTTCACAAAAAATGAAATATGAGCCCTTCTACCGGTTCCTGATGAAAGCCTTACAGCAGCATGTTGAAACAGCTGATGGCGATTTACTGTGGACTGATTAAAGCAGGTAGAAAGAGAATTAATCTTAGAGAGATAAAAGAAAAGCATGGACCACAATCTCCAGGTGATAAAGTGATAAAAGCTGTTTTTGACCAAATGTTTTGAATGATTGATAAAGGACTTCGATTGGTCAAACACTACATTAGGTTTCCGATGGAGTAATAATTAGGGTTTCTGTTTTCTTGTCATTTAGTTGAAGATATTGAAGCGTTAGACAGTCTGATGCAGGAGAGGCAAAGTCAGTAATTTGGCTAACTTATAAAACTCGGTATCATTAAAAGAGCAGTACAACTGGAGGTCATCAGCATATCAATGGTAAGACACATTTTGCTTATATTTTTTCTAAGAGGGGTTATCTACAATGTGCTTCATCCAGATTATTTTTCTGATCTCAAACTTTCTGACACTCATACTTTGTCATCTAACTAAACAAATGCAGTTTAGCCTAAAGGCAGGAGATATCATAGCGAGATTTGCTTCTGGTGACAAAACACTAAAAAGAATAGACAACAGATCAGTCAGATGCACAAAGACAACACTCTCCAGATCTGGTGTTCATGGTATCAAAAGGATAGTCCACTCTGCACTGTGAGTTCCAGAATAACCTCTCCCTTATTTTCTTTGATTCATTACTCTGAATGTCTCCTTAGGGTGGCCTAATACTGGAGCACCACAAACCCATAGCCAAATTATAGATTTGATCTGAAAAAGAGAGGTTGTCATATTAGACTAATTTAATTTGCCCAGAGCAAGAGCTGTCCAACCATCCAATTCATCTTTCTGATGAATTTCTCCACACCTCATCTGTCCTTTGTGGTTTAAAATAGCACCAGCCAGGAGCAGTTTGGTACAGACTAGCACCCATGGGGTGTCACTTTAAAAAGAGCTTTTATCCGAAAATACTTAACATGGAAAGGACATCATCAGATCACTGAGTCTAAGTCAGAGTTTAAAAAGGTCACTGGGAAACTGCACTGACTGATGAGACTCTGGAAGAGAAAATGCATCCATCACAGACTAAATGATCTGATTTCCTTCATGCTTGGAGACATTTTATAATGAACACCACTAGAGGAGCCAGGCACAGTGCTTGTTGGGCATCTTAAGATACGTTCACACAGGGCATGTGACGTGTTCTTAAAGGTGCATTTAGCATAGAGTGTTCACACTGGACTGTCACTGCTCGACATGAGCGCATGTCCACCGTCTACAGATGGAAGAGGTTTAGTGCAAACTGTCAAAGTGGTGCAAATCTGGTGAATCTTGCTCCAGGCTTTTTCTTTCACAGCTCTTATATTCCGATATATGAAAGAGACTTGGTGTTGTAGAATTTCGACCGGACACAAACCGCAATTATTAATTTCTCCTTCATGATCAGTTTTTAAACAGTTGTGCTTTTATGAATTATATGGGATCCCGTCCACACGTCACTACCAAATCCGAGCCCCTGATTGGTCAAAGTTTAACTGGTCTAACTTTTAAAGCATTCAGTGGATGCAGGTTTGTACATAGAGCCCAAAAACGGTTGTGGAAACTTGCGTAGCTATACATGACTTTTAAATGCGGGAGCCCAAAACACACATACTGTATATGCATGTTTACATAGACTTTTCATTAAAGTGGTCACTTGAAAGCGCAATGCTGAAGGCACTGTGAACGTGGCTTTAGGTGCCTTCCTTCTAGGTAACGGGGTAAGTCATAACATTGATGCTCATAATATTTCTGGAAGTAAAGAGCTAATATCTTGGAGTTTTTTTGCAAAAGCTTCTGTGTTCTCTTCAAACAGTAAAATTGTTTCTCAGGAATATTCAAGTTGTTTGTTGACATCTTCATTGTTAAGTTCTAAGTATGGGGTATATTGTGGTCCTCCAAAGGTACTTTTTAATAAAAGTCTGTACACACATTACTCTAAAAATACTTCATAACTAGATCTGTAAAACTTGCTCTTTTGTGGTTTTTACCGGGCTGCACCGTGGAACAGTGGTCTTGCCTTACAGGGAGAAGGCTGTGGTTCAAATCCCAGCTGGGACTTTTCTTTGTGGAGTTTGCATGTTCTCCTTGTGGTAGACTGGGTTTACTCTGCTTTCCTTTCACACTACACAAGCATGTTTCATAATCTAACTGTTATTTTCTAAATTGCCAATAGGTGAGTCTGAGTGTGTGTTCCTGCAACAGAATGGGAACCTGTCCAGTCCTGTGTCCCCCCCACCCCTTCCACCCCCACCCCCGGTTTGAAGGGAACCTACAGAATATTATATGATTTTAAAATCTTGTATTTTCTCGTGTCAAACGTGACTTTCTGGAGGAAAGGGGACCATCAGCTACGTTCGTGCCAAATTTGGTGCTTGTACCACAAAATGTACAACTATTTTATTAATCAGTACCGCAATTAGTACATGACAAATAAATTTGTGGGTTAGAATGAGTAATGGTGGAAATAGATGAGCTGCAGCAGCAGCAGAAGGGCTTCCTGCAGATGAAACGCATTCATATTTCACCAGAACTGCAAAGAAAAAAACTTTTAAAATAGCATTTGTTTTATTTTAGGTTTTTATGAACATGAACAACAGATTTTCTTAATGGATTACCAATGCAAACATTTATTCTTCATGATCTGGACAAAAACAAGCAGTAAGAAGTGAACTTTCTCTGAACTGATGCTTTATTAAACCTATCGTGGCGATCAGCACATATCGCTTTCCTTTGCCGCTGCAGTCCAGGTCTGCCGGCTCAACAATGCATTGACTTGAAAAACGATCTAAACCTAAGAAATAACAAGAACGAAGAACTAAAAATCAGTTGAATATTGATTTCTTTTAAAATGTTAAAAGCGGGATTGTGCTCGACAAAGTGTGCTTTTTCAGAAATTAACACTCGCCGCAGAAGCTGAATCGGCGGAAAACGGTTGCTTTGCGAGTATAATTAATTTGTGTTGAAATATATATCAAGGCGTTAATGTTTTTTAATTAATAGTTGCGTTAACGTTGACAGCCCTACATTTTATATAAAAAAATAAACTTCTAAATATCCCAAAAGGTTTTGATCTCCATAAAATTTATCCTGTCAAAATTATGCAATTATAAACATGCTGCAGAACAAAACAAAGAAAGCCTGGAAATATGAACAAAATTTGTGTTTTTCAGCAAAAACTAATCAAATCCTTTAGTTTTCTTTGCTGTTGTGTCGCTTTATCAGAGCTGGACTCATGGCATCGTTTTTTAACATCAAGTTCATTTCTGTTTGGTGTGTGAGATCCTGTATCTTTGTGAAACATATCAAAGTGATTAGATTTTTAAAATCCTGTTATTGTCAGTAGAATTTGTTAGATGTTAATAAAACATTAAAAACTAAACCAAATAACTTTTCACTCCAAAAATATTTGGTGTTTTCCTAATTTTGTGCAACACCAACAGTAAAAATCTTCCCAAAAACTTCTATACATTCATGAACAAATGATGTTTTGTTTATGTATTAATATTTGAAAAAGCGCAGCTGTTTTACTGCCTTCATCACTGTTTGTCTTTTCAGTGCAGCTTTATGTCAAATACAAACTCCAAAGAAATGACAAATGTAAAACAGATATTAAATGGAAAATAATACATGTAATAAAAATGTCTACAAAGTATAAATAGTTCATAAAGAATGACATTATTAGCATAACGCTGGTAAACTAAAGACACGTGATGGAGGTTTACAGGCGAGTCTCTGGCTTACATGGCTCCCCTGACCGCAGCAGGTCCCTGTTGAGAAGTGTTTCCACAAGGAACTGAACCGAACCCAAACCCGCCCAAACTATTTCTACCAGCTCAAAGCTATTTTGGCCCGCAAATTTAGAATCTGAACCATCCAATTTGCCAGGAAACCGCTTTTTCTGACAACAACTTCAAGTTTGTTTAAAAGGATAAAGCTTAAAATGTAGGCTAGAGTTCAAAATTGAACTGTTAATAGATAGTTATTTTTTCATTTATTTTGTAGATTTTATCTGAAAGGGATAAATAACAGCATTTACATTATACACATTTTCTATGAATATAAACAAACATTTTACATTAGTTATTGATGTTGTGCATAATATTATATAGTTGTTGATAATAAGTTAACTACCTGAAGAGCCATTTGGGAGTCGAAAGAGTCCGCTGTTTTTACTGAGCCGATCCAATTTCCAATTTCCTCTCACTAGTTAACTAGTGCATCCTTGTAAGAGTCACTGGCTAACTAGTGAAGAACTACATGGTAGCTAGTTAACTAGTGTTTCAGTATGCTAATGTGGAGGAGTGCTGGAGTTCAGAAAAAGTCCTCCTATTGGCTCTGCAGCAAAGCTCCAACCCTCTCAACCCAGGATTAACCCTTTCAGTCCCAGTGTACTTTTGCTGTTGATAATTGAAACCATTTGGTTTATTATTCTTTCAGAACAAAGAGAAATATGTGAACATTGCATCGTTATTGTAAAAAATTAAACACAAATGTCAATATGATTTTACTTTTTCCATTTTTACGTTATTTTAGCACTTCTGTGAAAGAAACTACCAAAGCTGTGTCTCTGTTTGACCTGGTTTAACTTTCCATGTTCAATGGCTGCATGATTTGTACAGAGAGCGTGAAAACAGTTGTAAAAACCTGTGTAGCGATGTGTAAACGTGAGAGTTTTGAACGAAGCACGAAATGTGCGTTTACATGGATTTACATTGGAAGTGGGCAGTTGAACACATGGTGCTGAAGGTGGTGTGAATGTAGCATAATACCGTTCCATCACAACACCCCTGGAATGCAATATGTGAATGCTGTTGGTGTGATTGCTGTCACTGTGGAGAGCAAATTCTCATTGTAATGTATTAACACGTCTTTGTTTTGTAAACATAACGGATGAAGTAAAGGGAAAAAACTAAAGATATTCGTGGGTAGGCACGTAGGTAGGACCCATCCATCAATAAGCAGCAGACAAAGCTGCTTGACGAGCAGAAACAAGAACTTAAAAATAAACCCACCCCACACCCCCACACACAAATACATGAATTCCGCATCTAAACAAAGACAAACTCCATGGACCATGACTGTGAATAAATTACGCAAATGATTATTTCTGATACAAATCCCATCTCATCTTTCCCCCACCTGGTTAAACCTCTTAGGTGTCTTAGATGAGGGGTGGGGGGTGGGGGCTCACAGGGTGATGAGGCTTTGAATGTGTAATCCTTTGGGTGGGTCACGATTTTTCAACCTGTGGAGAACGTTTGTTCAAATGATAGTCGTGAAATGTCAGTCACTGATTGGCACCCACACACACACATTTTACCCTTTCAGGACACATTCACATCCGTTTGTTCCGTTTGACTGATAAATTATTCAAACAGGCAATCCTCAAAATATTCTCCTCTTCTAGACGAAACATGTGAAAAGCAAAATCAGCAACAGACATAATTCAGAAACTGCTTTGCACTCTGGGTTTGTCAACATCAGCTTTCAGAGAAAAAAAGTGAGCAATATCCAGAGTGAATATCTAGTGTCCTGTGAATAGTTTCCTCAGAGGTATGAGCAGGCATAGTTTCCTGTGTTTTCAGTGGGTTTGGTTGGCTTGGGATGATGAAAGCATTCTCTGCAAATCCCTCTAGAGAGATGCCGACGCAGAAGAGAGGATTAATTAAAAATCTGATGGGAAGGAGGAGGATCACAAAAGAAGAGAAGGAAGAGATTAAACAGGATGAGATTGTAAATATGTCAGGATGTGTTCGTAGAGAAACTGTAAGAATGTAAAGACATGGGTTTTTGAACTGTCAAATGTGAAAGTAAAACTGAAAAATGAAGACAAAAAAGTACTTAAAGAAAAAAATAGGATTACATTGAGTAATTCTGTTTTAGGATGGATTGTTTCAAACAATTTTATGCCATTTAAAACATTAAGGATGCTTTTTGAGAAAAACGTAAAAGGAAATATGACCAAGAAATTGATAGTATGCAAAATAACGACAAGAGTTGTTAATATTTCAAATATTCTTTAACTGAGAAGGACTCATTTTTTCCATTACTCTTCTCTCCAAATAAACCTGCTGTTAAAAAAATTAGAAACAAAAAGACAGTTGGGTATTCTGATCCTACTGACTTTTTAAATTTTCTTTTTTTGTTTGATTTTACTGCCGCAACAGTCGGCTGCCCGTTAGCATACTTTAGCTTCCAGTTAGCTTAGCCGTTTTGGTTTCTTTATCCTCTGATTATCAACTAATTTCAGCAGACATGTTTTTATTTTACACTGAATGAGTGCAGTGGTACGTCTGCTACGTCTTTCTAGGCTGTTTTCCACTTCTGGTTCTAAAACGAGCCTCTGCTGCATTGGTTACACCATCGCCTGTTGTAGCCTGAAAACAAGAAAATGCAGCTGGTGATCGCTGTTTTTGATCTATTTTATCTACTTTTCTACAGAGCTATGGCTATCAAAATAATTTTCTCATTATGGGATCAATAAAATTCCTAAAAGTTCTACTTTATTTTAATAAATAAACTTTATCCCACAGTTGGAAGAATCCATGTTCCGGGACTCGATGGTTGTATTCATATTTTGTCTGCAAAGTTGTGCACAACTTTGTATTTATGAATACAACTTTTTATTTATGAATATGTTTCTTTTTGACAGCTAACTTACCTCATAGTAGGCACCATAAAATGTTCTATTTTACAAGTTTAACAAAAGTGAAAGTAAACTTGTTTTTTAGTATCATTATTTGATGTATATTTTAACATTCTTTTGATCAGCACATTTCATTTAATTACAGTGTCACTTAGTTTTTCCATTTCAAGAAAATGTTACAGTTTTGGTTGCACTGATGTTAGTTGACATTTGCTTATTTTTAAATCACATGAAAATCAGTGTTGTAATTGTTAAGGCATTTAAAATAATTTTATGTACACAGTCAATGAATGACTACATTTATTTATAGACTTGACCTGAGCTCCTTCTATCATATTTCATATTATGACGCATAGAAAAAAAGAACTTCTTTTTATTTATCAAATTTTTACATTCAAGATTCTCTTAATTTTATGTTTCAACTTCAATTAAAGAGAGTACCACTTAAAGCACTGATAGTAACGAGTATTTAAAGTCTATTTTGTGAGAAAAGCCAGAGGAGTCAATTAAATTCGTGATATTTAAAGATCAGTTAATTTTGCATCAAACTGATACAGGAATCAGACAGACAAAAACTTATATATAAGTTTATATTTATATAATTTATATACAAACAAATTATGAGAAAGCACATCACTGATCCAGTTACGTCGCCCGGATTGGCGTTACCGGGGCCTCACCCTGGAGCCAGGCCTGGGGTTGGGGCTCGCAGGCGAGCGCCTGGTGGCCGGGGCTCCTCCCACGGGCCCCGGTCGGGTAAAACCCGAACGATTGACGTGGGATCACTCCCCAGTGGGCCCACCACCTGCAGGAGAGCTCAGAAGGGGCCGGTGCAATGTGGTTTGGGTGGCAGTCGAGGGCGAGTGCCTTGGCGGCCTAAACCCCGGTCATGGAACTTGGCTTTTGGGACATGGAACGTCACCTCTCTGGGAGGGAAGGAGCCTGAGCTTGTCCGAGAGGTTGAGAGGTACCGGCTAGACATAGTTGGGCTCACCTCTACGCACAGTCTGGGCTCTGAAACTCAGTCACTCGAGAGGGGTTGGACTCTCTACCATTCTGGAGTTGCACATGGTGAGAGGTGGCGGGCTGGGGTGGGCTTACTCGTGAGCCCCCAGCTTAGCCGCCAAGTGTTGGAGTTCACCCCAGTGGACGAGAGAGTTGCGTCCCTCCGCCTTTGGGTGGGGGGCAGGTCTCTGACTGTGGTTTCAGCTTACGGGCCGAACAGCAGTTCGGAGTACCCAGCTTTCTTGGTGTCTCTCAGAGGGGTACTGGAAAGCGCCCCGACGGGGGACTCCATTGTCCTCCTGGGCAACTTCAATGCCCACGTGGGCAATGACAGTAGCACCTGGAGGGGTGTGATTGGTAGGAACGGCTTCCCTGATCTGAACCCGAGCTGTGTTTTGTTGTTGGACTTCTGTGCTTATCATAGTTTAACAAACACCATGTTCCAGCACAAGGGTGTCCATCAATACACGTGGCATCAGGACACCCTCAGCAGGAGATCAATGATCGACTTTGTAGTCGTTTCAGGCGACCTTCGGCCGTGTGTTTTGGACACTCGGGTAAAGAGAGGGGCAGAGCTGTCCACTGATCACTACCTGGTGGTGAATTGGATTCGTTGGCGGGGAAGGAGGCCGGAAAGACTTGGTAGACCCAAACGTACTGTGAGGGTCTGCTGGGAACGTCTGGCTGAGCCCTCAGTCAGGGAAGTCTTTAACTCCCACATCCGGGAGAACTTCAAACAGGTACCAAGGGAGGCTGGTAACATTGAGTCTGAACGGACCATGTTCTCCACCTCCATTGTCTCTGCTGCTGTTCGGAGCTGTGGTCGCATGGTCTCTGGTGCCTGTCATGGCGGCAACCCCCGAACCCGTTGGTGGACACCGGAAGTAAGGGATGCCGTCAAGCTGAAGAAGGAGTCCTATCAAGTCTGGCTGGCTTGTGGGACTCCAGAGGCAGCTGACAGGTATCGGCAGTCTAAGCGAGCTGCGGCTCAGGCTGTAATAGAGGCAAAAACTTGGTCCTGGGAGGAGTACGGTGAGGCCATGGAGAAGGACTATCGGTTGGCCTCGAAGAGGTTCTGGCAAACCGTCCGGCGCCTTAGGAGGGGGAAGCAGTTTTCTGCAGGCACCGTTTTCAGTGCAGGTGGGGAGCTGCTGACTTCAACTAGGGACATTGTCAGGCGGTGGAAGGAATACTTCGAGGATCTCCTCAATCCTGCTGACACGCCTTCTGTTGAGGAAGCAGAGACTGAGAGCCTTGGGGTGGGGCTGTCCATTACCCAAGCTGAAGTCACCGAGGTAGTCAAGAAGCTCCTCAGTGACAAGGCACCAGGAGTGGACGAAGTCCGCCCTGAGTACCTCAGGTCTCTGGATGCTGTGAGAGTGTCTTGGTTGACATGTCTCTGCAGCATCGCGTGGCAGTCAGGAACAGTACCACTGGACTGGCTGACAGGGGTGGTGGTCCCCCTTTTCAAGAAGGGGGACCGGAGCGTGTGTTCCAACTACCGGGGAATCACACTCCTCAGCCTCCCTGGGAAAGTCTATGACAGGGTACTGGAGAGGAGAGTCCGGCCGATAGTCGAACCTCAGATTCAAGAACAGCAATGCGGTTTCCGTCCTAGTCGTGGAACTGTGGATCAGCTCTACACCCTGTCTAGGGTACTAGATGGTTTGTGGGAGTTTGCTCATCCTGTCCATATGTGTTTTGTGGATTTGGAGAAGGCGTTCGACTGTGTGCCCCGTGGTGTCCTGTGGAGGGTACTTTGGGAGTATGGGGTCCGGGGAGCCTTACTCAGGGCTGTCCTGTCTCTGTATGACCAGAGCAGGAGCTTAGTCCGCATAGCTGGCACTAAGTCAGACCTGTTCCCGGTGCATGTTGGACTCCGGCAGGGCTGCCCTTTGTCACCGGTTCTGTTCATAGTCTTTATGGACAGAATTTCTAGGTGTAGCCAGGGTCCGGAGGGGGTCTGGTTTGGAAACCACAGGATTTCCTCTCTGCTCTTTGCAGATGATGTTGTCCTGTTGGCTTCATCAAGCCAGGACCTCCAGCATGCATTGGAACGGTTTTCAGCCAAGTGTGAAGCGGCTGGGATGAGGGTCAGCACCGTTAAGTCTGAGGCCATGGTTCTCGACCGGAGAAAGGTGGTTTGCCCTCTCTAGGTGGGTGGAGTGCTCCTTCCCCAAGTGGAGGAGTTTAAGTATCTTGGGGTCTTGTTCACGAGTGAGGGAAGATTGGAGCGTGAGATTGACAGGCGGATTGGTGCTGCGTCCACCGTCATGCGGTCGCTGTACCGGTCCGGCGTGGTGAAGAGAGAGCTAAGCCAGAAAGCAAGGCTCTCAATTTACCGGTCGATCTACGCCCCAATACTCACCTATGGTCATGAGCTCTGGGTTATGACCGAAAGAACAAGGTCCCGGATCCAAGCGGCTGAAATGAGCTTCCTCCGTAGGGTGGCTGGGCGCTCACTTAGAGATAGGGTGAGAAGCTCGGTCACCCAGGAGGAGCTCGGAGTAGAGCCGCTTCTCCTCCAAATCGAGAGGAGCCAGTTGAGGTGGCTCGGGCATTTGGTTTGGATGCCCCCTGGACGCCTCCCTAGGGAGGTGTTCCGGGAATGTCCCACTGGGAGGAGGCCCCGGGGAAGACCCAGGACACGCTGGAGAGACTATGTCTCTCGGCTGGCCTGGGAACGACTCGGGGTCCCCCCAGAGGAGCTGGAGGAAGTGGCCGGGGAGCAGGAAGTCTGGACATCTTTACTTAGACTGCTTCCCCCGCGACCTGGTCCCGGATAAGCGGAAGAAGATGGATGGATGGATGGACAAAATTTTATTTATAAATTTCAGTTTGTATCATATTTGATACAGCAGGTCACACAGCTTAAAGATGCATTTCTTTCCTGAGTTAAGACCCAAAAAAATACAAAAGCTGAATGTAGTGGAGGGCTGACAGACTCATTTATCAAATATGATATGTTTGGCTTAAAAGGGTTAATAGTGAATCTAATGAGAAAACTACTTTAGATTGACAGCAGTCAGTAGCAAATGGTTATTTAATTTGTAACATCCTTCGGTGGGACTCTATGCTTCATAACGCTGTGACCATATTTCCATTTTAAATTCTGTTTTACCACATTTATAATGTTTATATCTTAGAGTTGGCAAACATACAGAATGATGATCACATATTTGCTGGTATATATTTGCAGATAAACAGAATTCCCCACTTTAGGAGTTGAATGAGTCAGAACCAGTTTCCTAACATCACTGGCTGATAGAAAAGTGTCTGATAATAACTGAGGGTGTTGATTCATCAAAAACACTTTGTGTTTCAACACTCAGGTTAAATTGTTGTAATGATTGGAGGTAATTGATGTTGTCACTGGATGTGGAGACTAAAGGATGCAGTAATGATAGTCTGATAGTCAGAGAGTTGTGACATTACAATGAGACGCTGCAGATTTAGCTGTCAGTAAAAATAAGGTACTTCATGCACTGGTTTGACTGCATGTGACAGGCCTCTGTTACACCCTGGAGTCACACAGCAAGCAACCAAATGTGATTAATTACAGTCTGGTTCTGCTCCTACTGCCATTTCCAGATTGTTCTTGCCTCATCCTGAACACAGAAATAATCATTTTTTTTCAGGTGAACAGCTTGTTTCCATTATCTGATGAAGCTTTGTGAACACCATTATCTCCCTGCAAAAACAGATAAGAATTGATTTTAACTTTGTGTGAGCACACACAAAAAACTGTAACAGGAATCTGAATATATCAGAAGCTTTGTTCTGATTATTCCAGAATCCTGTCATTGAGCCTCCTGAGGGCAGCTGTTGAGTAAACAATATAACTGAAGATATCAGAATAAACCAGAGGGCCTTCTTGGCAGGAGCAGATAGCACAGAATTGATGCCAAACCTTTGACTTCCCTCTGATCTTCTCTGCCTTTTACCGCAGGAGATGTAATGTGGATGATTCCCGGCTCTGCTTCTCAGGTTATTGATTGGTGGCTGCATGTGATATTTTCTATACACGTGTTTCCGAAGCTGCTTCTATCTGATGCAGTTTTCTGTAAATGAGCATACAAGTAAAAGATTCGAGGTAATTTAAAAGATGTTTGCATGGTCATCCATCACTGCAGCAGCGGTCAGAATGATCTGTGAAGGTCAGGGATTTCTAACACTGTTTGAAATGTTTACATCTCCATAATTCACTGTTCAGCGTGTTGTATTATTACTTGTAGTACAAATTGTCATTTCTCTTATATTAAACAGAAGATGGTTTCCTAGTGCTGCCTGTTCTCCTCTAAAATAAAATGCTGAAATGTTGCATACATTTCTGGAGCTTTTTTCTTTTTCAAATGTTAATTCAGATCACTAAGCATTTTTCAAGGAAAAACACTTGTTCAACTAGACACATAAGTGGCAGTTTTCCAACATTTCATTTATTAAAGGAAGAAAACTGTAAACAATGCCATTTTATTTCCAAAACTTAAGAATTAGTTGTCAGCACAAACTGCATTCAGATGTTTGCAGTGACTGAAAAATATCCTTTCATATGACACATTTTGCTTTTTGCCTAACCCTAACCCTATCTATTGTCTCACTCAAACATTACCTGCCAGTTTAAGTCTTTGTTTGGTTTCAGTCCAGATTGTGGGAGGAAAGTTTCACAGCACGTAACAGCCAAAGTGCTTTTGAGCTTGATGTCATGAACTGACGGGAAATTTTCTTTTATGAACTTGTACAGCAGCAAACTCCATGGTTTTGTCAACCACAGCCGGCTGTTCTGTCAGACAGGTCGTAGCTTCCACGACTGTGCTGAACTGATGCTCTGATTCTTCCACTCATCTGGGACAGCAGTCACATGCACCCGTACGGGTTTGGGTTGAACGGACGTGTGGAGAGTCGTGAAGAGGAGTATAGCTGTGCCTGCAGTTCCCATGAGCCTTGTGTGTCCACCTTAACGGAGGGAACCATTGTCGTGCATGTGGCAATTATATTGTGAAGTATTAGAAAGCTTAATGGAAGTTACACACACTTATGATGTACAGGTGATGCTGTCACACAAGTTGTTAAAAAGGGGCTGTCACTGGCTCCTTACTGACCTTGTGCACATTCTGCATGCACAGGGTGTGCATGCTATTTGTGTCTGTGCTCTCAGTGTCCAATTTCTAACAGCCAGACTGTGAACATGGAGTGCACACTTATCACCAGAACAACACTAAAGGGCCGTGTGCAGAGTTTAGAGGTTGATCAAATGAAAAATCCATACAATGTGCCTGTGTCTCACCAACTTCACCCCTATTTAGCCTTACATGTTGCTTTAGTGCTCGCCACGACCTGTCTGTCGCCTGCTCCATGCCCGCAGAAAAAAATATACACCAACATTTTGGTTAATGTGCTCACTGAGCACTTGTCTCACTTTGATATTTTCTGCAGGACATCCTCATGTCCCATACAGGTTTGCCCATTTTTCACCCACATACAGCAGGCTATACACGCGTAAGGGCCGTTGTGACTACAGCCTTTAGCAAAGATGCCCAGACTTCCCTCTTGGAACTCCTTTACATTCTGGTGTTAATTTTTCTGAAATACTGATAGTGTTACTCAGTAACAGGATGAAACCTTTGAAAAAAACTCTTATGTGGTCTAATCAGTTTGAAGAATAGACTCCAATAGTCTTAGAGTTAAATCCAGCTGTTTTTGTTCAATTATTTTAGACTCACAGTGTCCTTTTGCTTGGAGTTGTCAGGATTCAGCCGTCCAGCTCCACCTCAAACCATCAGAGGGAGCCCTCGCCAAAGTACTGAGCTCCTCTGTTCCTGCCTTACTTAACTCCCATTAGTCACCTCTCTCTGACTCATGCCCTCACCAGCTGTTTCATATCATCATCACAGCTCTGTATATATACTCACCCCGGACTCAGCTCAGCGCGAAGTCTTGTTGATTTACTCCCAGTCTGAGCAGGTGCCCTTGGTTGGTTTCTCAGTGCCTTGACCTTTGCCTGTTCTTTGTCTCTCTGCCTCGCCCCAGTGTTTTTGACCCTTGCCTGGGGCTCTGACCACATTACGTCTTGCCCATGAAAAACAAACCAGTTGCACATGGATCCAAACGTCTCTGCCTCTTCATTACAGGAGTTCTCATGGATCTATTTTTTTCTAGTATCTCTTTGGTTGTTCAACCTGAACTCTGTTACTCTAAAGTAACAAAGTCCCACTCCGATCATCTTTAGATCTATTTTAGGACATATTTTCAGCAGAGCGGCAGAAGTTTATTAGAAATTCACCTCCAAGTTGGTGTAGAGTAAGCATGCACCCAGTTCCCATCATCTCTTTGTGTACACTTTCTCCTGCTGACACTCCAAGCTAACAATTTTTGGTGCAGCAAAAATGATGATTTTTCAATGTTTGATTTGTTTCAGCACTGAATCTATCCTGATGTACAATTTTGATTCCAGCTCAGACGAGGAAAACAAAGATGTACATGGATCTATTTGTTTGCAAGTGGATGCATCTGGATCCGGAACTGGGAGCTTGGGGTCGCTGATTGTAGCACCTACATCACAACGACAAGCTTTTTCAAATGACTTTTTTGTCTGCTTCTGATTAACAACAATTTGATTTTTCAAAAAATACTCAGAAACACAATTTTAAGCTAAATTTTCTTTAAATATGTCCTCCATCATCAGAAAAATGCCATGATAACATGTTAAAAACAGCATCTTCATGGAGCGGGTCTTTAAAGACCATCATCATAATGTTGCTTTCCTCATTGTGAGCATAAAGAAAGTCCCAACAGCTGTTTGTGCTGCATCCCAGCTGTTCTGGTTTTTGCTGCGTTTACATTAGCCTGCCAGCTCATCATTCCTGCATCACACTAACACACAAATGTAATGATAACACTAAACATACAGACATATCCATACCGAATGTCTGTCCGTGAGTGTAAATGCCTGTCATGACTTGTTTATACTGTAGATATGTTGCACTTCAGCAAGGACAGAGTTCCCTGTTGAGAACAATAAAGTTTGATTGATTTGATGGGATTAAATGAATAACAGTAACTGTCTGCAATGACAGGAAAAATGTGCTATCAAGTAAGTTTTTAGCACTTAAATCCAATTCAAATTAATTGTATTTCTAAAGCACCTTTCATGTAGAAAGAACAGCTCAAGTCTGTACATAAAAACAAGCAAAAACAATAATTCCCCACACATGCAAAATAAATAAACGGATAAGTAGAATAATAAGATAAACCCCTCACAATAATAAACAGAAAAAGAATGATTGTAAGAGAAACTAAAACAAGCAATACTCTGAGGAGTAACCTGAAGGCGCTGTCCACCCTGTCCTCCTGTTGGCTGGGGTGTCCA
The DNA here is from genome assembly GCA_036245035.1 of Adrianichthys oophorus. Lineage (NCBI taxonomy): Eukaryota > Metazoa > Chordata > Actinopteri > Beloniformes > Adrianichthyidae > Adrianichthys > Adrianichthys oophorus. Next base: position 4,050,452 of record BSAI01000005.1, read on the forward strand.
GGCATCCAAGCCTCACATCCCGCTCATCTCCATCACCTCCTGCCCCAGAGTCCCCAACCCCCTGGCTCAATGCGCCTGAATGGGCACACAAGGCCGGGCGGCTCAGAGGACCCATAGAGAGGCCAGAGGACGAGCCTGAACACAAACACCCCAACCAAGAATGAGACAATACTCGCATAGGTGTAAAAGTATAGGTAAAATGAGAAGATAGTTACGATAGTTAAGATATCAAAATAATGAGAAGCTGTTACAATATAAAATTATAAACAAAATAAGTTACTCCACTGAAAAGTACCACTCGAAATCAGGAAACAATATCCTGATCCTAGACAATGGATCCCATTTTCCTGGATGTTTGGACTATCTCCCTTGTGTTGGTATTATTTACACAGCCTGGTGTTAGGTGTAAAAACCATAAACTGCAGTTAAAGTCCTTCTATGAAAGTACTTGAGGTTAAGCTGGTGACGACTTATTGTTGCCGTCTGGCTGTCTGTGTGGTTTACAGTCAGCTGCTGTGGGTCAATACGGACATAAAGTCACTTCATGTCAAAGCAGAGCTGCATCCTCCAGCCACAGTGACTGTATTGAGACCCACAGAAGAGCTTCAGCATCTTTATGCCTCACGGACATCACAGATGGAGGGAAATCCTGCCACCATGAGGTCAGACCGGGAATTACTCAACTTCAGGACCTCATTCACAACAGCTCTGTGCTACCTCATAAGCAAAGTGGGAAGTCTTCACATTTAAAACTGAATAAACAGTGTAAAATCAAATGTGTTGTATTAGGCCTTTGTAGTTCTTTACTGTACAGACCGCAGTATGGTGGCCCTGAAGGGAAAATCACGTCAACAAATCACTTGAAACAAAAACATTTTACAGATCAAAATGACAATTTAAAAAGTAAAACAAATATTTAAAACAAATATGAAAGCTAAATTCTAGAAACCAAAACGTAGAAAACAAAATAAATATTCTGGAAAACAAAAGTAACTTTCAGAAAACAAAATGAAAAGATAGAAAAACAAAACACAATGAGAAAAAGGAGGAACTATGGGACATCACTGGGTGAAGATATTCTGTATTACTTCATGTCAAATAACTTTCAGAGAAAATGATGAACAAATATCATCATCCAATCATGTGCTATAGTACAGTAACTACCGTTTCCTTTTCCCGTAAAGGAAAAAGACATTTTACAGAAGTCATGATGAAATGTTAGAAAAACTTAACACAATAGGAAATCTTAAATTCCTTTATACATGTCCTCCATCATGAGAAAATGCTACAAGAACATGTTCTAAACACCAAAACAACATTGTCATTGGTGTGGTTTTTTTTAATGGTGTGAACGACTGAAGAGTTACGGTAGTCGAAAGACTGTAAACACTGGAGCTAAAGCTCTGGTGTTAAAGGGTTAAGTCACAACATGAAGCTCATCACCAAAGTAAAGGTAGGACCATCTAATTGCAGCCGCTGCACCTGTCCTCCTGTCAATCCCATGCTCCATCCTTGTTCTCCCCAGATATTTGAACTCTTCCACTTGAGGCAGGAGCTCTTAAAGCGCCTTTTCCAGTCGGGAACCATGGCCTCCAACTAGAGATGCTAATTCTCACTTTGGCTACCACACATTTAATTGGATGGAAAGCTGAACTCCTGTCCAGGACCCTGGAGTAGACTGCCATCCCAGTCTGCCAGTCCAGAGGCACTCTCCTTAACCAACATGATCATTTCTGGTTCCCCAGCCACTGCTTCTTTAGCAGAGGGAATCTCGGTGAGATTCAGGACATCTTTTTCAAATGGTTCCTTAAACCGTCTGAAAACATCCCTAATCAAAGTCAACAGCTCCCCGCCTGCACTGTTATCAGAGCTACCAAAGAACCAGCCATCCTCTCCTGAGGCGTTAGCTGGTGTACTGGAGTTCTTTGAAGCCGAACAGTAGTCCTTCTCCATGAGCTACCTGAACCCCGTCCTGAGTTTTTGTCTCCACAACCTTCTACGCCTCATGCCGCTAGGACTGCTGGGACCTGTTAGATGCTGCGGGAGTCCCACAAGCCAGCCATGTTCAATAGGACTCCTTCAGCATGATAGTCTATCCTTCAGTTTGTGAGCTCCCCCTCCACAGACACCAGAGACCTCACAGCCACAGCTTCAAACAGCTGCTTTACCAATGGAAGTGCAGAACATCAACTTTCAACTCCCTTCAGAAATTGCAGTGTACTTTAATGTGACTGATATTTTTCAAATTGTTGGACAGGAGCGCACAGAAACACCAGCGCCTTACACATTTAGAGGCCAAACGTGTACAGTATCTTAGAAAGTCCCACGCCGATCATCTTCCAATCGACTGTAAAATCCTTTCCAGTGGTCTTTTACTCATGATTTATGCCATTTTTAGACAAAGTGAAAAAGCAGTGTTGTTTTGTAGGACATGGTTTCTGTAGAGCGGCTGGAGTTCTTTAGAAATTCACCTCTGAGTTGTGAATGGGACTATTGGTGAGGAGTAAACTGTACTCATTTCCCATCATCCCTCTGTTTACACTCTCCCGCCATCTTACATTGCCTCACACCCCAAACTTAATAATAGCGGTGGACCAAAGATGGCGAGAAATATTGGAGCTATTAAGGCAAGTAATTTTATCCAGACTCCAGCTCAGACGAGGAAAACAAAGACGTTCATGGATCGATCTTCTGGGAGCCCAGCATAGCTTCTACATCACAACAACAAGCTTTTTCAAACTTTCATTTGCTCCTGATTCACCACAAAATACTCAAATGCAATACTGAGCTCAATTTTCTTCATACATGTCCTCCATCTTCAGAAAAATACCAGAACAACATGCTAAAAACAACACTGTTTTCCATGGAATGGGTCATCCAATCATTAAAGATTATCACCAGATTTTGCCACAGATCCTCTGTGCTGCCCCTTAAAACTGTTGCTTTTCTGGACAGAAATATTCTCATAGACTTTTAAACAGAAATGGAACTTTTTGTCAATATGGTTTGATAGCTTGATGTCTACAAACAGACGGTCATTCTCAGTCTTTGGTAACACTTTTCAAACATTTGTGTATTTAAAGATGCTTGTCTCTGTTGGTGATGCGAATAAACTCCTTTTGGGTAATCAGGCTGTCGCCACTGAGAAATATTTCTCACTGTCAATTAGAGAGAAAAATAGGAAAAACCATTGAATCTCAGCAAAACGGAAAATAAATGTTTAAGGAAGGAAGTGAAAGTCCTTCTTTTCTGTCGCCTAATTCCCTCGTTACCTCTGAGGTGAGGTGGTTGATTCAAAGACCCAGACGGACCGTCTCACTATGATTAATAGAAGAGTTTCCTCAGATTTGATCCAGACGAGCTCTTCAGAAAATCCTGCTGGGTTTTTGTCTGGTTCTGAGCCTCCTCTCTCCTGACTGCACACCTCCTGCTGCAGTCCTCCTCCAAATTTCATCAATCCAGTCGTCCCCACTGTCCTTTTCTGTGCCACTCAAACAAACCATTACTTTGCGTGTGTTAGTGCAGCTCTGTCTGGCTGAATAATTGGACGTCAAAGAAAAGGTAGACTGATGGGGGAATGAGTCAAATATCAAGTAAACGGTTGCTGGCACAAAAACTGTCCAAAGAATTTAGATGAAGATAGACAGAAGGCTCTGTGGAAGTGTCCATAGCAACCATCTATCAAAACATTTTTGAAGACATTTATCTCCAAATAACAGAAGAAACATGTTTTTATCTCACGATCGCGACCAGGTCATCTTGATGGTTACTATCATGGTTCCTATGATGGTTACTACTATTACCTACTACTACTTACAATAAATCTAACATTATTAGATTGGAGATTAGAAAGACTTCATCACCTAAGAATTATTTGTGACATTCTGTCAGAAATGAGCCGAGCTCAATCATTTATGAATTTGTGAATCAGAAAATGAAAGTGAGTGTGACATAGAAAAGGACTTTCTTCCAGCTTAGTTCATTTGCCATTGTTTTGCGATATGAACTCGCCAGAGGAAGCGATGTCATATTCACACATGTGCAAGAGGATCAGGTAGTCATTACAGATCGGGGCGTGCCGGGGGATTACTCAGTCCAGTTCTCATTTACAGTCAGTCATTCAGGATGAACCCAGGTTCTGCCCAATGTATGGACCAGTGGGAGTTTTTGGGAAACAGCTGTGATGTTGGGTTACAGGAAGCAGGAAAAAGCCACCGTCAGATTATTCTGCCACAAAAATCAAAGGAGAGACCCTTTCAAAGTGTCAAAAAAGAACTATAGATATTTCATAAAATATAAATATCTACAGTTATTTGCAGCAGGACATGCAAAATGTTACTTAGCAATCATAAAAAAATGTTTTATTTAATAAAGTTTTTACCCTCTAGTTTGAATTTGATATCTTCATGTTAGCAGTTGTGTCGTTTCCAAGTGCATCAGTTTTTGCTCTTTCGCTGTATAAAGGGGAAAGAATGTCACAGCCACGGTACATAAAATGCTATGGTCGCACGTCACTTTGCCGCTGTCATTTTCCACTGCCGTTCTGTGCATCATTAAAGTCAGACGCTGAGGCTTCCAGGCGGCTCCTTGGACATAAATGATCATGAAGGACAGAAGCTCACTGGAACTATGTGATGGAGGAGTTCAACACAGAAATACAACCATTGCCCCCAGACCAGTGCTTTTTATTCCTTATGTGAAACATTGTGGAAACTTGAAAACCTTTATAGGCTAACATTAATTTGAAACAAACTGCTAACAGAAAAAGTTGGATGAAATGATAATGAATGACAAAATAAATATGAGAACAGCAGATAAAGTAGAGAAGCAATGTAAAAAACAGAATGTTTAGGAGCTCTAACAGTCAAATAATTGCTCATAATGAGTGCTATGGATGCTATACAGTTTAGCTCATTGGCACACATGACGATAGAGAGGAACATGATGAACGCGTGAGCTGTAAACTGGGCAGAGCAGCAGCTGAATGTGACCAACTGTTCGTTTTTAAGCCTTAAATCTAAAGAGACATCAGAATTTGTGGGAATGCTGCGCAGTGGACACTTCATTTTGCTCCATTGTTGGAGGATTGTAGTCACTGTTGTCATATTATTGTTTTTCTGGGTTATTGCACAGAGAAATGTTGGTGTTACACGTAGAAAATCAAGCACGGCGTTTAGCAGAACTGAGAGCTGCAGACCTTCTGTCTGTTCATCTGTAACCCCAGTAACTAGCAAGAGAGAACAAATGCAGAAATAACAAAAGCTGGAGAAACCATTTTACAGCGCTTGTTTGTGTAACCGCTCTGTCAACATCCAAACTGCAGGTTAGTGTTTCAGGAAGGCAGCCTTGTTTGATTATTTGAATTCAAAAATGATCTTTTTAGAACAAATGCTTCCAGAGAGCAGCAACATGAGAGTCAAAAACCAAAGTTGTTTGTAAATAAAAACGGCCCATTCTGTTGATTTCATACACGTCCCTAAAAGGATTTTTACAATGTTTGTACATTTGTGACTTGCAGTATCACCAGAGAGCAGAAGAGGGCAGCAGACAGCTTTCTTGCTCTGCTGCTCAAGTCAGTGAAGGACGTTGTGCTTAAGGCTGCTTAAGAACCACACTGAGGAGACCACTGCTGTGCTGTTCTTTATTAGAGCTTTGAGAAGTCTTTTTTAACCAACTCGGTGGAGAAGTAAACAGACTGATCACGAGTCCTGCTCTCAGGATGAAGAGGAGGTGAAACATTTGTGCGTATCGGACCAACACAGCCTGTAGGGGCATCACGTAGAAGGAGATGAGGGGTTGAAACAGGTCTATGAACATAAATAAGGAAAGGAGGGTCTTCTTTTGAGTTAAGCCTAACAGATGATGAAGAGGAATATTTCTTCTTCAGAGTTCAGTCCTGCTGCTGGAGAGCAGAGAAGAGCGATCTGGGGAACGATGTTAGGAAGAGAGGAGGTCAGGTTCTTAGATGGGCAGCTGGAAGGTGATGTCCACCTGAGCTTCTTTTGCCAACGACACAATTTCTGAAAGCTTTACAACCTGGAAGAAGACAGAGGATGAAGAGTACACTTTTATTCAAAATATAAGAGGCAACGACAGACATCAGACAAAACAAGAAGGATCCAAATAAAGAAGCATTTCTTTCTGCTCCTACTGTAAACATCTGTAAGCTTAGAGTCCCACTTCGTCATATTTTGATCTTTTGTCGAAGCGTTCCCAGTGGTTTTTTTTTAAATTAGGATTATGCCATTTTTTGCCAAAATGAAGAAAAACTGTCGTTTTTACAGTTTTGATCCAGATTCCAGCTCAGACGAGGAAAACAAAAGACGTACATGTATCTGTCTGCAAGTGGATGAATCAGAATGGAGCGGAGCAGAAAGACCGCAGCCCGTATATAACCACTACAATCCTTTTCGTCTGCTCCTGATTCACAAATAAATATTCTAAGATGCTATTTAAATATTAATTTTCTTAAAATGTGTTCTCCATTATGAGAAAAATGCCACAAGAACATGTTAAAAACATCAAAAATATGACTGTCATCAGAGTGAGTCTTTAAATGGACAAGCTGTGCTCTGTCAGTGTAAGCGCACACATGCCATGATGCTTAAGTGCTTGTTCAAAGAGAAAGAGGTCACTGCGTTCTTGTTTGAGTACCATTTTGGCTGCTTCATCCAGGTCATCACAGGCCAAGATCTTTAATGGACTGGCAGCGATCAGAGCTTTGGCATCATCCACTCTCGTGCCTGAAGAAAAAAGAACTTTTATTATCAGCAGCTTGAAAAGCAGAACCACAAATCGTTTTTATTTCACAACCAAAGAAGGCAGTGAGAGCATTCCTCAGCTCAACAGCTCCCCGATCGGGAGCACAAAGCATGCTACTTTCTTCCCTCAGCTGCACCATACCTTGCAACCGTACAACTATGGGGATCTTGAGGTCCAGGTCTCTCACGGCCATGATGATACCCTGAGCGATGACGTCACACCTCATGATGCCTCCGAAAATGTTGACCAGGATGGCCTGAACCTGAAGGGCAAAAACAGCAGAAAACAAGCTGAAAAACAAACAAACATGTTTATAAATCTGTTTGATAGCTCTATAAATGTATTCACATATGCAAAACTGATAAAGCATAAAACAAAGACACTGGTTTCTAAATGGGAGTCTCTTAGACAGAGCGGAAAACGAGGAATCACAGACAGTTCTTACCTTCTTGTCAGAGGTGATGAGTTTGAAAGCCTCGGTCACCTGATGAGCTGTGGCTCCGCCCCCAACGTCCAAGAAGTTAGCTGGAGTGCCGCCATGGAGCTTGATGATGTCCATGGTGGCCATGGCCAGACCCGCCCCGTTTACTGCAGAGGACAAATCCCAGAAACATTAATCCTCTTCTCCACCTCACTGAACAAAACTGCTTTTTGATCGTGGCGCTGACCTAGACAGCCGATGGTTCCATCCAGGCCGATGTAGTTCAGGTCCGCCGTGGCAGCCTGCTGGTCTCGAGGGTCCTCCTGAGACCAGTCCCGCATCTCAAAGACCTTTTTCTGTCGATACGCTGCGTTGGAGTCAAAGTTGATCTTTGCATCCATGCACATCACTGTTGGAAAAAAAAAAAGAAGTCTCAAACGAAACGGGAGAAAAACCAAAGAAAACAGATGTACTCCACCGTGTGGGCAGTTTCAGACCTGAAGGTCACTGCATTGGCTTCTGTTGCTAAACAACATGAAATAAAACAAGAAAGAAAACATTGAGTTTTAACAATAATAGTTTTACCTTCATATGCTCTTTTAGATTTAGATAATAATGTTTAGTATTCACAGCCTCTACAGACGTGGTCTCCTCTAAGAAACAAAACACTTCAACCTGCAGTGAGAAGGGAAAACGTCTTTCTGCTGCCGCTGCAGTTTGGTAACGACCAAATCAGATCAGCTTTGCTCAAAGGCACATGGGCATGGGCCTTTTTTTAGATTTGTCTGTTTCTGGACAAATCTTGTTAGCCTCTACTAATGCCTTTAGAATGATGATTAGACAGTCACATAAGACCATGAGTAACACAAATGCTTACTCGTGGTCTTATGTGACTGTCTAATTATCATAACTGATAGGATAAAAGCTTCAGCCTCAGTTTAGGTTGACCCACCAATGATTTCTGAGACCGTCTTTTTAATTTTTTTTTAATCATCTGACAGCTTCACCATCCGAGACACATTAAGACACAAAATGTTCATTTTTCACTCTATAGAGAGATCGTTTTCTGCAGGAAAACATGATTGTTTGACTGAGTTTCACTTGAACCTGATGTGAACTTGAGCATGTCAAACATTGATCCCCAAGGTCAAGAAAGATGATGTTGTTATCCCATCACTCTCATTTAAACTGTTATCACAAAAAAACCCCAAAAGAGCCAGATGAGAACGATCAATGATTGTGCCCACTCCCACAGCAACTGCAGAAGGAATGGTGAGGTTTTAGGGTTGAATAATTCTCCTTTGGATCTGGGACGCAGCAGTTTGATGTAAACCTGAATAAGAGCCTTTGGACCCCACAGCCTCACAGAGAGATGGGTTTGAGTCTCGACTCCACACTCTAACATGTGTGGAACCAAGATTAGACGAGAAGTTCTTCCTCCATTCAACAGCTGCAGTAGCATTGTTATGATTCCTGTGCATTATTAATGCACGTCAATTTTGTTTAGTAAGTAACTGCATTCTTCACATTTGTAATCAGAAGTATTATACAGGCTTTTAGCCTTTCCTCATTGTCATAAATTAGTTTTTACCCAATCTGAAAAATCTAACTACAACAGTGGAGAACCTGAGCTTTCTATTAATATGTTCGACCTGGCCTACAGGAAGGCTAGTATACTAGTGGTTATACAGTTAGACTTTTCATTTTGGACTAAACACATCATATTTATTATTTGGTTTTCAAATTCATTTTTTTCCTTTCTAATATAAAAACAAAACCGTTTTGAGCGCAGAGGCCTGGAATCTAAACTTGCTCAGACTTTTTGAATCCACAAAACCCAAATGTTAGTGTTTTTCTGTATGAATAGTGAACTTTTCAGAGTGATAGAAATCAAGATCAATCATTCTGAACATTTTCCAAACATTTATTCACACCTCAGGAAGTAAAATGGTAAAAATGTGAACATTGGATTTATTTGATGAAACCTCTGCTGTTCCATGATCCATATCTGACACACCAGAACCGATTCTGCAGAGTGTGTGTGATCTGTATGTACCGATGCCAGAGGAGTCCTCCACCATGGGGTTGATCTCCACCATGGAGGCGTCGTACTTGATGAACAGATTGTACAGTTTGATCATGTTCTCTGCCGCCTCGTTCACCAGCGCCGGAGGGAAGCCCATCTTCTGAGCCACCTGGATCAGAACACCAGAAGAGCAGCTGATGAGCTGAAGCCTTGGTGCTGCATGAACTTAGTTTCCGTATGTATGGTTTCAACCATTTGTCTCAAAAGAACGCAGATGTTACCAACAGCGATATAAATAGTAAAACAGTAAAACGATCCAGCGTCTCAGACATGTCCGCGGTGTGAATTCATTTGGTTAAGTGAAGTAATAATTCTCTAATTATATTCATTAGAAAGATTTATCTCCAATTCATTGCCACTTCCATGATCTGCACATCTTTTACTCTGCATTGTGTCAAATTCTACTAGAGGAACCAGTTTTACAGTGTATGCAGCTTTTATTCATTTTACAGGGTAAAACCTTTGAGGTTTTAATATCAGACAAACCATCATCTCTCTAGATTAAACTTTTATTCTGTTAGAAAATCTGTTTTCTCTCTGAATCTCTTGTTTCGTTCCTTGTAGTCACCACAGGGAAACACAAGCGCACAGAAGCCACGCCCCCTGGCCCTCTCCTGTCCCTCCTCCTCTTCAGCACCTCCTGCAGCTCGCTGCTCACAGCCAGCTTTGGGTTTTGTCCCATGAACGTTTGATTGTACCTTGACAGCCTGCTCCATCTTTATGCCCTCCACAATGTCAACAGGCTCTTTCACAATCGCGTCTGGATTTTCTGCAGCAACGTCTTCAATGTTGACCCCTCCCTGCGAGCTGCCAATCAGCACAGGACCCTGTGGAAGAGAAATGAGGGTTCATGTGAGCCAAACACCAGCAGGATCTATGGCTGATCTATGGTCTTTGGTTTTCTCAAAACTCCTAAAAGACCCTTGGTCTCCCTTTGCCTTCAGCCTGGAATGTAGAACCACACATAAACCGCAGCTTAAAGATAAGCAAGCAATGGTCTGCTTAAGTATATTTGCAGCTGCTGCTTCATTTTCTGCCAGAGACTCTAAAGGCAGTAAAGTAAAGTGCTTTTCAGCTCTTTAGGTCAGAGTGTTGACAGTCATTTCTGTGTTTTAGCATAAAATGGAAATATGATGTTTTCACTTTACCCATGTGATTAAACATGAAGAGAAAAAAGAGAAATCAAACTCTTCTCATCTTCCCTTTACATCTGGAGGGTTTCTTCTTTTTGTCAGAGAAATGGAAGGATCAAGACGTGGTTTTCAAACAGACTTTTCCAAGCGGATGTACCGTTCTCAACTGGATTTTTAGTACCTGCAGAATGATCTCTTTGCATTCCTTTTGTGGGAGCATCTCCTCACCTGAAAGGACCTCTCCATGGTGATGGCGAAGTAGTACTCTCTGCGGGGATACCTGCGCTCGCACACAAACACCTGGTTGCAGATTCGGCCTGCCTCTCCGGTCTGCTTGGTGAACAGCTTCCGTCCGATCATCTGCGATGAAATGTCTCGGACCTCCTCCGGCCTAGAGATGAGAGATTGGAATAGTGTCTGTAAAAAGGAAACTTTCTTTATTTCTGTCATTGTTTTACAGTATAATGGGACTTGGCTTTCAGTATCTGCACATATCAGAAGAATGCTATCATCTTAAAATCGTTATTAGGGAGAGAAGCAACATATCAAAAGCAAAAGTCATCACTGACAGTTTTCTGGCCTCATAGACTAGTTTTCTATCTGTTCGCTTCACTTTATTGCTTCTAAGGAGCAGCCATTTCTAGACCAGACATGGCATCGTCGCCCCTGTTTTAAATGCTAGAGTTTTTTTTATTATTTTTATCTGATGAGAAGAAGTGGCTTACGAGTAGACGATCCTCACTCCCCCCTTCAGCCCACCCTCAAATGTTCCCTTTCCTCTGCCACCAGCCAGCACCTGAGCTTTCACCACCAAATCCTTCGAACCTAAAAAAAAAATAAATAAATAAAAAGCAGACACAAAACTCAAAAAGGACACTTTCATCTGCTACATAACAAGTTATATCAGAGTTTCTTTGGATTTCAAGTTCTCAAACATAGTTTCTCTGAATCTCTTAATGAGAAAACTGAAGGACGATTCTTTTTGCAGTATTTGATTAACTTTTTGGGCTTTTCTTTTCTAGGTGAACAACAGTTGATGTTTTCTTCTGAGATTGGATAAAAACAATGAACATTGTTGTGGACATAAACTCAGGCACCTTGTTTGGATGAATTGTGGTTTGAATTCTGGATATTTATCTGAGAACAGCAAAAGCTACACTTTTAAAACCCATTTTGTCATCCCATCCCTTCTGTATCAGGCTTGTCTTGTGTGCAAAAAACAAAAGAGATGCATCTTCAAGTTCTTCATACAATGCATGCATGCAGGTGAAATCCTGCATTGCCTGTGTGAACTGGCTCATCTCTGAGATGTTATATTTATAATTCATCATATTCAGAAAAGATGTTTCCATTTATCCAGTTTCAGTAGTGGTAAAATAAGTGTTTTTTTAAAGTGAAATAGTTTTGTGATCAATCCGACTGAGGATGCTGTCATTAACAACATGATAGGACTGTTAATTACACATTTGAGTATTTCTATCCCAAAATAAGTTGCATTTTTGTTGATGTATACGCCTATCATCGTTTAAATGCGCTACATAAGCTCATTGTGTGTTTTACTTGTAGTTCCTGCAGGGGTTAGATTAAAAACAAACAATAAGTGTGCTGTGTGACTGAACAGCTGGAGCTGAGCTGCATGTCAACCAACACCAGTGAAACGGGAGGAGGTTATATTTGGACCAACTCTGTGTTCTTACAGTGAGGGCTGGACTGCAGCTGTTTGAGCACCACTATAAGAGTGTAAAATGTCACAACAGCTCATGTTCTCATCAGAAATCCTACCAGACTGTTGATTTTGGAAGATAATCGCAAAAAAAATTATGTTAACAAGCAAGAGCACCAAATATTTTGAGACTAAAAACGTGTCTCAGTGAGAGCATTTATTTTTCTGCTTCTTTTTTTTTTTTTTTTTTGCTTTGAATATGTTTTTATGTAGAATTAAGAAAAACAACTTCCAAACAGAGACAGTGGGATCAGATTGAAGCGAAGGTTGACACCCCTGTGAACCATCCCGGACAGATTTGTTCTGAAGGAAATGTATTATTAGTAGTAAAATGCATGTTTTTAATGGTTTGCCACTGACACTTTTCATATGAAAAATAAAAACAGTTTTGAAATATTCACCTAAACTCATCCACAGAGTCCAAAGCAAACAGCATTAGTAAAATCATGTTGTAAATCTGACTATGTTTTAAATAAATAATCCTTCAGTGATGAATGTGAACTGGAACTAAAGCATCTGTCTTATACAATAAAACAGCTGGACTGAACTGGAACTTCATCCCACTTCACCTTACACTTGAGCTTCCCTTAACTTTGTAACAAAAACCTTACAGCGGTTTTTACTGACTAGTCCTCAAAAATGGCTGTTCTTTCCTTCTAGGTTAGAACAGATGTTCCAGTGTTTTTTCAATGTTTCTTTTCCTCTCTGACTTCTGACCGTCTGCTTCTGCTGGAGTTTCCTTTCAGTTAGAACTATTGACTGTATAAGAGAACTGGATCAAGTGAGTGTGACGTCACTCATAGAAAATGTCGTACGTCTGGCTCCAACCACATAACATCAATTAATCATTCTTTGCAATATGGGCACCGCTGTGTTGGAGCCAGACGTTGTCAGTAAATGATGATTGATTCGAGTCAGTCTGAGTCAACACTTCTATGGCAACTACTCTTGTCAATCAGGAGGTAGCTTGATGGAAGTGCACAGCCCCACTGCTTAAAAGCAGACTACATGAAGTCTGTAAATCAAAGTTTTGAACAAATATCAAGAAAAAAAATAAGGATTATCAAGAACATGTTAAAAAAAGGTTTCAGAGCAAGAATGGTTGTTCTGATAAATATAATGACTAACAGCTGTTTATTACTCAATAGAACTCTATGGGATTTTGGTTTCTTGGAGCCAGCAGGTACTTCCTGTTTGAAATGCGAGGGGGAGGGATCACTCAGTCCAGTTCTCATATACAGTCATTGGTTAAATGTTTCTCCACTGTTGCCAAAATGCATGTCAGATAATTATGTTTCCAAAAAGTCATGTGACGTGCATTCAAAAACCCTTTAAACAAGCATTTTTGATCACACATTCAGTCCATGGTGTTCACACTGGACAAGCAGGGAGGGGCTTCTTTTTCTCTTTTGTCTACTAGCACGCCACCTACAGTTGGAACAGCCTTGGTGAAAAATGTCTAAATGTTTTTCCTTTTTACCCGCTTCCTCTTCATATTGTTGAGGACAGCCTAAGCTCTGAAGTGAGTTGAATCAGACAAACTGAAATAAAAACTCAGAGAGAACATTCAGTCAGAGAGTCCTGAGGTCTGCTCACCAATCTGCTTTGCCACGTTGTAAGCTTCTTCTGCGGAGCTGGCCACCATCCCGCTGGGCACAGAGATGCCGGCCTCTTTGAGAAGACCAATGCTCATGTACTCATGTAGGGAGAGGTTCCTCTGCTGCTGCTGCAGGTGGGGGGGCTGCAGCTGGGACACATGGTTTCCAAACAGACCTGCAGAGCCACCGAGAACCTGAGGAAGGAAGCAGAGAAGTCTGATCAGCTTCACAAATAAAAGTGTTGCAGCATCACCTGACAAGCAGGATGAGAAACACCAGACATTAGAAGAGCTCCAAAAGACACTTCAGCGATATGATTGAGTGTCAGAGACAGAGAAGTTACAGAGGATGTGAAACAAGATTCATGTTTTTCTGAAACTGGGGCAGCTGCTCCTCAGACAAACTCAAGCACAAAGATGAAAACTACACACATGACAAACACCAGCAAGTTTGTGCTGATTAGAACTTCCATTTTTTGTGCAGAATTTGTATTAATAAACAAAGGAACTGAATTTGTAATGTTGGGCGATCCAAACAAACTAAAGAAAAGACAATCCATCAAAATATTTTTTATGTATTTGCAGAACAAAAAACGTATAAACAAAAAACAGAGGAGAAATTTTACTGTTTGATCTTGAACATTAAAAAACATACATTTGATTTGCAACAACTGCTCCAATCTGAATGTGTGGCTGAAAAACCAGCACATCTGAGTGTTCTTCCAGCCTGAACTTGCCAAACATCAGTAAGTCATAGTCAACAAAATGTTGTGTGTGCCAAACTCCATCACTCATCACACTCATCTTCTCCAATAAAAAAAACTATTTTTCATCTGGAACATGCTGCGCTCTCCATTTCCTCACTTCAGCATCAAGCCAGGTTTCATTTTGAATCAAATTGGTCATTTTATGTTCTATTATACTTGGTGGGGGTGGGGAGGTTAAGGGGCTATAAACACGCTTTTTTTTTTTAAATAAAGTTCGATTCAATTGGATGGTCTTTAAAATGTCTATGAAATGGGATGGAAGCATGTTCAGCAGATTTTTGTCTTCTCTGTGGTAATAATGGAAGACATTTTGTTCCTGTTATCAATGATGCCAAAACTCTCCCGGAAAAAGAAAAGATCACAGTGGAAGAATAGCAATGAATTAAACAAAACTTAACAAAAGAAACACTTTATTAAAAAAGAAAACAAAGAAATCCTGAAATAATGCACAATGACACAACTGACTGATTTGTGCGCATATTTACAGCTCCTCTGTACTCTTCCCAGTGAAAGCAAATTACAGTTTTACACTTCTTATTTTTAGCTAAAGGACACTTTCATTCTGGTATTAATCATACGGGGAAACAGAGGAGTTTACGGATGTGAAATTGAAATGTTGCTGCTCCATTTCACTGTTGTTTCTCATTCTCTTATATTTGCCGCTTTAATAAACGTTTGGATACCACCTAATATAAGCATAAGGACTAAACCACGAAAAGTACAGTTTTCAGCAGAATAAGCGGCTCAGAAGTTATCTGATGCAGTTCTGATAACTTCCCAACAGAAAAGCTGTTTTATGTTTGACCTAATGCGGGGCGTTATTGTTTCAAACTACCTATCACAGACTGAAATATGTTTGAAGAACTCTGTTCTTCCTGATGTTGTCTAACTGATAGGAGAAGTCAAATTAAGTTAACAACATACTTCTTGCTTATTGTTGAGTATTTACCCACAACAAGCTACAAGCAACTTAATCAGAGATCATCTAAACAGGTCAAAACTATCAATGCATTTACACATCTTCCTTTCACTCATCTTTATGACAGCATTATAGTTCTGCACTTTCAAATTGAAAATGCAAATAAATGCAATAAAAACAACTAAAGAATTAAATTAAATACGTTTTTGTTTTGTGCATGTGAAAACATTTACATTTTTTATGTATTTATTTTTCACATGTAAGTAGACATTAATTGATTCATGAGAGGTTTATTCATGTCTGTTTCCTAAAGGGGCCCCGTAAGACTCCCAAAAACCTTGAAGACTATTTCCGGGTATTGATCAATCCATTCTTCACTCCGGACTAGTTTCCTCCGCGCATTTAGACGGTTTTAATCCGCAGTGAAAGCTGGTGTTTGTCATTGCTGATACTGATCCTCGCGGATAACTTTCCGAAAGGACTCTCAGATTCAATGGCGCTTCAAAGTCGCTAAAGGATAGCGGCGGCTGCTGGAGGTCACCGGACAAACTCACAAAGCCCTTGAGGAGAACAACACTGAATCCTGTGCGTTTGTCTGAACTGAGCCTGAGCGGGTCATGTATGAGACCACCCTGGTCCCTGCAGCGGTGACAGCCGGCTGCAAGAACGGCTCTCTCTCTCGCTACTTAGCCAATTAGCAAAACCAACGGAAACTCAATGGTGATGGGTAATGTCAAATTTGACCGTCGGCTGTGAAGGACCATAGCAACGCTCTGCTCAAGCTTTGCAGCGCCATATAAATGTCCCCTTAAACCCAGAAAACTTCTCCTTAATGTGAACACACACTCACCTTGGACGCTGTGCTGATAGTGTTTCTAGTCCCAGAACTTCTGAGGCTAGCCGTCAAGCAGCCGCAAATCAGGGACGTCGCCATGTTTCCCTACACAGCGGAGGAGTAGCGAGTGCGCATGCGTGGGGAGGATGTTCGCCCGTGAAACTTTAAGGTGCATCGGAATTTCAAAAAACAAATGTAAAACACTCTTAGTGAAAAAGTACAAGAGATTAAGAAATATTAAAGCAGGTGGAAAAATTCTCATTAAGATTGCTAGATGTCGTTGACCAAAACGTACTTCAACCAGCGACACAAACAAGGTTTCAGCAAATTAATTAATTCAATGGTTAGCTTGTGTATTAAAAAAATGATCCGTTTGCTATTTAAAAAAAATTGGTAATTTTAAGTATTATAAATTGACTCTTAAAATTTTAAGACCAAAGTAAAATTTTCGAAAATGTTATTTATTGTCTGACCAATTCATGTTTCTGATTTACAGAGTAAAGGCAGCATGATATTGTCACTCTCAGTCTGACTTTTACACTAAAGATATTTTTTATAGATCTCTTAATGACTTAAAATTGAAATTTTTTTTAGGGATACTATTAATATAAAGATATTTTATTTTCATTTTTATGGCGAGTTCGATTGACGATATAGTTGATACATTTTATCTTCAGGGTTTTTACACTTTAAATAAAACCTTTGTCAGTGAGCTTGTTTTTAGTCCCAGAGCTTCTGTCTGAAGCAAATAAATACTTCTTTAATCTGGATAAACATCTCAAACTTTAAATAACATGCCCTCAAATGAAATGTAGTAATTGATGCTGTAACTTTTCAAAACAAAACCAAAAAAAGACAAGTTATAATGAAAAGTATTTATTTATAATGTTAAGTATTTACAAAAATATTTACAAAACAACAAAAACTGAAAGTTTTCCTTTATGCTTCAAAGTCTGCATTTGTTTCTCCCACAGAAGAGCAAAACGATAATTTTTTAGTTTTTTCTTTAGTTTGCAGTTTGTAATTCATGCAAAACAAAGCAAAGGGTTCACGCTAACAGAGCTACTAAAGGTTTTCACTCAGATTATCAACAAACATGTCGCTCCGTCTGTCAACGTTTGTGTTACCCCAATACTTAGGAAAATGGTGTTCACCGTAATCTTTCAGTCTGAATCGCTGCTGCTGCTGGAGGAATCTGTTGACATGACCTCAACATCATCCTCGTTCTCCTTGTTGTGGCCTGGAGGCTCCAGGTTGAAATCGTTGCCGTGGTGAGGAGGAAGCATCCCTGCAGAGACGTCTGAGGACTGCCAGGGGTAGTGTGGGGTCAAGATGTCTGAAGAAACAAGAGGATTATTCTTCCAAAGGTCAAGTCTGTAAACAACCAACTCAGGTCAAAATGTAGGAATTCTTCATGAGTTTACCTCATCCTCCACAAAGACATGAATCTTTTTTAAACCTGTGCTTTGTCTGGGTTTAGCAGCTTTAAATATTTTATTACTAAAGTAATCCCACATTTTTTCTGGACAACAATTTCAGTCAGAATTAAAAATGAGCCAGTTTGAAATGTGAACATTTTTTACAAAGCAGTAAAAAAAAAACAATAATAAAGAAAGTTTTGGTAACTGCTCATTACTGGACAGAGTGTGCAGCATAGAAGTACATCACATAGATGATTTATCTTCTTTAGTCAGTCTGATATCAGTTGATTTTAGGGTGTTTTTGTGGGTTTTTTAAATTTATATTATTTTTATTTTGCTCAAAAATGCAGTGCTCTGGCATACTTTGCTGATGTTTGTGTGTTGAACAAACAGCTGTTGCTTGAATTTAGTAAATACCCAGTGAAAACTCAAATCTGATTCTGCTGCTGTTTCTTTCACCTTTATGACTTTAAAGAAAGAAACTCCCAATATTCACTTAATGTTGGTTAAGACACCAGTGTACTTATCGTCATACACTGTTTCACAAGTAAAATTCAAAACACTGATTTAGATATTCTGACCTGTAACTTTAGTTTTTTCTAATTTAATAGAAGCTTTATTCTATATTAGTGTTTTTTTTTCCAAAACAGGATAAAACCTTTTTGAAAATGATTTCAATTATTTTTTAACATTTTATATTTCCTTAAAGGTTCTGACAGTAAGAATATTCAGTCTTCTCAATAAACTTATCTGCCTTTCTGATAGAAGTGAAATAATTCATCTTTACTGTTTTAATAAATTCATAGGGGAAATATTATGAATCAATGCACAGAAATAATAATTATACAAATATAGTATGTAGTGAAAGACAATGACGACAGACAATGTGTTAACCTTATAATAAATGTCAGCACACGTCTTCAAAAACCTCAGACCATCATGAGCTGAGGCCACTGACTGTATATGAGAGCTACACAGAGCGAGTGTGACATCGCCTATAGAAACTGACTGACTTCTGGCTTAAATCAAGAGGAAGTCAATTCAGCTGCCATATTTAGGGATACGGACCCTGCTATGTTGGAGCCAGATGTGAGTCAAAATTAGTCTGTCTCTTTCTGAATCACTGTTTCTATGGCAACTACTCTCACCAATCAGGAGCAAGCTTGTTGGAAGGCCACACCCCTACCACTTGAAAGCAGGCTATACAAAATCTAGAATACGTTTTGAATGTTGGATGTGAGACCACATACTTAGCGAGACATCATATTGGTCAGTTTATAACATGAATAACATTAACTACAGAAAAATATAAAAAATGGGATGATCAAGATGTTAGAAAAAAGGTGTCAGAGCAAGAATGGTTGTTCTAACAAATAGAATGACTGAGTAACAGCTGTTTATTTATCTACTGAAGTCTATGGGAAGCGGGTACTTCCTGTTTGAAATGTGGGGGGGAGCGGTCACTCAGTTCAGTTCTCATTGACTGTCATAGACTAAAGCATTTTAATGGGAGGCTCAGCTGTCCTTCAGGGTCAGAGGTCATACCTGGTAACCGTCCAGCAGCCAGAGCGTCTCCTGGCAGGTGTCCATTCACACCATTGCTGGGCAGGTTTGCCATGTGTCCGAGGATCCCCCTGCGCATTTCCAGGTCAGTTGGATAAGGTCGGCGTGGATCTCCTGGGATCCAAATAGGATGAGCAGTTAAAACAGGACTCGTGAATTTAGTCGGTTTTTGCTGTTGTGCAGTTTCCTACCTGGAACCCAGTTCAATGGAGCACAAACAGCATTACTGGCGCTGATTCTGTGAGCGTACTTGATGATTTCCTCTGATGAGACACTTCCTGCAAAAAACATGAAAGGAACCACAGTTCCGGAACCAATATTTTCATGCTTGATCGTGAATCGCTACAAAAAGATGACAGACAGAAGAGACCGACGCACTTTTTAAAGAGTCACTGAATGAATGATCCACCAGAAATTAAGATGTTAAAAATGTGGGAGTCAGTTATCATTTGCTGCTTAATGTGGAAGCAGGAATGAAGTATGTTAACCTAGCATTTAGCTAAAAGCTTAAACTAAAATGTTTGTGTGTAAACCCAGAGGTCACATGGCTGCTTGAACATCTGGATGTTACCAGAAACCAAATCAACCAACAGCTGAAGATGATTTGTCCAAACCCACAGACTCAACGATAGGTGTGTTTGCTCACCTTTCTTAGCCTTTTCAATGGAAGCAAGTTTCTCCTTGGCCTGGTAAACTGCAGTGGCCTTGAGGGGGAAAAAGATTACACTTTAGATTGACAGAAGCTGGTTTCCTACACCTGTCTGTTTCAGGTGTTGAAAAAGAAGCAGATGCAGGCAGTTTCTGGGAATCTCATAAGGTTTGTTACTTTTCCTCAAATTTTCATTTAAGATCACTTTTATCTAGTTGGGAAAAACACTTTCCACTAATAAAGCAATCTACGCTGTGCAAAAATGTCCTGAGACAAGTCTTTCCTTTGCTTCCTCTGGTCCATGTTGAGTGTGGTACACACCATGTCACCAAACAGCACAGTGGCTACCTACAGCCCTTTATATAGGCCCACTGACTGATTACCAGATTGTAGACACTGTTAGTGGACACATCTTGGATTAACATTTCCTTTTGGTCACATTATTTTCAGTCTTTTCTAGTGGTGCCAGGCCTGTTTAATGATTTCATTTTTGTGAATAATTCTGTTGAAGCGTGGTTGAAAAGCAATGTCTGACCATCACTGGTTACATTTCATAGAATTTGTATTTATTAGTACTTTTGTCAGATTCAAGTTATTTCTGGACCACTGCGACTTTTTCTTTCATTAACCAAATGAACCAACAATTTTGTCCACATGTGTAACTCCTAACTTAACCAAACTTTAAAAGGTCATAGTGCATGAGCAAAAGTGAAGACTATTGTTCTGTTTGGTGAAACAGTTGGCTACATAACCAGTCAAAAATCTGATTTAATGCCATTTAATTCACTGAGCCACTAATGCTGGTCAGACATATCTAAACATTACCAGAGATAAGTGGATGGAACTTCTGTCTCCTTTTTCAGCCACTTTGCTTTTGTTTTCTACGGTCACACTTAGTGGAAAAAATAATGACATAGATCGCTATGCAATCTTTAAATAACTTTGAACAATTTGTTTTAATTTATTTAGATTTTAAAATAAGTGTTTCTAAAGTTTCTTTTTTTATTTGACAAAGATTCCTTTTCACAGTTGTGGTCCACTCTCAGCAACTCCACAGGGAGTCATTTTGATAACATATTGAGTCTTTTTTTTTTTTTACAGCAAAAGATATTTAGCCTCTGAGAGTTTTTATGCTTTTCCTCAATAAATGCTGAAGCCAGCACCATAGATCTGTCCACAGCAGCCTAGATAGAGAATGCAATTCCATCCGTTTCATTTCTACATGAGTCACTGACTGTAACCACATCCCACAGCGGTGTCAGGTGAAGCCAAAGAAAAAAAAAGAACAATCCCAACCCACCAGGATGTGCTCTGCCTCCTTCAGCTGTTTCTGCAGCTGCTGGATGTCGTTGTCCCTCTTCTCCACCTCCTTCTCCAACAGCTGCATCTCCTGATGAATCTTGCCCTGCTGCTGGGCCACCTCCATCAGCTCCTGGAATTCCTTGTCCCTCTGCACAAGAAGCTCCAGGATCTGATGACAAAACACGCCCGCCAGCAACGATCAGACAGAGGCCTATGCTTCCATGGAGACCAGCGAGAGGCTACAGGCGACAGTGCTGCACGGCTCAAACCTAAAACTTGAAATGGTTTTCATTTTCCCAACATGGGCGGATCAAAATAACTGCTGACATCAAGAGAAAAGCAGTCCTGATGACTGAGGCGAGCTTCCCAAAGAGAATCATTACAAAGAAATGACAAGTACAAGACCCACAGGAGTTTCAAACAAACAAATGAACAGTAAGTTCAAAATATCTGTCTGGATGGTATTGGGAACAAAGTTCAGTGCTGCTGATTTGTTAAACTTTCATCAGGAAAAAGAAAATCACCAAAAAATGTGCATTTTGATACACAAAATAAAAAATGTCCTGAAATAAACTCTTTGTTTCACCTGGAACCAGATATAAATAAAAGTTTATGTGGAATCAAACCAAGTCACAGAGTGTTAATTATCTCACTTTTGTCATCACTTGCTGGTTTTGAAAATGTCCAATTTAGATTGGAGCAAAATCAAATAAACGCTTTGGTAAAAACTGGTTCAGTCATTTGCAGAGATAAAAACTGCCTCACAGAATGGAAGAGTATTTTTATCTAAGAGGAAGTAGGTTCTGTAACAGAGGAGTGCTATTGTCAAATAAAAATGGTTGCAATACAGACATATAAACATATCAAAACAACAGGAAGGTTTAACAAATTGTTGGGAAGCAGTTGTGGTGCAGCAGTCGACCCCCCAAATCAGAGGATTGCAGGATCAATTCCCGCCTTGCTCGCTCGTGTGTCGAAGTGTCTTTGGGTAAGACACTGAACCTCACATTGCCTCTGGTGGAAGGTTGGCGCCAGTGTTCCGCCATCAGTGTGTGGATGGATGGATGGATGGATGAATGAATGGGACTGTGACTGTAAAGCGCTTTGGGCCTTCAAGGAAGGTAGAAAAGCACCATACAAGTATACACCATTTACCATTTTAAAAAAGGGAAAAAATGAATACATAAACTAGACTTTAAAAAGATGTGATTAATTTTGTGTTGTTGTGGATTTGTTCGTTTGTTTTATCTTGTTCCTAAAACTGAAAACTAATAAACAGTCTGAAGTCAAACTTGTGATTTATAATGTACGAGAATTAAGATCTTGGTGTGTTATAGTTTGTGTAATGATGCTAAATATTCTAATGCAGTGTTGACAAAAATACTATATTTCAGTTATTATTGGCTAAAAAGAACGCATAAACCTGGTTAAACTTGGACTAAATCTGTGCTTAGTTTTGTCCGATTTTTTAGGTCTAAATAACTGTATCCATCCTTAGCAGAAAGGTGTGGTCTTCACCTGCGTGTCCTCTCCTGGCTGAGGAACCTTCTGGTTTCTGGACAGAGCCAACATCTCGATCAGTTCCCTGAAACAGCAGCGCAGACAGAGTATTCAGCACGCGGCACAGCGGATGCCATTTAAAAGAAAAACATAACTTTTAAAAGAGTGAGCTGCTTGCTGCTCGTGAGCCTTCTGCTCCCAGACTGAACTTCTGGACTCGAATCAGGGCTGTTCAGCATACCAAGCCGTAAACCTGCCAACGGTGTCGCTACATTCTACAACACAGAGAATTAACATGTAAACTGTGCCATTTTACCGTGATAACACCTCCAAATCATCCAAGACAGAAAGAAGCCGCTCTTTTGTTGATTTTTCCGCAGCCACCGCCATGATTGTTTCCAGGGGACAGACAGGATATGACGTTACAAAGACGTCACCTTGTATTTTGAGCTACTGCCACCTAGTGGTGACAAAAGAATATTACGCTGAAAAAGAACATTTTGCCTCTTCTAAAGGGAAAACTACAGTATTGTTGTTGTTGTAAATTGTGTAACATGAAATAGGTGTAAAATATTGATGACATACAGCCTAAGTTTGTTATGTTGCAACAGTCAACAAAATAATCCAAAATATGTATTATTTTAGTAATACTGGTTGAGCTGTAGGTCATAAAAAGTAAATTTAGAAGACGGGGGGGTGTCTCCATAGTCAAAAACAAAAGTGGTGGAGAAAGAATCAATGCAACTTTTTGAATTAACTTTTTTTTAATTGTTGATTTTAAAATTGTGTTTTCTTTTTTAATTTTCTGTTTATATATGTGTTTCAAGATTTTCGACATTAAAAGTTGTTTTTTACAACACAAATGAAACACGTTGATACAAAATCAAGTAAAATATTGCTGCACATTTTACTAATCATTATATGACTTAACCTTCCTTCATTTTTCTGATTGAATCAAAATGTCATTGTTAAATTTGAAATAAAATCCCATTACTTATGAACTGTAGCTGTGCTACGGAACCATTTGGTCGGCGCAGTTTCTCTGACTCAACGTAAACACATCCAACAACATCCAAAGTAGGTTCGTTTTGTTGGGGCTGTAAACTGAAAGCTGATGGAGGAGCTTTTATCACAGAAACCAAGCCACTTCCTGGATGTAAAAATAAGAGTGACAAATGGGTCCTGAAGATAGAAATTGTTGTCTTTGCATCTGAAGCTCCATAAGGATTTAGCCACATATTGCATAAATGTTTGTCTTCAACATCACCATCAAACATATTCTCTGAAGAATGAGTTTAGCAGTGAGCTCTTTTTGCAGTCTAAGGTTTTCCTAAGATTTTAAGATTTTCTCTGTATATTTAAGTTGCATTTGAGGATCTCCCAATAAACATTTTGAAGCATCAAAAACTGAGTTTTTACCCCAAAAACATCAAAGTAAAAAATGCTTCTAGAGGCTTTGTTTGTGATTTTAACGTTTACCTTCATTAAGACTTTTTTTTTAAAAAAAAGACATGATTGTTGTTTGTGGGGTTTTAAATAATCTGCAGGACAGACATGGTGCAGTTTGTTTTCCAGTTCACAAAGACAAGGCTGGACTGCAAATGAAGCCATTCAGAAAGCAGTCTTCTTTTAAAAGACCCACCTACACACCCACACACACACACACACACACACCAACACACACGCACACACATTGCATGGTGTTTGGTCTTTAACTGCAGATCTGCTGCAAAAACACGGAAGCTATCCAACACGTTGCAGCTGTTTATTTTTGCAGCTACGCTCTGACAGCCCAGAGGAACACATCTTTAGTGACGCAGGTCAAGAGGCTTCAGCAAAGCTCCTGAAACATCACGTCTCAAGAATCAAGCCGCCCTTTTAAAGTCCAAACTGAACTGCCAAAATGCTCTAACCTTACAAAAATGTCTCACCCCCACCCACCCAAAACAGAGACGGGTCTCCATAAACCAGACCTTCAGGAGGGTTTTATCTTTACAAAACAAACGTGTGCGCTCCCTCTGCAGACTGCTGCCCCACAAGATGACTTCAGAACCAGATCAACTGACAGTAAACGCCTCGTCTCCCTGTCATCTGATGGTTCTCACTCTAAAATGTCTTAATCCCTGATCTCTCTCCTTCTCCATTTTACATGTAAAAACAAAACACCCCCCCCAAAAGAATTTCAAGAGAGTTTTGCTGAACATTCTTAAGCGCACACTTCATCTCAGCAGAGATTCATGGCCAAATAAGACCACAAACTCAGTTGTCCTGCCAAACTGTTGCCATAAACATGGGAATTCTGAGGTGATGATGATGTAAGGTATTAACGAGAGTCATGAATGCAGGCCAACGCGCAGCCAGGAAGGAGCGAGCTGTCCACTCAGGACACCGCATGACCTCATGCCTGGGATTTGATCCAGCGCTTTCTTTTTCAGCACCGACTTCAAGGGAATCTCCTTTTCTCATCTGATTTAACTGAGTTAGACCAAAAAAAATCACATGTTTATATGGGCAAACAAAACATCAAAATTCTCCTCAAAGGAAACAAGAATCAAACGCAAGATGTCGTTTTGGGCCAAAGCAGACGTTTCTGTGAGTAATTCAAACATTTACTGTACATTTTAACATTGAACATTTGAAATCTGTAACAAAAGCCTCATTTTGTTGTGTGTTTCAGTGTTAAACCCTGTCCTGAAAAAAACATTTATCTTAAAAAAAAAAAACAAGTCAAAAGTGAACAGATTCACTTCAACACATCATTGCTGGGTCCTGTGTGATCCTTCTCTCTATTGCTGGAATGGACTTCCTGTTGTGCCTCAGCTGTGTGTTGTGTTAAGCTTAATGCACCCAGACTGACAAAAACATACAACATGCCTTCAGAATAAAACTCCCCAAAGAGCAGATTTGTACTTATCAAAATTTGGACAAATTAAACTAAAAATAGGAACAAGTTGTTATTAGTATTAGTAGTGGTTTAATTTTATCATGTACTTAATAAAAAAAACACAATTCATTGTAATGGAAATGTGTGATACTGCAGGGCAGTTTATAAGTGCTACAAAAGAGAATGACATCACATCTTTATTTTGCTTTTAAAGTTGATGAATCCCATTAATCCATGAATAACACATTATAGTTTATTCTTAATATGATTTTTTTTCCCGGTTTGTTTTTCTCTCAGTAGATCATCCACCTTCATCTCCTTCTCCTCTGCAAACTCCTCCCTTTCACAGCCACCATCATCTCCTGCTTCACGTCATCCATGAACCTCCTCTGTAACCTCCTGCTCAGGAGACCTAACCACTAGTCAATTATTTATGTTTGTGGCAGGAGTCCCCAACATAAAAAATCTTTATTTCATAGAGGAATATGATTTATTGACACATTTTTTTCATAAGACACTTTCAAGACTCTCAAGGTTGCTATAAAGTACATTTTTTAATCATTTTATATAACTCTTACATAAAGTTGTGCAAAATTTTATTTTAGATGTGTAGTTTTAAAAAAAAAAGTGAGTTGTGACAGAGTTTGTTTTTTGAAATAAAGTTTTACTTTCACTTAATATATGGATAACACGTGAGTGAACACAGTCCAGCAAATAGAGGCTGACTAGGAAAGCAAAACAAAGGTTTTATTTTTCCTCAGCTAACTTGATGTGATGTTTAAAATAAATGTTTTCTTAAACTACCAGTACACTATTTCGGAAAGAAATGTATCTTCTAATTTATTTACTTATTATCACTGATCTATTTCAAAAGCGTTCCCAGTTGTCTTTTAATTATGGTTATGATGTTTTTAGACAAAAGAAAAACTTGTGTCATTTTCCATAGACATAGTTTCTGCAGAGCGGCAGGAGTTCATTAGAAATTTGCCTCTGAGTTGTGGGTGGGACTGCTGGTGTAGAAGTAAGCCTCCACTCATTTCCCACCATTCCTTTGTTTACTCTCTCTCCCTCTAGCTTACAGCTCTTCACACCCCCAAGCTAACAAAAGTGGTGCAACATAATTGGCGAGCAATATTGGAGCTATTCAGCTGTACGGTCTAGAGCCAGATGCCAGTTTAGATGAGAAAAGCAAAAAGTGGACCCATTGTGGCTAGCCGTAGTAGCTTATACGTCACACCTCCAAGCTTTTTCCACTGATATTTCTTTGTCTGCTCTGGAGATGCTCCAAAAGCATTTTATTTTTACCTATGTCTTCCATCATAAAAAAAATGCAACAGAAACATGTAATAGAAAACACCCAAACACGATTTTCATTGGAGTGACTGGGTCTTTAAGATCTTTTTTCATTCACTGACCGCGTTTTTTAAATCAAAGTTGACGTCAGCAAGAGGAGCTTTTGCTTTGAAAGAGACGGACCGGAAGCCGCTTATCAGATTTATTTTTTTCTCGGCCAGACTCTGGCTCGCTGTAGGTTTGAGGGAATCTGACTGACACTCTTCCCCGCAAACAGCAGCCCTGCGGCGGTGGCCTCTCTGGGACCCCGCTGTTCTGTGTGCTACAGAAGCCCAAACGGCTCGAGGTTCGGTTCGGCCGCGTCGCTCGGTGTGTGAGGCTCGGTGACGGCGGCACGCGCCGAGAAAGTGTCTGTTTCACACACAGACTCGTTCTCTCAGCGGTCGCGGGGCAGAGCTCGCGCTTGGTCGGCTGAGGTTTCCCTGGCTGTTTGGAAGTGACGCTGTTGGATGTTTTGGATCCGCGGCGCGTTCGGTTTCGGTGAGCGGCAGCATCTCTTCCGCCCGCGTGTTCCCCGGTGAAGCCGCGGAGGTCAGCAGCAGCAGCAGCGCAGCAGCAGCAGCAGCAGCATGGCCCGGGGACGCACCGCTGTCGCCCTGCTGGTTCTGGTGTGTTTACGCTTCCACCGCAGCGGCTCCTTCAACCTGGACGTGGACAAACCCTCCGTGTTCCAGGGACCTGTGGGAAGCTACTTCGGCTTCTCGGTGGACTTTTTCAAGAGTGTAGACAACGTAAAGTAAGGGTTTGAACACAGCAGGTTCTGTCAGGGTTTATGTAAAGCTTTGGACCACAATGTATTTCATGGGTTTAGACGTTTGGTTCTATTTTGTCTTAGTTATACGTACATTCAGTGGACGAGTTGTCAAACTGTAAACTAATTATTTTTCAAATTTAAATCTATAGAATAATTTAGACTCTTCTGTTGCCCCTAATGAATAGACACTAATGGTTAAGTAAATAGTTAATAAACATCTGACAGTATTGGTTTTTTAATACATCTTCAAACATAACAGACATAAATAAATCAGATTGATGGTTTTACATGTAGAAATGAATCCGATTGTGTTATAAATCTCATTGTAATACTCCCATAACTAGATAACTGCCATTTATCAATAACGTCTGGATCGTGATGTTTACAATATCTGATCAATAAAGAGATCAGATACTGATCAGATGCTCACTGGGTTTGTGTGAGAGATTTCACTCACAATGGAAATGACCACCTTTGCTGTATTTTTTTTTTTTACAGTATCACTCTTTAAAACTGTTGTTTCTCTTCAGATCTTGAGTTATGGAGAATGTTTGACTTTTCTCCTAATATGACAATGTCCTTGAACTCATTGAAGGGATCATCAAACTGCTTTCTACCTGTTAGACTTCACTCCACCTGGAGCAGTGACAGAGTCAAATGCTTCACATTTATCATTTTGTCATAATCTTTGCTCAAATGCTCAGTTTCCTCTGGCTCAAGTATTTCAAATTCAAGAATTGCTACAGACTTAGATTAATTACACAGAGTTTTAGATTAATAAAGTGTATCTGAAATAACATTTCAAATAAGACACGCCTTAGTATTGTACTTGTATAGTATAGTATTAATAGCATCTGTTGACTCGGCTTCATTCAGAACATCTTTTAGGTATGTTGCTGAAAAGCTGAAAGGTTAAAAGAAAATGTATGTTGTAATTGAATGACGCTATACAGTGAGACAAACAAGTATTTGTTAGTCACAGATTCTGTACGTTTTCCCACTTAAAAGATGAGTTTGGTCTGTAATGTTCATCATAGAAACACATAAAATGTGAGAAACTGTAAATTTAGAATCCAGAAAATCACATTGTATGATTTTTTAAACAGTGTATTTGTATAACGGAGTCTGCAGTAAGCTAGCGACTTTGAGAGAGGAGACTAACTTTTTGAGCAATTTTTAGAAAATAGAAGAACTAAAAGATTTCTGACAATCTTCATCCATCTGGAGCTCCAGCTTCTTATTTCACCTGGTGGGGTACAAATGATCTTGAGAACAATGAGGAAACAGCCTAGAACTACACGGGGGAACTGTGTCCTCCAGCACAGGTCCACACGCATAAGTTCTCCAGAATCTGTCTGGTTTCATCTGGTCACATGAAACCAAACTAGAACTCTTTGGTAAAAATGCTACTTGCCGTGTTGGAGGGAGAAAAATACTGAATCTCAAGAGCACCATATCTACTGTGAAGCATGGGGGTGACAACATCATGATTTGGGGCTGTTTTTCAGCAAAGGGGACGGTATGACTAATCCGTATAAAGGAAATGATGAATGGATTGATGTATAGTGAGATTTTGGACAAAAAAACACCCTTCCATCAGCGAGAACATTGAGAAAGAAATGTGGCTGGATCTTCCAGTGTGACAATGATCCCAAACACATCACCAGAGCAACAAAGAAGTGACTTCATAAAAGCATTTCATAGTTCTAGAGTGTTCTAGCCAGTCTCTGGACTACAATTCAATAAACAATCTGTGGATGGAGTTGAAAGTCCTAGCCCTACATGACTAAGAATTGAGGTGAACTTTGGTTATTGACTAAATACTTATGTTCTACACTATTATACAAATGACACACACAATGTGATTTCCTGGATTCACACAGATATTTAAAATGAACAATACAGACCAAACTCCTCTGTTTAAGTGGATCAACTTACAGATCTACTGACTGGCAAATTCTTTGCTGCTCCATTGTGTTATTGAGTGCATCTGAACTAGTTTTTCTTGCTCGTTTGCGGTTTATATTGGCTGAGAATTTTTTTAAAAAAGTTAAAAATTTGAGTTTTCTCATGTTTTCATGGTTGACATCTTAGTGGAACACAATCTTCTGCTTCACTGTGGATTATTCAGGATTTGTGACGTGGGTGACTCATTTAGTCACATAGTCTGCAGTCTTTAGTCTGGTCTTGAGTTTTCCAGCTCATGGTTCCTACTGGTTTTTCATCAGAATCTGTCTGAAGGGGCACAGTGGTGGTTTTTGATATGGGCATTGAGGGCGGTCGCCCAGGGTTGCATTTTCCAGGGGTCAGCACAGACTAGGGAAAAAATAATTCTGTTTCTTTGATTTAAATAGTTCAGCGCGACTGTTCTTGTTATCTGAAGGTGGATTAAAATGTTAAACATCGCAGTCTGCTGCACGACACTCAAACTGCCGCCCTCACCTCATTGCAGTATCATTAGAATTACTTTGTGGTGGTTCCTCAGCTTGTTGTCAGAAATTGCTTTAAGAAAACATACAGCTTCAATCCTCTCTACTTTGGTCTGAATATTTTGTAAGAATGTTCCATTTTCTATTCATACTTGATGCACTTCTAAAATATTTGTAGCACATTTTTAGTATAGGTTGATTTGTGATATTTGTATTTAAGCATATGTGTGATGTTATCCATGTAAAAGTTGCTATTTTTTTCCATTTTAAGTCATTTAATGACAGCCTAATAAATGAAAGGATAAGAATTTTCAAGCTTTATTTGCACTAGTTGTTTAGTTTTCTTGAATGTAATGTTTTCTCACATTGGAAGTCATTTTAAACTTCAAGCAAACATATGTGTGATGTTATCCTCATAAGAGTTATCCTTACTTTTAGTCATTTTAGAACAGTCCTATAAGCTGTAAGAATTTACAAACTTCTAGTTGTACTTTATGTAATAAGTATTAGTTGAATATTTGAACTGTACGTTTGGGCCGTAATTGGAGGGGGGAGGGCACTGAGAGGCACAACTGGCGTGGCTCGGCCAGGGCGTCATTTGTACCAGAACCGCCACTGAAGGGATAGTTTGACATATCTTAGTTCACGCACATTTCCTGAAAGTTTTCAGAGACTTCAATGCTTTATCATCACAAATAAAAAAAAAAGGTCTTTTAAGCCCAACTACTGGTTATTTGAACTTTTAAAGGTTGCTGTAAAACTGAAAAACTTGGAATTTAAAAATCATTGCTTTGTATTATAAAAGGTAATTGCTTCATAGGTAAATCACTGATTTTAGTTTAGAAAAGGTTAAGCTGATTGATTGTTATTGGATTTTCCACTATGAAAGTTGTTCCTTTCAGTCAAGAGGAAGTGATTGTTTCATTAATAAATTTCAGTGAGATGGAAAGACCATAATCCAGAGTCTTTAATCTTCATAAAAATTATCATTTACATATTTTTGTAGTATTTATTCAGTAGTTTGATCTCCCAAAGCTCAGGTTATAGAGGAACAGATAGAGATGGGCCGCTGTGTTCTCTGAATGACAAAACAACCTGTTGTTGTTGTTTTCTTGCCGCTGTGCAAACTGAAGCGACACATCAGTCCATAAACAGCATTGGTCCATCTGAGTCCTGTGAAGCAGCAGCCTGAAAGAATCGCCAAACACAAACAGAGAAATGTTCTTTTGTGCGTTGTAAGCCACTGAGCGGTTACCTCAAGATAATCTGCAACAAAAACAAGCTGCCACAAACAAAGACGCTGTGTTTGGAAACTGATGAGAAATGATTTCTGCTGCAAAACTGGATACAGCTCAAGTCTGCAACAAACCGAAAAAGCGAGGGACTGTTGGACACCTCAAGTTTTACTTTAGTTATTTCACAAAGTCTACTTTAGTTTCAGCCGGAACGAAGTTTTTTTTCTAGAAAGTTCAGACTCTGTAGTTTTAATCATTCTTATTCAAGCTGAAGTGACAGAAGCTAGCTCTCTGGTGCTTTGAGGTCATGTAGGAACTGGCGGATCCAGAAAATGCCAGACCTGCTGATCTGTGCTATGCAGAAGACTCCCTGCATAACACTCAGCATTTGGAAGCTGTTGGAATGGGAGTGTTAAACCACCAAATGGTTCCCAAACATTTGTGCTGTGAGTGCAGCTCACCGCTCCCCAAGGGAATGGGTCACATTCAGAGAACAACTTTAATACGCCTGGGTGTTTGACAACTAATGGAACTTTAACTGTGGGACTTTATTTGGATCCACTTTAACATGGAGTTCAGGAGGAATTTGTTGTTTTGGTCTTGTTTTTTTTCTGGCTTTGTTTGCTAGATTTTTGTGATTTCTGACAGACTAATGTGTTCTGTTTAGAGATAAACAATCTTCATGAGCTCCAAATGTTCTGGGTTCAGATAACGTTGCTTTTTAACTTGTGTGCATAAGTCCTGAGTGTGTTTGTGTGTGTGTGTGTGTGTGAGTATGTGTTTGGTCTTGCTGCTTCTCTGTGACCTTCTTTTTGTGGGGTCTAATGACTTCCTCTGGTGTTTCCAGGTCAGACGTTCTCGTCGGAGCTCCTCGGGCAAACGCCTCGGTGTCCAGCAGCGTGGTGGAGAGAGGAATGGTGTACAGCTGCCCGTGGAGCGGCTCCCCCTCCTCCTGCAAGGAAGTCCCGTTTGACAGCTCAGGTACCAGCACTTTCTGCTCATGCTTTGTGTTGGTAGAGCATTAAGGTAGAAGTAACCCTCTGACCCAAAACTACTTCCTGCAACAGCAGGAAGTGCTTAGCTTTGGGACACTTGGCAGTAAACATTCAGCAGCAACTTCTGTGTGTGAAGCTAAAATCAGGCACAGGAGTGTGTTTGAACATCAAACTAACAACAGGAAACAAGGCCTCTGTGGTACAGCAGGGAACTCACCTTTTTGTATGTTATTTGTTTAGCGAGTTAAACCTTTGAAATGACAGAGTAGAGAACTGCTTTCTTCCGCGACACACTATTCCTCCATTTACTCTTTGTGAGTCGGTGTGTCAGAAAATATGTGACTGTTTTCCTGGAGGAGCCATGCTGTGCAAAGCATTACACTATTTAAAGACCCGCTCTGATAAAAAAAAAAAAAAGGTCTTAAATTCCTACCGCTCTACAGAAAATATGTCCTGGAAGACATAACTTTTTTATTTTTTTATTTTGACTAAAAACTGCATAAATATAATTAAAAGACCACTGGGAATAATTTCAAATAAAGATGATCAAAGTGAGACTATAATTCAATGTTTGCTGCTTTCAAACATGCAGCAAGAAGGAACTCAGTTCTGCTGTTGGATGTAAAGTCTGCTGTCAGTTCATGGAAATAGGAAAAGCTGCAAAGAAACATTATACACAAACAAAAAGGCTGAAGCTTCACTGCAATAGATGAAAGGAAGAAACGCAGAATGATGAGTTCTTCATACTTTAAAGCTCAGTAACTCAGCAGAAAGTTTCCTGGTTGTCAAACTACATGACTGCAGCTGTTTGTGTTCCAAACTAAGATGAAGCTGTTCAATAATTTTAATCGCATAACAAGAAACAGAACTAATCTGCATCCCTACATTGATCACATCACATTTACATATCAAAATATAAACGCTGTAGTCAATAAAAGAACAGCTTTGTGTCTGTGAGATTTACAGTAGACAGACAATCAAAACAGAAAAAACAGCTTAAAGAAAAGTTTGTATTTGAGGATAGGAGTTTTTGTGGAGCTCAGGAGGCCTTTTCAGCTTTTCTTGCCAACTTATCTTCTGACAGGTACAGACAGTTTCAACAGATCTTCATCTTTCCCTCGTTCACAGAAAGGGGGGAAAAAAAGGATTTTATTTGCAATAGAACAAGGTGTGATTTCTATCTTTCATCATCTGTCCGGGCGTGTTCCTGACTCACTTCCCTTTCAGCTCCAGTTTTATCAAAGTGCTGTTCTAGTCAAAGGTTTTAACACCCTTTATGGATCTAGAAATGTCAGTAAATTATTTGCAGTTTTTGTCAGTGAAGATGTTTGCTAGCCTGATTTCAAAGTTTAAATCCTGAAAGATGGAAAAGGGAAGAAGAAGAAGACAGAGAGAAGCAGCTGTTGGTGCAACACCCAATGTTCCTTCAGGCCAACTGCACCCAGCACAGCAATCACCATCATTATGAAGGGAATGCTCAGACATGCCCAAAAGGTGCAGTTTGGTTCTGTTGAAACCGGTGCAGGTCTCCTCTGTGGTTTACTTCATGCTGCTACACAGTTTCAAATTTGGGGCTTAAAAAAGTTTAAGAAAATGCATTAACTTCATGAAAAAAAAGGTTCTAGTTCTGCTAGTTTTTCAAATCCTAGTGATACGGGTTTTAGCTCTGCTCATGTGTTTTAGACATGAATACACACAGCAGGGCCTGAATTTCACTGTGACTATCGCGCATATAAAAATTAATTCCCAAACTGAGCTCTTATAATGGTGAAAATTCCTGCTTTAAATAACCTGTAATATTCTGCAAGTTCGCATCGCAACTACGAAATCAGAAACAAAGAGTAGGACCGCAACAATGAAGTTGTTGGGAGTAAGGTTGGCCCGCCCGTCTCTCGCGCAGATGAGCTTTTGTTTCACAACAAAAACAGGCGCATGCCGCAAGGAGGACGTGTAGCGCTCTGTTTTGGTTTATGAAGCAGCAATTTTCAACAGAATCCAGACAGAACTGGAGCATAAACCTGATGGACTTACTGCAGCAACAGAAAGTTGAAAAAAGTGTTCCTTTGGAGACAGCGCTGTTGTTACACACTCATGATACATGCTATTATGATGTGCTTAATGCACTGTTCTGTGTGTCACGTGAGGTCGCGTGAGCAGGTTTTTTTTAAAAACATATATTTAATTTCAACAAAATTGTGACTGTGAGAAGCACTGGAAGAACAGGGAAAGACATGGATGAGAGAAAAGATGAACACTGATGCTGCCTCAAGGACCAGTGGAGGAGGAGATCAATAGTCAGCATCTAATGTAGTTGTCTGAGTTAATGATAGAATGTGAATCTCCAAAGTGGTAGAATTTCTTCCTAGACAGCGTTCCATGTTGATAATTATTTTTCTCCATAAACCCTGTGTTGTTTGGGTCAAAACAGGGGAAGAGCACCAACTCACAAAAATAGTCACCCCTTTATTATGACCGTACAGAAGGGAGAATAATGCTTTCATGTAATGTTCCCCTTAAAGTGTAGAAATCCTCCCCATGTGAAGCAAGTAAAGGGGGACACCCCCCCCAATTTAACAAAGTGAATTTCAGGCCCTGTGAACTGTCATTATTTTCTTGTTCCAGATATGGATGATCAAAGCCTCTTAGAGCGACTTTTTCAAACAACCGAGACTCTCATTGGGGGGTTTACTATTTTAAAACGTAAGATACTTGTATGTATTTTCCTTTGAAGCACTAAAATTTATTTTTCCATTTAAATAGGGTAAAGTTGGAGTCCAGACGGCCTCATGACACACACACAGCTGAGGTTATAAATACCTACCGAACCTTTACTGTTTGCGGTATATATACGAGGGATTATTGTCAGAGAAGCTGGAGACAACTGGACTGTAAAACTTCAAACCAGGAGTGTGTCTAGAGGGAGGGTACTGCTGAACTGAGCAGCCAGCGACAACTGGCATGTTTAAAAATTCACTCTGTCTTTAAAATCTGGTAGAAATGGATTTTTAACTCAGACTTTTGCAGAATTTCAAGGGAATATTTAACCAAAATGACAAAAACAGAAATGCAAAGCTTTTAGAAAATTCATTTTTGATTTGAATCAAACAATGGTTCAATTTTGTATTGGCTCAAGTATAACATACTCTGATCACCAGCCATTTATTAAAGTTTTGAAAGCTTGCTGGCCCCAGACTGGCTCTATGATCCACCTGTGGCCCCTGCTTCAAACCACAACCTCCCCCTCAGAACTCATGCCGATCCACTCTGTCCGCTCTCTGCAGAGCAATCAGGTTCTTTACTGACACAATTTAACGTGGCTCCGGCCCGATCCAAGAGCAAATGCTGGCTGTCAGCACTCTGACAAAGAACCACTTTACGGAATTGTTCAAATGACGTTACATCGTTGCAAAGAATCTTTGAATATCTTAAAGATTATTAAGCTAATAAATGAACGAATGGCCTTTTTTGTTGTTGCAACCAATGCAAATGGAGGTACAATGAAATAGATTTTGATGGCTACCAGTGACTGCTAATTAAAAATAATTCAGAAAAAAACGTTCTGGTTTTATACTCATATGACCCCATGAAACTATGTAAAGTGGATGTTTGGTGATCCACGACATAATGACTAATCCTCCACTGGCGATGGAGCAGAAAGATCACTGTTCTATAAAAAGTGGTCTCTCAGAGAGCAGCTCAGTGGAAAACCGTTTCTGTTTCCATTTTGCTAAAATAAATGTTTTCAAAGTCTGGAAATCCCAACAGTGAACTCATGCTTTAGTTTTAAAGCATGAGTTCACATGCCGTTTTCACTTCTTCACTGTCTGAAGAGCAGAAACAGCAAACGTGCAGAGATCAATGAGCAATGAGCAATGCTCAGTCTAATGAATGAATGTTCGTGGCAAAGGAGACACCAGCTGATCTTCTACTCTCAGCCAGGAAGAGTCCAAAGCTGCACCACAAACACATGAGTCATGAGTCCTAGCAGGAAAACAGACTGAATCAAACATTAATCCCACACTGAAGAAGAGGCGCAGAGACATGGTAACATTTGCACCCAGACGGGGGTATGACACAAGGCTGGACATGAGGAAAGGATGGGGATTTTCCCCATCACTCTGGGAAACTCCAGCATGTGGATTTCTGCAATATTTGGTAGCATACCTCTTCCCTGATCTCTTGGTCTTCTGTGCCCCATTGGCTACTTCACATCTAACAGCAGAGTAGCCATGGCAACGGTGACAAACGCTGTTTGTCAATTAACAAATGAATTCCACACAAATTAGTTAATGTTTGGAGCAACACGAGGAAGTGAAGGAATCCTGGGACTGACAGATAACTGTTCTGCGGTTGTTAGAACCCAAAAAAAGCACAGATGGGAGTGTTGGGTTCTGTGGGTGGGGCTCCACACTAACACACAGACTCAGCCCACAGTTTCCCTCACAATCTTCAAAATTTAGACACCAGCTTTTAGAATGAGTCTGGAAAATCCTTCTCACACATTTGTTTGGATCTGTTTTAGGGCTTTTCACAGCGACCTTAAACAAGTCCTCCTTCAGCTGTGCACGCTGGGGTGAAAGGCTTAAGGGCTTTGCAGACCACTGAGGTTTTGTGCTGTGAAACAAAATAAGAAACAGTCCTCACCCATTATGAAAATAAAACCACTCTAAGATGAACAATACAGTGTCTTAAACCACACATTATAACAAAACTGTGTAAAGCCACACGATGATTCAGCAGCTCACACATCTGCCTTTAGCAGCACTGGTTCCTTTTATGGTATCAGCTGTGTCTCTCACAACAGTCAAGCTGTTTTCCTGCTTCTCAGTTTGCTGCCATCTTCTGATGGACAGCTCACTGATCCCGTCTTGAGTTCGGGACTTCAGGGTTCTGCAAACACTGATCCAGTTCTTGACTGTCGGCTAATATGCTCAGATAACATTTGCAGAATATGTTTTTTATGTTCTAAACTAATTTAAAGTCTCACTCCGATCTATTTTGTCAGTGGTCTTAATTATGATGATGCTGTTTTTAGCCAAAATCTAAAACATTCTAGGACATAGTTTCTGCAGAGTGGCAGGAGTTCATTAGAAATTCACCTCTGAGTTATGGGCGGGACTGTTGTAAGCCTGTCTCTACTTACCAACATGCAATAAAACAGCGATGGAGCTATCCAGCTGTACAGTTTTGATCCAGATGCCAGATCAGATGAAGAAAACAAAGACGTTCACTGATCTATTCGTCTACAAGTGGATGCATCAGAATGGAGTGGAGCAGGGAGCTTGTGGCGCGCTGATTGTGGATTTTAGAGAACCACTCCAAGCCTTTTTCAAATTGCATGTTTTTTTGTGTGCTTCTGATTCAACACAAATATTCAGAAATGCCATTTTAAGCTTCAGTTTCTTTAAATATGTCCTCCATCATGACAAAAAAAGCCACAAGAACATGTTAAAAACACCAAGAACACAGTTTTCAACACTGCAAACATCCTCATTGCTCTTAGTTTGATTAAAGACGACTCTGTGTCCTGTTGTATATCTTAATGGTTTTAGAAGGTTTTACACACACTTTTGAAAGACCTCATCTGTCTGGTATCTTATGATTCCATTGTAAGAAGAAGTAAGCTTAGAGATTACAATAATAATGGAATAGATTCTGGGAAGTACTTTCCATTATTTAATGTTACTTTGAGATGTTCTACAGGACAGATCAGGAGATTGCAGAAACAAAAAAAACTCCCCAGAAACTGCAGTGCACTTTCAGCCCCGTGAAGAAGGTACGACATATGAGTGACAGATGTGTTTTCAGCTCACTTTCTGCTTCATTCTTGGGGAAAAAATGAATAGAAAGTCCCCACAACCCCACCTCAACAAGAATAACACCCTCAGCAGGAATGTTTAGAATACATATTTAAGGCCCCCAGAGTGAGACTGAGTCAGTTACGCAACATAAAGCACACAATATATTCTGGTTCCCTCTGTCTGTTCACTGGTTCTGCAACTCTTTGGACAGCAACCACGTAGGTCAAATGAACAACAAAGCCCTCTTTTGTACGAGAAACACACACACACACACACAAACAGGACAAAAGCAGGCCATGCATGACTGTGAGGGGCAGCATTAATGATTTGTGTGCCAGTGCGTGCACAGGCTTTCACTGCTGCTGGTGTCCTGCTCAGAGACACTTCTGCAGAGCTCTGCGTTTTCACACCTTCAACCCCACCTTGTTTGGGCTCATCGTCAGGCTGTGCAGAGGCAGGAAGGTGTGATTGAAAACATGCAGCCGGAAACATCCTGTGCAAACATCTCGTCACTGCAGCCAGAGAAAAACTCCTTATTTGGGAAAACAGCGTGGAGCGGAGCGCTGTGTGAAGGTGACTCCGTTGTTACTGCACATACTAACATTTATACTTGTTTTTTTAATAAACTATATTCAAACAAAAGCAACTGAATAGTGCCTTGTTTGACTTACTACCCTCAGGCTCAAAAAACGAATCATCTGTCTGACTTTATCCTCAATACAAAAGCTGAGCTTCCTTTATGTTTCAGTCAAATCTTCAGACTGGAAGCCAGCAGCAGCTTTATTGAAATCAGCAGAACAAGCTAATGAAACACAGCACAGCAGCCTTTTGCCTCATTAAAGCCCCAAAAAGAGCCTGTGTGTGAGAGAAGAAATGACATGGGTGGTACAGTTTCAACACATTCTTGCTGCAAGTCTCCACATCTAAAACTATGCTTCGCTGAAAGGGCGTGTTAGCTTTCTGAGAACAAGGAGCTGATTCCCAAAAGATG
Source organism: Adrianichthys oophorus (assembly GCA_036245035.1). Lineage (NCBI taxonomy): Eukaryota > Metazoa > Chordata > Actinopteri > Beloniformes > Adrianichthyidae > Adrianichthys > Adrianichthys oophorus. The sequence continues at coordinate 4,089,572 of BSAI01000005.1, forward strand.
AAGAGGAAATGTCCATGATCACCGCAACCAGATTATCCAGAGAATGATGCATTTCTCAAGACGAGACAGTCTTTGTGATGAACTCGACTCCAAACTCAACAGGAATTCAAACTGCAGGAAAGCTCTGCAGACTCGCGGCATAGATTACGTGTCACTGCGTGAACTTTATTGAGCTTGTTGTGCAGCTGAAGGGGGAAGGGAGACTGTTTGGTGGTTGGGGTCTCCCACAGAATACCAATCGGACTCCACACAAAACACACTGCACTCTCTCTGCTAACACTCCTCGTCTGCTCGGACCACTCCAGTGCTGCTCGAAAAGACAAAAATTCAACTCCTTCTGACAGCAGAAACACTTCTACATTCTGCCTGGTATTAATGATGTCACATAACTGGGGCGCAGTAACTATCAAAGTTTAGCCTGGTCATCTCCTCCACCCTTTCTACACAATCTTCTTTTGTCACTTCACTCTGTGACAAAGAGAACCAACATCTTCTACATGAGCATTTTAGGACTGGTGTTTTGGAGCCACCATCAGTGTGTGAATGGGACCATGACTGTAAAGCACTTTGGACCTTCAAGGAAAGTAGAAAAGCGCTGTACAAGTATACGCCATTTACCATTATTTCAGGAGGAAGAAGACACCACTCGCAAAATGTCTTCATTTACAGCTTTTTTAGTACTTGTTTTATTTCAAAAGAGAAGCTCCTGGTTTATGGTTGTGGTTCTGGTCTTGGATCAGTTGTTTCTCCAGGGTTTTAAAAAAATCTTTTATTATTGAATTTTGGTCCAAATAATAGTTTCTTCTTCCCAGACAACAGGGTTTCCAAAGATGGCCTTCAGATGGAGTTCAAATCCAAGCAGTGGTTTGGAGCTTCCGTGCGATCTGATGGAGAACACATCTTGGTAAGAAAAGTGGCACCAAACAAACAAAGAAATGCTTTTATTGTTGTCATTCTTGTACTTATTTAAGAAGAGATGCTGGAATTGTCAAAAGGTTTTCACAACGTGTTGATATATTTGGAAAAGAGAAAGTGAAGACAGCTGGATTAAAGAAAAAAAATACTGACATATATGTGTGGTCTCTACAATGAATGATTCTTTTCTCTTACTGTTCGTACTTATAGAGCTTCAACTGTTTCATTTAAGGAACTAAGACAATGTTAGGATGAGTATATACTTATTTTGATGAAAAAACTTGGTTGACATGAGAATTTAGTCAAAATGGAAAATTCTGTACAAGAAAGAGAAGGTTTATCTAACCTGTAAGAAAAAACAGTTCAGGCTGCATGTCAACAACGGATTTGTGAATTTAAGAGCAGAGGAGCGGAGAAGAGAGTCAGTTACGTCCTCAGCCCCAGCTTTTTCTAGAACTCGATTTCTGATGGGATGTGAATTAAGGAATGCTCAGAAACACGGTTTTAATCATAAATTATTTTATATAGGTCCTCTATCATGAGGAAAATGCTACAAGAATAAGTTAAAAACTTAACTTTAGATTGCAAAGCCCTCATAAAAACATCAGATTTGTGTGAGTATGTTGTAAATATGTTTGGTAAAAACTTCGTTTCCCAGGCCTGTGCACCATTGTACCAGTGGTCAACCTTCGGGAATTCTGATCGCGAGCCTGTGGGAACATGTTATCTCAAGAAAGGATCCACAGTAGTGGAGTACTCGCCCTGCAGATCAAGTATGTCTTCATTACTGCATGTTTTTCTCTGACACACGTTTTAAACTCAGATCATAAAGTAGTTCAACATTCTACTATGCTGAAGGATGAGAAAGAAGGACTGTGATCGTTTAGTGTTGCCGTTCATTGCGTTGTTTTTGTGTGTGCGCCCAGGGGCCAACTCCCCAGAAGGACAGGGTTTCTGCCAGGCTGGCTTCAGTGCAGACTTTCTGAAGGTACTGTACTCGAATCAAACTCATTCTGTTGAACCTGGAGGAATTAAAGGTGTTTGATCAACGTTCAGAGCACGGCAACCACTCAGTTTCTGACCACAAAAGGCAGTGAAAGTAACAAAGAGTGAGAACTGTATTTCTCTTTCCTTTGTTGTGGTTTTTAGAAGAACAAGAAAGTTGTTGTGGGAGGACCTGGCAGCTTTTACTGGCAAGGTGAGTGTTGGAGTGTGTGAGTGAGAGTGTTCATGTGGAATCTTGAAGCCACGCATGGTTCCAACAGTCATTCTCAGAGACACAGCTACTGTTAGCTCTGAAGGTTTCCCACACAATTTGAAGGTCAATTCATCCTCTTGGTTCTAATCTCCCAGATAAGACTCAGAGACAAAAATGTAAACAGTTTTTTAAAGATTCACACTGAAGGGTCACGAGTTTAATGGAAACTTTAGTTTTTTCCCTTTCACTTTGTTTCTGGCCTTTTCAGTTCAAATTTTGTTGAGAAATGAGTTGGATTCAAATTGGAAATGGAAAAACAATTTCCACATTTTTCCTGAAGTGAAACCTCCATATTTTTGACCGTGATATAGTAGTGACAGATAAAGCTGACTTAAGTTTGCTGCTGCAGAATATGAAATAACTCTGCGTGATGAGGAGGAGATCACAGTTTTGTTCACAAATATGGAAAAGATGATTTCCATTAGTACCAGTACTCAAAACCGCAAACAATCAGTTACCCCACTGCATAGGAGATGTGATATCAAGTCTTCATCTCAAATGTGTGAGGTAGATCATATCTGACAATTCTTTACCTCGTCTTTTCCTCAACTTGGTCACAGGTGCTGGAAAACAAAGCAGAAAATGGCCCATTTTACAGCCTCTTTTACTGCTGTGACTTGCAGATTTTCTTTGGTCAAAAAATCTGTCAGGTCTGCTCAAACAATCACTATACTATCCTCAGGCTCAACTTTGATTACATTTACTGAAGTCATTATAAAAATAATGAAAGCTGTTTGTTCATCCTCAGTTTATAACATCTTAAAAAAGGTTGTTTTTAACTCCTGCAAAGGTCTCCTTCGGATTCTTTGCCTTTTGGCTAATTCCTTTAAGGGTCACCACAGTGGATAGAGCATCGTCATCATCTTCATCCTCCTCACTCACACCAACCACCCTTCTCTACATCCATGAACCTCCTCTTTGGTCTTCCTCTTGTCTTCTTTCCAACCTCACCATCCTTTTCTTTTACAAACCTCCTCTCAACATGTCCAAACTATGTCAGTCTGCTTCCCTGGATTTACGTCCAGAACATCTACTATGATCTGTTCCTCTGATGGAGTCATCCCTGATCCTGTCTGTCCTGGTCACTCCCAAAGAGAACCTCAACATCTTCATCTCTGTTACCTCCAGCTTTGCTTCCTGTCTCTGCATCAAAGTCTTTAAACAAGGGATGGGCAACTCCAGACCTTGAGGGCCAGCGTGTCTGCATGATTTCCAGGTATCCAAGACTGATCAGGTGTGTCCAGCAAAACGTGCAGGAATCTGGAGTTTCCCATCCTTGCTGTAAGCCAACTGCCATGGCTGCTCTCATCACCATCTTCCACGTCTTCTGCTTTCCATCATGTGAAGCATCTCTCTACTTTTTCTGTCGAAGGCCTTTCATTCAAAGTTCTTTCTTCAAGCTCAACATTCCTGCCTTTCCTCTTCTCTTTTTGTCTACAAACACCAACATCAGTCCAGTTTCCAATGGTACTCTTTAGATGATTGTTTCTTATTCAGGTTATAATCAATTCAGAAGTTCTGCTTGTGATTTACACGATTGATTTGGCCCCATTGCAACACTGGATTCCCTCCTGATACAACCCTCTACTGTACATCTATGGGACTGGCACATAAAGGCACTGGATTGTACCTCCTTGTGGTGTGTTGCATGTAACAGTGTGTGTCATGCATCAGCTCTGTGCCTCATCCTGCAGTCCTGGATTGCAGGTTATCACCACAGCAGTAAGCTCTTAATGAGCAGGTGAAGCTGATGGATGAGCTGCATCAGCTATGTGTTGTAATGCGGATGGTCTGGGTGACGGGGTGTGACCTCGACTGCATCCTGAGCTCTGAGTCAGTCCTGCATGTTTTCCTTCTTGGTGGAGCGTCTCCTCCTGTGCTTCGTTTGCCTAATTATTGTTTCCTGTTGAGTCAACACTCACAACTGCATATAACCACAAACACTCACACAGCTCTGCTTCTGATTACACTTCTGTTAGCACCATGTCCTTGTGGCTCATTAAATTACACTTTGTTTATTCTGAGCCAGAAATGTGTTGTCGGGTTAACAAACTCCTGCAAAGTCATGCTTTTTTGTTTCTGCAACATTTAGTGGGTTTCTTGTTTGAACTAATAAATGTTCATTTCTTTTTCGATGTTCTCCTCAGGCCAGCTGATTTCTGATGATGTCTCAGAGATTCTAACTCGTTTTCAGAAAGAATTCTTCATGACCTACACAAACACGCTTGCCACCAAATCAGCCGGCGCCCAGTATGACGACAGTTACCTTGGTAACCTGACAGGAACACGCACACTGTCAGTTTCACAATTAGCATTAGATTTTTATACAGTTAGACACTGATGCCATGTGTTAAGTCCTTTCATGCCACAGTCCGAGTGAATGCTTGATTCTGATTGGCTGCAGGATGTCCATTTAAAAGTGATAATGGACATCTAAAAAAGTTCTGGTCAAAAAGCCTGAATGTTCTATATTATTGTGCTAGCCTAAACGCCAGTTGGTAACTGGAGCAACAGAAACTTAGAACACAGGTGAGCAGAAGTTACAACAGCAAGACAGTAGAAAAGATCTCTGTCCCTCTGATGACTCTACGATAGACATGCCACGATCAACTACATCAACTGCAATGATGTCTTTAATTAGAAAGAGTTTGCTTCCTGTCTTGCTGATCTCATTGGCTCGTGAGGCTCACAGCTGTTACCATGGCACTGCGTACCAAATAGTCTGACTCAATTTCAACATAAAAAGTTAGATTAAAGTGAAAATTTTTGATATTGTTTTTATTTCTTTTGTAAGTAACTGTGGTGTTATCGGGATAATACTTTTCAAGGTGTCCAATTTTTAGAAATGATGGGCTTTGTGGGAGCAGCCGTCCTCCCCGTCACGTCAGACGGTTAAGACCTTCCGCGTAATCTGAATCTTTCTGATATGGACACCTCATCAGGCATTATCCCATACTTGCTTAAAGAAGCGCAGTTAGCATTTGTGGGTATTATTAAGTCCTGTGAACTGAATCATCATGTCCTGGAGCTCCATCCAGTGTGAGACTTTTGACATTTTCAGAAGTGATTTATTTGGTTGGTTTGTAATCACAGCAAAGGAAAGTCACAGCTTCTGTTAACGCCTCTGTGTGTTTTCCAGGATACTCTGTGGCAGTTGGTGACTTTAATGATGATGGGAAGGAAGGTAAAAACTGTTTTGTTTTTTTTTTTTAATTAAAAGCTTCTTCTGGTATGAGAAGAAGAATCAGTCTTCTGCTCATTGATTGTTTGGGACTCAGCTTGATGATATTTGTGAAAAATATCAAATATATGGCAGCATTCTAAATATAAATGACTCCTGTCTGTCCACTAGTGTTATCTAAATCATTTCAGGGTTTGCTTGATTGTTTCTTTAGCATGTAATCAAAAAACTTCCTGCCTGGAGACTCATTCATCATCTCTTTATTGTCATCTTCACAGATTATGTTACGGGCGTTCCCAGAGGGGAGAAAGCTTTGGGTTATGTAAGTGTTGACGCTCATTAAACTGAGCTCAGGCAGTCAGTCGATCCATCTGCACTGAGCAGCTCAGCCACAAACCTTTTTATGGTGATGCATGAGACCAGATTATTATGATGTTGTTTTTAATTTCCACTCTAAAAGATGCTCATTAAGATTCCACCTCATCTTTACTAAGGATCAAAGCAGATTTTTCAAGGCCGTCAAATCCTGAACTTTGTGTCATGATGCTGCTAGAAGACACTCTAGAAATACAATAAAATCAACTCAAAAAACTTTATAGGTTTAGTAGGAAATTATTCACTTTGATTTTTGTTTGTTGTGTGATTAGTCTTATATATGTATATATACTTCCTTCTTTGGTTTTGGTGTATTTTAGAATCAGATTATAAGGTCAGTGATGCTATCGCTATGATGCACATCTGTAGCCATAACTACACATGTTGTGATGGCTTCACCTGTAGCTGTTTATTTGTCTAAATTCTCACACTTTTTTTTTTTTTTTACAAAGAAACACATTTGAGGTAGACATTGTATGTGTCATGCTAGTTCAATGGCTTAGCCTTCATGGCTTATTTTTTAGCGCACTGTCCCTCTCAGAACAAGTTATAAAAAAGAATACAAGATGTTTTTGCATGTTATAAGAGAAAACCTGCCAGTGGAACTAGAAAAGTTTGTCTTGGTAAGATTTCTTGAAACAGGTTGTGATGTTCTTCTCTTTAAAGACAAAATGAAATCTGGAAATTATCTCAGATGAGCTAATATTAGTTAGTAGGGGTGTAACGAATAATTGATGAATCAATTTCTATTTCTACAATCCAACCAGATCAATCTGTCTGAGGCAGAATCGACCTATATCATTATGAAATTGTTTCAAAGTGAAATAAATTGATTACATGGAAATTGGAAAATACCATTTGTATTGAGGTACAGTAGGTTTATTTTACTATATCATAATAACAACCAAGTGAACCACAGCGGACAGCATACATGTGATACAGTAAAACTGATCAACCATCATTCCAGTCCAATGTGTGGAAACACTTTGAATTTAACAAATACATGTGACCATACAGTGTGCTAGAATGTTCTAATAATGTTCTTTTGGATTATTCTGATGTGGAAAAACGACAGTGGGCTGAACTTTATCAAACTAAAGTGAGGATGGATTTGATATTCATCTTTACTTTTTGTTCATGTTTATTTTATACTCACCTGCACTGTTCAGCAGCTGGTTTTTATCTCTGAGTCACACTGGTTGAAGTTTTGGAAAAAGATGTCCTGGATCCATTTTAGGGCAGTGAATCGGATCGCTCAAAATGAACCGATATTGATTATGAATCAGATCATCAACCACAAATTATGACATGAATCAAGTCATTGTTAAAATGAATCGTTCCACCCCTAATATTCAGGCATATTGCTCTGGTTATTTAAAATATTAGGTTGTAAAATAAAAGTGTATTGCTAAAAAAAAAAAAAAAAGAGTTTTATATCTTAAAAATTGGTAAAAATAAAAGCACTTTTCCACCAAAATATATTTGAAGCTCTGCAATCCAATTATTCTTATTTTTGGACCGCAAGATTCATCAAGATTGATTGTTTTTAAAGAAGAGGAGTAGAATAAGATATTCAAACTAGAATTTAGACAGAAATACTTGGTGAGATTTTGTGTTTTTGCAGTGCAAATCCATTGTTCATGATCACATTCATTGTTCTGCTGGTGTTTTTTGTTGGCTTGTTCATAAACATCTTTAGCTCTCAACATTTGATCAGAGTTCAACACTGATTCATTGAAGGGCTGCTGTGCACAAAAGATCATCTCCTCTTTTCTGCTGTGTTGGATATTTTAGGTGAACATTTTCAACGGTCAGAACATGGCGTCTATGATCAACTTTACAGGTTCACAGGTGAGAGCTGCAGGACTGCAGGAAAAAAGATGTTCAACCACTACTACATTTTTACCCTTTAACAGCTTAAAGGACGTTCTTTGAATTACCCAAATTAACGTAATTCCAGCTGATTGTGAAGTGGAGAAAAGCAGTGCAAACACCATAAACATGATTGAAAATGCTGATGCAAAGTGGTTGTGAGTTTGAATCCATCTTGGATGTGTCTTCAAACTGCAGATTTTCACTCTCTTCTTTGTGAGAGTTGCTCCTCATTTAAAAACATCCTTTTAGTTTCACTAAACTAGCTCATCTACATAGTCAAGGTTTAATCTACACTTGAATCTAACCCGCCTGAACTTTAACCTTCAGGTGTAAACGTCTCTCTTGTGTCTCTGTTCCTCGGTTCATAGATGGCTGCTTACTTTGGACACTCGGTGGCAGCGTCAGATCTTAATAACGACGGGTAAGTGTGTTTCTATCTGTTTGTACTTGCTGTTGCTGACCTCTTAAACTGCTTCCTGCATCTGAATCTGAGGGCTCTGAGGCCTTTATGAACCTCTGTGGCCTCAGGAAATCATTTCTACTGTACAAACATTCTCACGCAGGCGTTCAGCCTCCTTTTTCCTTGGAAGGTCTTAAGTGAAACCAGATTCACGGTTAGAGGATGTTCTTTGGTGACACCATCAGTGTGAGGTGCTTACTCTTTATGACAGAGGAAGTAGCTCTGTTTTCAAAGTTTCAAGGCTGTCTTCTTGAAAATATTAGATGAATGTCTGTTTTACTCTGGTTTGTTTTCTGCTTACTTGAGGAGTTTTCATGTTCTTCCTTTGTCTGGATACACTCACTTCCTCTCTCAGTTCAGATTCACTAGTTTTTCATTTAAGGTGATTCAAAATGGACTGTGGGACTGAATGTTTGATCCTTGAAATGTTCTGCTCTGAGTCCAGCCTCTGGATTACTCTGACCCTTTGAACAGGTCAAAGATGAAGAAAATAAAACATGCAGAACTTCACGCCTGAAACACAGGATGTTGTTTTTCTCCTTTTGTCCTGCCAGTTTGATGGACCTGCTGGTTGGAGCTCCTCTTTTCATGGACAGAGGCTCAGATGGAAACCTAAGGGAGGTGGGACAGGTGAGACGCTGATTTATAAAGCACATAAGTAGCAGACATCAGTGACATGTTTACTCTTACATGTATAAAATCCGACATTTCTGGGGTAGTCGCCATTGTGGCCTCCTAACGTTTTTATTTTTCTGTAAAGCTAGTATCTCCAAACTTTACTCGATTGGCTTGTTTTATTTTGAAAGTAAACATTTTAAGCTGCTCTCGTGTTAAACTTGCTCACTTGTTTGTTGTAGTAATAGGAATCTCATAAATAAACTGATGAGGAAGAGTAAAAAAAGAGGTCAGTGCAGGTTTTGAGGTCATTGTAGAAGATGTGCAACATTTGCAGCACGTGAAGAGAAATAAAGTTGGTGCAGCTTTATAGAAGTGCGTTTGCATTCTCTTCAGGTGTCTGTGTACCTGGGAAAAGGTGGCTTTTCCTTCCGCCCAGCCCAGATGCTGACCGGAGCGGAGGTTTATGCCCGATACGGTTCTGCCATCGCAGCTCTGGGTGATCTGAACAGAGATGGATACAACGGTGAGCAAAACCAACTTGTTTTTGTCCTCATTTGGACTTCCTCAAGCTGTGGGCTTGAAGAAAAATTTGCAGTGAGGTAAGAATCTTGTTTCTAAATCTTGTTTTTGCAGTGTAGGTCTAAATTCTTCTTTTGCAATCTGCCTAAGATTAATTTACTGAGCTAAAACTTCTCACCTTTCTATTTGAAAATAGTTGTATCTTAAAGGCATGCTTGATGTTAGGATGACCAGTTGACATGTTTGCATGATGCAGCTGTGAGTCCTCTTTGTTCAGGTGTAGTTAGACCTTGATGGGCATGTTTATCTGTCAATGTGCCATTTATATGGCTACTGGCAAAGGTTGAGTTGACCTCTGCAAATGCACGAACCTCCTCTTTTTGGTAATTTCTTGTCCCCTTTGGCCAATGGGGTTGAGGAAATTAAAGAGTTAAAAGATGCATCTTTGATGTTGGCCTGGACAGCTGTGTAGTGCTTGCTGTTTCTGTTGCACCACTAATGTTAGCTTGGGGTTTCTAAGGGGCTGTAAGCTAGCAGGAGAGAGTGTAAACAGAGGGATGATGGGAAGTGGACTTGCTCTGCACCAATAGTCCCGCCCACAACTCAGAGGTGAATTTCTGATGAACTTCTGCCGCAGAAACTATGCCCAAGAAAACTTCAGGAGTTTTTAGATTTTGACTAAAAACATCACAATCATAATTAAAACGCTATGGGGAACACTGACAACAGTTTAAAAGATGATCAAAGTGGAGCTTTAACAGGCTGTAGAGATTCAGCATTTTATATATTTCCTGTGAAAACCTGTTTTAATGATTTGTATTCAGTTCACAAACATATTCAGCAGAACAGGAACACCCAGAAATGTCTTCTCCCCCTCAATTCTGGAATCCTTCCAAACTCCAGCACTGAAGTGTGTTTTTCTGAACACACTGGAGGGTCATGAAGCAATATTCAGTTATCTGTCAATCATCACTCTCTTCTTCTTTCTGATTATTGTCAGGAGAGGTTGCTAGAACAAATCCAGGCATCTCTGGTGACAGATCAGAGGCTTGTTAGGAATTGATTCAACAGTACAAGGAATTTGTTTTAGGGCCATTGTTTAATTGAGAAAAAAATCCCTGCAAACTATATACACATTCAAATGTGTAACTGTACTTTGCAGCTTATAAACATCAATAACTCCTAAACCAATGATGAAGTGTTTTCATTTGTGATCTGTTTTAAAAATTGTAAAGTTGATTGAGTAGCAGACAGCCGTGGAGCAACACCTCCACACCTCCTTCTGTCAGGTTTAAGTTTCTGTGTCGTCTCCAGATGTGGCCATCTCTGCTCCTTACGGAGGCCCCGACCGCTACGGCCTGGTCTACATCCATAACGGCCGCTCTCAGGGGCCCGACCCCTCACCTTCCCAGGTAAACTTTGCTTTTACCTCTACATCTCTGCTCCTTCTCTTCATTCTGTTCACATGTGGTGTAAGAAGGCTGTTTTATAAATTAAAAGCTCTAAGACATAAATAGACACAGACCCTGATAGAATGGAGTATTCTGTTTAAACAATTGTTCTCTTTGGGTGTATTCAAACCGGACACATTTGGTTCGCTTAAAGGGAACCAGAGTTCATTTCCCCCAATGATCTGGAAACATTTTTGGTCTAAATACACCCAAGCGGACCCTGGTCCGGGACCAGGAACTGCTCCTCTGACCCATCTTTCAAGGTGGTCTCAGTTAGTTTCCAATCGGACTGAGCTTCGATTCTCTCTGAGATTCCTAAGTCTGAATAGGCTCTGTAGTCGGAGCATTACAACTGAACCAGTGGCGATTGTAGCTGGGCATTATGGGATTGAAATGATGTAAACAGAGTAGGAAACAACTTTTAACGTGGTACACATTGCTTCTCACACTGTTTCTTTCTCACACTGTTTTTCCAACAATCTAGATATCATAAACAGTTATCAGCGCACCTTCATAGCTGTTGTCTCCTCAGTAACCGCCTTGCAGCATGCCTCCTCCGTACCAAAGCAGCAGTAAAAGGTGTTGTACCTGATGTTGACACAGATGTTCAAAATTGATCAGCAAAATATAAAATTTGAATAAGTGAACTATCCCAACAAGGATTGCAAAGCACAGTACTTCCATTATTCTTTCTGTCGTTGTTTTGCCCCGCCCTCATAATTCCTGGCCAATGGCTAAAGAGATCCTTAGTCACAAAGTTTTGTTTACAAGCTTTGGTTCAAAACCGAAAAGTCCGGTTGATGGCAGTCTGAATACAGACCAAACACAAGAATCAGGACTCGATCTGGACCAAATAAGGCGGACTCAGTTCTGACCAACGGACTTTTCCAGTCTGAACACATCCTGAAACTCCGTGTGGACAGAGAATTGATGTAAAAGAACATTTTTAGTGTCAGCTTGACATTGTGGGCTGTCTGCCTGTGACTAAATCACTTCCTCTTTATGTCCTCCCACAATAAAAAGATAAAAAACAGAAATGTCTTCTTTTTTACTCTGTTTCCAGGTCCTCCAGGGCAAATGGGCAACCAGCAACATGCCTGCCAGCTTTGGATACTCCATGACTGGAAGTACTGACATAGACCAGAATGGGTATCCAGGTACAGACCCTCTGCGTGCACGCAGGATTAGAATGAAGAGGCTCTGCAGGGAGCCGGTGAAGTGCTGCTGTGAAAACACTGAATAATGTTTGTGTCCTGCAGATTTAATCGTTGGTGTGTTTGGAGCAGACAGGGCCGTTTTATACAGGTAATCAGTTCAATCCTGCGTGCTGCGTTTGAGCGTGTGTGGTATGCGTGTCAGTGATTCCCTGCAGCGGCAGTGCACATGTGTATGTTGCTGACGGGAGCTATAGTGCTTAACAAGTGAGGCCACCTGTGATATCAAAGAGCTGCTGGCTTTCATTCATACTGCTCCTACTGGCTTCACGGGTGCTGGTAGGACATGTGACCTGTTCAGAGCGGGCGAGTGTTCAGGTTATGATCCTGCTGAGGGTTAAACTGTATGCAAACACACTCCTTTAAATCTAAACATGAAAGTTGTGTGACGTATGAAATATTTCCACATCCTTACATACTTTCTGTTCAAAGAAACACTGAAGTAGGATTTTTAACACATTCTTTTTTTAAAGGCACCACATTTATAAGAATTTGGAAATATACTTTAAAATACTTATCTGTCAAACCTCAGTTACACACAGTGATGGAGGGTGAGTAGAGGTATGAACATGTTAGGAAAGGAAAAATGCTATAAAAATTGTTATTCAGTAGAATTTAATAAATACTGCAAAACTTACATTTGGAATGAATTCCATGTATTTATTTACAACAATAGCCTGTGTAAAAATTAGTCTGAATATATTACTACTACCAAACGTATGCATATTTCTACTGTAAATGCATAGAATGGAACTTTATTGATCCCACAAAAGGAAATTTACAACGTTACCATAGCTCCATTAAAAACAGCAGGTAGATCATAGATAACACTAAAAATACACTTTAAAAATTAATAATAACAATAATTATTGTCTAGTGGTGTTGTAGAGTCCATTAGCTCACTGGAGGGAATTTCTGTGAAAGATCTCCTTTCTTCAGTGAGCTGTTAAAGTCGAGATTGAGAGGAGCCAGTTGAGGTGGCCGAACAGTTGAGTTCGGATGCCTCCTGGACACCTCCTTGGGGAGGTGTTCTGGGCATGTCTCACTGGGGAAGTTCTGGGAAAGACCCAGAACACGCTAGAGAGACTAAGTCTCTCGGCTGGCCTGGGAACACCTTGCCCCCCCCATGATGGACTCAATTTTCTGTACCATCCACCTCTCATCCACCCGAGTCACAGGGCTGCCAGAGCCTGTCTTGGCTTGTGTTGGGCAAAGACGGGGTACACCCTGGACAGGTCGCCAGTCTGTCACAGGGCCACAGTCCCACACTCATAGTCATACCCAGGGACAATTTTGAGTATTCAGTCAATCAATGCACAGGGAGAACATGCAAACTCCACACAGAAAGGATTTGAACCATGGCCCTCTCACTGTGAGGTGAAAATGCTAAACACTGCGCCAGCCTCCAGCCCAGAAAAATGGAATTGGTTAATTATTGCATCAGTAAATCTGGAGAGAACACCTGAGTCTGCTGCATTTCCATAGTGGTGGTTTTGCTCTCCAAGTCAATTTTTTTCAGAGTTTAAATGTTACGTGAAAGCTTTTACATCCTCAGTTGTACTGCACCAGAGATGTTTCAGTGCATGTGAGTGCTGTGTGTCTGACCCGTGACTGTGTGTGTCAGAGCCCGTCCAGTCATCAGCGTCAACGCCACGTTGGACATCACTCCACAGATTGTGAACCCCAAGGAAAAAGCCTGTACTAATCCTGTCACCAAAGAACTGGTGTCATGGTGAGTCCAGATTTCACTAAGAACTGGATTTTTATGGTTGTTATCACAGTGTTTTAAATAGATAAACACTTCAGAAATGGATCTGTATATTTTTTACTGATTTTAAGCAGTTCATTGATGTTGAATAGGCAGGTATAAAGCATTCACCGTTCCTGGTGCTTCGCTTGTTTCCCATAAAGATCAAAACAAAATCATGTTTCTCTTCAGTTTCAAGGTGAAGTACTGCCTGACAGTCAGCAGCTACAGCGCTCCAGGCAGCACGAGTACGTAAAGCACCCAGACAGAGTGTCATCTCTGACTGTACATGTTTGAGCCCTTTTCATTTTCCTGTTTTAGTTCTGTCACCAGGTTTCCATGTGGAAATCCTGCTGGACCGCCTGAAGCAAAAAGAAGCAACGAAGCGCGTTCGCTTCCTGCATAGTCAGGCCTTCCAGTACTCCAAGAACACGACGGTGACCGCCGACAAACTCAAGTCCTGTGAGGAGCTGGAAGTCTTTTTGAAGGTCAGATCCATTAGGAGAAATGATGACAAGAATAAGAAAGCCATGACCTAGGGCTAGGCAATAGTGAATTTTTTATACCTCGATAGTGTTTTTTTTTCATATCAGACGATAACAATAAATATAACAATATAAACCAAATAACTATAGCTGTCAAATTTGAACGCTCTGTGGCTCATAGAAGAAATGTGTAATCATCAGCAGGTTGTTTAGATTTAAATATTTGTTTGCTATCACACTTTAAACATAACAGATGCAATGAAGCAAAATGATGCAACAGTTTTTTTCCCCAGAAAACTTTAAAAAAGGCATAAATATTACAAACTAAATTGAAAATAAACACTAAACTTCAAGTGATCTGCGTCAATACTGACGGGAAGTTATGCCAAGACACAAGAGAAAATCTGGTCAGTTATCAAAATATAACCAAATTTTCACATTAAAACACCACGAATGACAAATGCGATCACATTTTTGTATGTAAACAGACTAAAGATGAAAATAAACACACAAAAACAAACAGACACACACAGGCCGACCCACCTACACACACATGCATCAACGCAGGGGGCTGACTGCAGGTTGGATGCAAAAAAAACAAGAAAGGCAGAGAGCAGTTCAGACACATACACAATGACAGACAGACACACATACACACTCAGATTAACGTAGCGGGCCGACTACAGGGGGGGCAGTGGTTTTGGCTAAAAACATTAGCTGCTAGCTCCACGTAGAAATCAGGCAAAAAACATTAGCCGCTAGTTCCATATAGCAATCAGGATAAAAACATTAGCTGCAAGTTCCATTGTATCAATAAGGCTAAAAACAATAGCTGCTAGCTCCATGTACCGGTAGTAATCAGGCTTAAACATTAGCTGCTAGTTCCATGTAGCAATACGACTAAAAACATGACCTGCTAGCTCCATGTAGCAATCTGGCTAAAAACATGACCTGCTAGCTTCATGTAGCAATAAGGCTAAAAACATTAGCTGCTAGCTCCACGTAGAAATCAGGCAAAAAACATTAGCCGCTAGTTCCATATAGCAATCAGGATAAAAACATTAGCTGCAAGTTCCATTGTATCAATAAGGCTAAAAACAATAGCTGCTAGCTCCATGTACCGGTAGTAATCAGGCTTAAACATTAGCTGCTAGTTCCATGTAGCAATACGACTAAAAACATGACCTGCTAGCTCCATGTAGCAAT
>BSAI01000005.1:4151738-4168449 GCA_036245035.1 Adrianichthys oophorus
CATGTTTTTACGCATATACACTCACACACGCATGTTTTTACACACATACACTCACACACACACGTTTTTACAAACATTCTTGCACGTACTACATAGTGAGGACCGGGGAAATCTACAGAGAAGTGAGGACCAGCCTTTCTGCTTCACTTGCATGAGTGTAAAACGCCTTTCTGGACACTAGAGGTCTCCCTTGTAAATTATATGAGGCATGATTCTTTGTCACACTTAGTTTTTTGATAAAAGTTTTTAACCATATAAGTGAGGACCATCATAAAATTTACACTCAATTGTCCATTTTCCTGTGGATAAGATATTGATGTTGAAACTTGATTCTAGAAGAGAGTTATGATATCAATTTGTTTCTAATCAATTTTACCATAGTTTGAAGAATTTTTTTTTGCAACAATTGATTGTAAAACCGACTATTTATGCTTACAACAAAAATGAAATTCAATTATGGTGACTTCAAGCCTTTTCTTTATTTAGCAAATTTGAACAATATATCTGTTCGTTTGTGCAAAATACAAACAGAAATGTAAACATTAAAAATTAAAATTGCACTTAAAAATAGAACTAAATGTGCATTATGCTCAATAACTTGAAATTAAAACTGCAAAACGAGTGCAAAAATCTTAAATCATATTTTTCTTTTTGATTTTAATAATTTCATTGTACACAAAATATTTGATGTCTTTCCATGACCTGTTTTGCAGTATGGGAGACTCCTCAATACAAGTGCTACAGTCTTTCTTTCCAGGTACCCTTCTTAGTGCAATGAAGCTGGTCATTTTTCGCTGCACTGCAGTCCTCTCCTCTTGGCTCCATGGCTTTTTTATAACTGGTTTTGGCAAGTCTGCAAATAAAGAAGAAAGCAAAAGATTTTAGGAAGAAACTTTCAATGTTTGTCAACAAAGTTATACCTTAAGAAGTCACATTTTTTCCCTCAAATGTGTAACTATTATTCTCAAAATAGTTTGTTTAATCACATGACTACAGTAGGGGACTTCTATGCATGTTTGCATAAATTCTTAAGAAAGTGGCCACTTAAACACGACGTGACGCAACCGGTCTGTTAGCACCTTCAGCCACACAAGAACATTTTTACAGATTATCAAATTTAGTACTCACAAAAGGCGAATCTGATTATTATTAGCCACATGGCCAGAAGAAAGTTTAGGCTTTTAAGCGCGCCTTACGGAGTGGAAATTACAGTCACTTATTTACTAACTTCTACAAGACTAATTACAACCAAGTTCTCCATTGCTTTGTAATTGTTATTAATAGCCTGAACAAGTTATAGCAAATTCTGAATGCTTTAAAAAGCATTTCAGAAGTGCCAAAAATGTTGACAAGATAGGGGGCAAGTTAATAATAAACGGCTTTCACAGAATATTTTGCTTCTGAATTTTACACCTTAAGGAAGAAGTTTTTTTTTTTCTTCCTTTAATGATGTAATGAGGTAGATCTCTTCACCAACCTAAGTACAGTTTTGATGACCACAGATAATGTAATCAAGATTTGCTTACCCTCCTATCATAGAAAAAAAAAAAAATTTAAGATGACATAACTGTATCCATGTATAACAATGACAATCTAATATCGTAGCAGTCACCGGTTTCAGCAGCAGTCATTTAAGATTACTTGGTAAATGTATTGACATTTACCACTTTAAATACATAAAACAATCACCCACAGAAGAAGCACACTGAGTCTCGCCCAATGCAAAGTATAGTTTGTGCCACTCTGCCTGCATACTTAGTGTCAACTCATGACCTGTCTTCTCGTGCTCCTGATCCTCTTTCGACTGACGCCTGCCCTGACCCACGCCTGATCTCTAATTACTCTTGCCTACTCTCTGATATTATGTTGAACCAGCTGTCTGCCCGTTTGGGACACCCGCAATGAGTGAAAATCTGCAAAGCAGTGACACTGTACAGACAACATTTTAAAAAAATACTTCACCTTATAACTTTCCCACACATTTAAAGCACATGTAAACCCACTGTGAGCATAAGGACTGGTCCCGGCCTGGCTGAGCAGCTCACTTTCTTCAGAAAAAGTAACACCATAACAGCTGAACCGTGATATAGCAGGGAGTAACTGTAATTCCCGTATGTCCTTATTCCAGCTACCTGGCAACACTTTAAACATCCAAGATATATTTTTACTGTCTTGAACTCATAATAAAGCATAATCTCAACTTCAAGGTCCCTGTCCTTCACAACAAATCCTAACGTCCAATTGTGCGAGCGCTGTGGAGCATTCACACTATAGTAATCAATTTTTCTTCCGTACATTTTTTGGGCATCTGTAACTCTAACTCCTTCAAGTATTAAGCCTATTCAGCTATCAAAATATTTAGCTCTTTTAGGAGATGGGTGCTCAAAAGTTTCAACTTTATAACTATTCAATACAACAAGGACAATAGAACTTTTAAAACCCTGAGACATGCCGTTTTCTCACAGCAGCCACAAATATCAGCAAAAGATGATAATTTCTCCCATTGACCACAATACATTTTTTGAGAGAACTTTCTTATCTACTTCTTTTTTTTAAGGTGCGATTACTGGTAAATGCCTGGACCTAAAAACATGAAAATTCCACTATTTGTAGTCTATCATATTTGGATTGGCACATTGTTTTCATTTTACGCAAAGATAAAGGGTATTAAAGATATGAGTATTTGTTGGAACCATGTCAAAACTGTTACTTTCAAAGTCAGGGAATGTGTCAAATGCAGGCAAAAAAGTTTATGCACCTAGGAGCGTGACAACTTGAGGGACTTTAAATTTTAACTTTAAATCTATAACAGATCCACTTTTTTACACATTTTTAAACAAAACTCAGCTTGTGCGAGATTATTTAACTTTTACAGTTAATGTAGTTTGGCATCTACTGAGGTTTAAAGCGTACTGTAGTGACTGTAAAGCGCTTTGGGCCTTCAATAGGTAGAAAAGCGCTATATAAGTAAACGCCATTTAAGATGATTTTGCATTTAGCTATCTATTCTATTGCTCTGGTGGGCCTGAAATCGCAGCCAAGGACTTTTGGCAAATGCGCCATAAATGCATCATTATATACTTTATACTTCGAAGTGCAGTCACTTGTTTAACTTTGATTTTATGTTTTTGTGTCATTTGAGATGCAATGTGTTTCTATTGTTTGTTACAATAAAATCTAATAATAATATCTTTGAAACTTAAGATCTCCAATCTTACCTCTTTTCTTTGAAGTCAACTTCTTGCTTCCACCAGAACTTGAGCACTGCCCGTCTCCATCTGAGAGAAATGTAATTAATACAGTTCCTAAACTCCTGTTAACAACTGTTGTTTTACGCACCTCCATCATCATCGCCATCATCACCGCCTTCATCATGTTTTGGTGCATTCCTCTTCTTTCTTCCACAAGAGCTTGAGTACTGCCCCTCTCCATCTAAAAGAGACATAATTAATAGAAATCCTAAACTACGTCCAATAACTGAGGTTTTAAAAGCTGAACACACCTCCAACATCAATATCATCATGTTTTGGTGCATTCCTCTTCTTTTTCCCACCAGAGATTAAGTACTGCCCGTCTCCATCTAAAAGAGATGTAGTTAGTAGAAATCCTAAACTTTGTCCAATAACTGATTTCAAAAGCTGAACGCACCTCCATCTCCATTATCATCATCATCCTCGCCACCACCATTTTTTGGTGCATGCCTCTTTTTTCCACCAGAGATGGAGTACTGCCCATCTCCATCTAAAAGATATGTAATTAGTAGAAATCCTTAACTACAGTCAATAACTGATTTTAAAATCTGAACGAACCTTCATCTTCATTATCATCATCATCATCCTCGCCGCCACCACCATGTTTTGGTGCATGCCTCTTTTTTCCACCAGAGTTTGAGAACTGCCCGTCTCCATCTGAAAGAGATGTAATCAATATAAATCATAAACTAAGGTCAATAACTGATTTTGAAATCTGAAAGCACCTCCATCATCACCATCATCACTGCAACCACCATGTTTTGGTGCATACCTTCCTAGTCTGACATACACTCAGAAGCCCCATTATTACATATACCAGTTTAAAGGCTCCGTGACATCTCAAATCAGCCAATATGACATTAACATATCAAATGTTGCAGACATTGTGAAGGTAAACAGCTGAAGTTTAAAATGCAATACAGCAACTG
The DNA here is from genome assembly GCA_036245035.1 of Adrianichthys oophorus. Lineage (NCBI taxonomy): Eukaryota > Metazoa > Chordata > Actinopteri > Beloniformes > Adrianichthyidae > Adrianichthys > Adrianichthys oophorus. The sequence goes on from BSAI01000005.1 coordinate 4,155,919, forward strand.
TTTCACATCTTCATTTGTACCGTATATCTTCCGATAATGCCTGGTCTCTAATAGACGCCGGTCTCCAATAAACACCAGGTCTGATAGGTGTTTTAGACTCTAATAGGGGCTGGGCTCCTTAAGACTTGCTTCTTATCAAGGTTTTTTTCTTTTTAGTTTCCTTATTTATCCAATTGTCTGAATTAGATTTTTTATCCAACCTGGTAGAAGAAAATTTTGAAAACCAGTAGGTATTTTGGTAAAAAAAAGGAATAGTTAATCTATTTAATTGGCTGAGTGATTTATACATTTATTGAATGAACACATCTGAATAAATTGCTTTTCATACAGCCAAGTTTTTACAAGTTATCATCTTAATAGTTTGTATTGTTTCTAAATTTTACAAAAATAAGAAAATGAAATGATTTGAATTTTAATTGTTACTTGAATTAATGACTGACAAACATTACCTTGTTTAAAATTATGAAGTAGTCCAAGAGTGAGAAGTAAAATACCCAATGATGAAAAATTATGTATTGAAAAGTGGGATAATTGTTGAATAATCATTTCATTGTACCCTGAAGCACTTATGCATCTTAGAGAAATATTGATAAATAACAACAGCTCTAAAGACGAAAGTAGAACAGCAGTGCTTGCAAAGTGGATGTACAGAAACAAACAGAAGGCTAGAGAAATGCAAATAATGAACATAAACATAGAAAAATTAGAATAAAATCATAAAGATTGTTTACATACCTAAAATCACAGAGTCAAGTTCCTTCAGAGACTTCCCTTTGAGAACTTTCGAACCCGACTCCATTGCAAATAAAAGTTTTCCAATCTTGGCAACTTGAAAGGTTTTGTCCGTCTGTCGATAATAGTCAAAGTGAACCCGGATATCATGTCCCATGAAACGAGCTACTTGCTCTAGTTCTTGGTTATCAAGGTCAAGAAGCTGGCATAAGGTGGCAACATGCTTTCGTAGTTTTGTTGACCGGAGTAGTTCAGGATTGCTTGCTTTGCACTCCACAGCATATTTTCTGAGGCAGTCACAGCCACGAATGCTGGTTGTTGTTCCAATCCTGGCAAACAGATATGGATTGTCATCTTGTATTCCAACTTCTTTCCTTTTTTTGATAAGGAAGTCAAGTGAGGCTTTTGTACGCTCCAAAAGTAAAATTGGTACTTTTCTGCCCCTCTTTCCACGTGTGACGATGCGTGTGAGCCTATGACTCATTTGTTTTTCCACTGGTGACAGAGTTTCATAAATGTCCTTATTTATGGAACCTGTGTCTGCTTTTAGATATGTCTCTAATGTTAAACGTGATGCCTCCCCTTCACGCTTTTTGTTAAACACAATAATTTGTGCAAGAAGACTCTCACACAAAGTTTTGTATGCTTTGGCACTAACATGCTTTTTCAGTTCGCCCTTGGCCTCATCCTCAATGTTTCGTAAGTAATTTTGCAGGGTAACAACATCCTCTGTCAGAGGTATGCAGTCCTCTTTGTTCCACCTCCGCTGTTCCATAATGCTATGAGCGCTTGTGGACACATAGTTGGACCAAGAACAATCCAGCAACTCTTTGAACTTCTTTGCTTTCTTTTCCGATTTCTCATCTGACATCATCAAACAGCGTCCGATCCATGCTTCCGTTGCGCCTTTGAGTGAGAAACCTATTTTGACTGCTGCGGATGGTTTACCATATTCAGTCGTGGTCTTGTTGTAGTTTCCGACTTTTCTTGCTGCATTGATGGCCAGCTGAAATTTTGTTGGATCACACACGTCTTTAAGTCCTTTGACAGTCTTGTCAAGTTCCATTGCAGTAAGCATAAACCGTCCAAGTTCTCTCATCTTTTGTGCAATGTACCTGTGCTGAGACTGTTCCCGACCCTTTTTTGAAAATAACACATCTCCGTAAGCACATATCATATCATCATTTCTGATATGTGTGGTTACTTTATCTTGCAACATATTGTGAATGATGTTTTGCATCCCATCTGATGATTTCATCATCGGAATAAGTTGAGATGAGGCTTTTTGCACCCTGCTTCTTTTTCTCTTCTTTGGGTCAGGTGTTCTTTGTCTACATGAATGTTCATGTCTCCAGAGTTCAGTTCTCTTGAACATTCCAAAACAGTGTTGGCATGGTAAGTAGTCCTTTGACGATGCTTCCTTGGGAGGCTGTCTCCATGTTACGAGTTCTCCCTTCCCGTCTTTTAACACCTGTAGATTGTGTTCCCAGTCACCTTTGTTACGAAGTGCTTCAAATTCTATCTTTCTTTGTTTTGATCCCACTGGGAGACTAATGGCATGGGTGACATCCGTCTCATCGCTGTGTTTTCGCTCCAAATGTCTTGCCATTTTCAAATTAGGCTTTTTGCAGAATAAACAGTAATGCGCTTTGTCCCATTTCCTTGCATTACTCTTGCTGGTGCTCATTTTAACAGTAATCTTAGACTTTTGTTTTGAACTTTCCTGCTTTCTTTCTCTTCTGATCTTCTTTGTTGAGCGGCAAGTGACCACCTCTGGTTCTGAGGCACTATATGTTTTTAATGAGACAACCTCATCTTCATGTGACAGTGATGATGATGATGGTGACGGTGATGGCTGGTATTCTGGATCAGATTCACCACCTGACTCCATCTCTTGTAAAACCTCATCATCACCTAATAAGATATTAATCTTGTTTTTATTTCATATCTTTCGAAAATTAAAAAACTTCCATCTCGTTACACAATGATCAGTGGTTATCTGCATCAAATCCATAGAAGGAAATTAATGTAAAAAAACAAACAATCTTACCTGATGAGATGCATTCTTCAGGTGCTGTATGGTTTTTAATTCGATCCAGATTTGCTGTTCTAGCCTCCAACTTAAGGACAGGAAAAAAAGATGAAATCAAATTGTTATTTGCAGCCTGTAGTAATAAACCAACAAAAGAAAAAAATAACTTTAACAATGAACTGCATGAAGTGATTAATTACTTTCACTTCAGCACTCTGCTCTCATCCTGAGTTAAGATTTTATATTTGGTACATTTAATGCATGAAAATAGAGTAAATAGCAGTAAGGTTATCATGTAACCCGTATAAATTCAAAAGATCTGAGCCTTTTTAAGTTGACAACTACACAAATTACCTTAGCAATAAAAAAACTATTTATACACATACAGTTGACAACATATTTTTCTTGTGATGAAAAACCACTGCACAGCCAATAAACTAATATAAAACAAAGTGACAGGTAAAATGATAGCTTTCCAGAAAACTTAGTATAGCTAGATCTTAACTGTAAAAGTCTTAAGCTTCTTTTTGAATTAAAACATTCACTGTGAATTATGGTTATAAATCTAAATCTAATCTAAAGAAAAAGTCTGTCAAAACAAGATCCTCTTAAAGCAGTACATTTTACTTGCAATTCTCTTATTTAAGAACTTTGCTTCTGAAAAGAAACTGTAGGTACTGCTGTGCAGCAGAAGATGAGAACATGTGCTTGAAACTAAATCTAGTAATAAACAGTTCTGACAATAGATTTATTCATTTTACTTAATCATCTCACAATGTGAATTTTGGAGAATTGATAAAACACATATTGCCTCTTAATTAAGTGTCATGTCAGGAGTGGTTAAAAACATTTTTAATTTACTATTTTAAGTTTACCTCATCCAAAAAATAAACTTAATTATGGTAACAAAATGTAACCAACCAACAAACCCATTATTATACATAATAAACAAATAAGGTTATTTTTTTAATCTAGCTAGAACATTTTTAACAGAAACAACAGCTCAAACTCATGACTCCAGAACAGCTGAGTGCTCCCCCCTCCCGTCCTCCTGAGCGCGGCTGTTGCCTTCACACCTGCACACTCAGGAGCGTCTCTTGCCCCACCCCCATCCTCTGCACGTGCTGACTTGAGGCCTTCTCCTCTTTTCTTTTTCACTGAGCCCTTAAATCGGTGTTTACAACTCATGTGATGTTTTCATCTTAAACTAGAAGGATGAGCTTGTTTGAGCTTTTAAGTGAACGCATAAAACTCTGGGTAGAGAGGAAAAAGCTACTAAATAAAGAACGGTTCCCACCCCACCTGTGTGATTCCCCAAAACAGGAATAAAATAGGTTACATACCTGAGCTTTGTCATGCCTCCTTTCACAGTCTTCATGGTGAGCCCGCAACGTCTTCATTCTTCTTTTGAAACGCTCCATCTTGTCACTGAACAACGTCCTCCCCCACCTGTGGCCACTTGAACTCCTAACCTCTGCCACAGTGCTCTGATTGGCTGATCCTTGTTGGGCCATTAAGGTGGGCTGGGGGTGAGGCCCTGTGACTCAATGTAAATGTTAAACTCCTCTCTGAATCTACAGATATTTTCGAAAGTTTCCTTCCTTAAAAAAAAAAAAAAAAAAACGATATATATATATATATATATATATATGCTTTAATAAACTACAGCTTCACTCTTTATTTTGAACATGTTGAAAAGTTATTAACAGGGAGAGGAGCTACTGTGTGTCATTAAATAATTTATTAATTAAATCATATTATTATTTAATAATCAGATATTATTTTATTTATCATTTTTTGTGCAAATGTAGACTCTTTACAAAGTTACAAAGTAACCCCAACTTTTCCAAAATGTTACGCTCAAACATACATATGCATACAAACAAACATACACACTTTCATTGACTTCTGACCAGAGGACACCCCAAGTCCTCTCCTGGGTCTCCATGACTACATCAGTAGTAGTAGCTGAACCAAACCTGTCCATCACGTCCTCATCACTTCCGTCTCCTGCAACAGCATGTCTAACCACCACTTTCTCACCTCTGGAGATATTCTGCATGTCTTTATCTAACTCCCTCCAGAACATCATCTCCTCTTCTAACTCCATTCCACCCTCTGGATCAGAACCACTGACAACATTAAACACCTTCAGGTTTCTTTTTCGCACTCATCTCTATTACTGACTCTTTCTTCTCCAGAAATTCCTGACTAAATCCTCTTTCCAGGAAACTTCTCTTCCATTCCTCCTCCCATCTGCACCATGACAGAATATCTTAAGAGGTCTCCTTGAAGAACAAGAACAAGTTTGAAATATAAGTTTGATCACTGCCTAATCACTTCTGCATCACATCATATAAATACAGTAATTTTCTGGGACCTTGGCACTTGCATTCTAGATGAACCCTCAATGCCGTGATGTCCTCATCTTCATGCTCCAGCACAAACAGAACCAACTGATGCAGGCCCAACATATCCTTGCTGAAAGAAAATTACCACTGACAACCATGTCCACCATATTTTCAGAACTTTTTGGCCGTGATTAAACCGTAAAGCATTGTGTGACCGGGGCTTTAAATCTTGCTCCTAGATTTCTTGTCTTGTTTTCATCCCATCTGGACACAGAACCTCCACATTCCTCCGCCATCATATCCACCAACTCTGTAGTTCCTCTTGTCACAGTTCCTACATTCAGAGTTACAACTCCCGGTCTTGGACTGCTGACTGTTCTTTTCTCTCTCTGCTTATTAACACATCTTCCTTCTCTTGGTCTTTGACCCACAGTCGTCCTGTTGCCATCATAACCCTGGTGGCAGGGTTAACAGTATAAACTTATAAGTTAACAGTATACTGGTGGGAGTCATTGATAGCCCAGGCCTCAGCTAATTTGGTAAAAAAAATTAGATTGGTGGCTTGCATCACTGATTGTTTTTTGTAGGTTTTAGGTGAGATGCTCTTCCTGACAGAACCCTCTGCATTTATCTGGACTTGGGACTGGAGCAGGGAAGACATTAGCATACAACTGCTTTGTCTGCACCATATGGTGCATATTATTTTAAGACGCATGCTAAAGCTTATGGTCTCCAAAAATAGGTATAGTAGCTTCCAATAATAGTTTATGATTTGTGAAACTTTCATTTATTCTTCCAACATTAAAAATATGAACTTTCCATGCCTTTTTAACAGAAACCAGGTCTTTAAAGTCTTTTAGACCACACCCGAGTCAACTCTCTGTTCCGTGCCCTTTTTCATTTTCTCGCAGTTCATGAAAGATATGGAAGATGTTGAGAATTACGGTGTGTTTATTTTGAAGAGCTCCACAAAGGTGGTAAACTACTCAATGTAAAACCTAGGCCTTCTTTGTTTAACACAGAGCAGATATTCTGGTGATGGTAAATGTTTTTAGATGAGACTCCAATAGAAAATTAATAATTTCCCATGCACACTGGTTGAAAAACACCACTGTAGCGCTTTGATATTGGCCTGTTGTTAATATACCATACTTTAATTATTTATGTAATTTCACATTCAATATTATAATGAAAATATTTTTATTTATGTGACACGTTTTAATTTGTGATTTGTGAAGTCAACTGACTTATTATTTAAGAGCAACATATTCTGTATAGTTCCTAGTTTATTTATTAAATGTTGAAGGAATTAATTGAAATTTCACAAATCAGAAACTGTTTTATTTATTCTTTACTATCAAAGCATAATTTCATCAGTCTTTAAGGAGTCTAGGATTTTTAGTTTTTGAACAGAACCTGGTCTTAGTTGGTCTCAGTGTGAAAAATGCAAGGGGCAAGGAAGGTCAACTTTGTCCTTATCCAATTGATAGGCCTGAATGTAGTGTCTTTGACCTTTTGACCTTTGACTTCTTTTTCATATTATTTTGGGATGCTTTATTTAAATTATCCACAATTTCACACTAATCTGCACTTACCCTGAAATTTTTCTTGCCATTGTCAACCCCCTTGCTGGCCAGATAAAGATGTCTATGTGCCCTCTGACCTCGATATTCACTTAAAAGACCCCTGATTCAGAACATCGGATTCAGCGACTGGATGTGAAAAATATTAATATTTAATTAATATTTAATATGTCATTCGGAGGCCTGTTACAAGCAGGGGTATGGCCATAGCTCCGATAGGACTATGGCTTTGGAAATGGTGCCCCTTCAAAAACGCACTTTTCTGTGTTTTGGAGATGTGCCCCAGAGGCAATTTTACTCAGAAATGGCTGGGAATAAATGATAGTGATAAATGATGGAGCATAGTCAAAAATGAAGTCTCTCGGCAGAAGCAAAGCATTTTTCCTTAATTTTTTCTACTTGAAATTTAGCAGGCCTGAACAGGTGTGCGGGGGGCTACTGTGACAATGCTTTGGATTAGGCACACAAAAATTGCAGCATGTAATTGGGGTCTAACCACGATGCACCACCCCAAATTTGGGGTTTCTGGCAATGATGAGGCCGCTACAACATCCGTGAATGTGCAAAACCGGCTCATCCTGCATTTTCCTGATCAGGTGTTTTCTGGGATTTCGAAGCTCTGCTTAAAGCCAGAGTAACCAAACTTATTAGCAGTAATCAGAACCTCTGCTGTAACAAGTATACACAATTTGAAGCCCCTCTGGCATTCTTTGGCTTGGCAGGAGCCCAAAAGGTGCTTGATTTTTAGTAGGCCCAAACAAGAGTGCTTGGGGGTTACCATGGCAACGCTTTGACCTAGGTACACCAAAATCACATCATATAATTGGGCTCTGACCACGATGCACCACACTGAATTTGGAGTCTGTGGCATCAATGGTTAACCCTTTGCTGGACAAATTCAAACAAAATAAGGGGAAAAAAGGTGTTTAAATGCTCCCTTGCAAGGGGCAAATACGTTGAATACCATATATCTTCCAATAATAGCTGGTCTCTAATGGACGCTGGTCTCCAATAAAAAGTCGGTCTAACAGGTGTTAGTTGCAATAGACACTGTTCCCTTTAAGATCCCCAACCCCCCTGCTGCATACTGAGCCAGGCAGAGTGTGGGGGCTGGGTGTCTGTGCCATTCAGCCAGTGCAGCATGGATCACATTTTGGCTCATTCCATTTTGTTTAAACTTTTGTAATATACAAAACAACATTCTGTTGAGGAATCTGAACCACATTTTGGGATGAACATATCCTAAACATATCAGAGATTGGTGCAAGCAGATGGGTGAAGGAGCAAAGAGGCTGCAGAAACAAAAGGAGCAAACCAATTTCCTGGTGTTTTTAGTGGATCAATCCCTGGATTCTCCTGAACTTCATTCATTTTCTTATCCCATTGGATCCCTTTCGCGGTAGCGAGATTTCTGGAACCATCCAGTCTGCTGCTGTTGGACTAAGGCTTTAGAGCTGGAGCTCACTATGCAGCCACCTGGGAGGAGCTGGCAACGAGACAGAGAGTCTTCGCAGGATGGGAAAGCAGTCTGCTCGGGCCTCTTGAACTTTAGTTTCATCCACGCCTCAAAAAAAGGTACCCTCATTTTATTCTTCAGGTTAATGCAGGACAGAAAGCCGTCAAACTCAATAAGAGAGAGGAAATACCAGGAAGCAGCCGTTTAGACACAGTGGAGAGAAGCTCTCTGTAGCTTGTAGGAGATTCTAAATGTTTTCATGAACCCAAACATTGAGGCATGATCACTGATGTTTTTGTAGATCTTTTCAAAATAAATCAACCTGATCTCTTAACATCATACGGGTCTTTTGTGCATTGTAAATGAGATAAACAGAGATCACTCGATGTAGCTAACATGCTAAAAATATTAGCTGCTAGCTCCATGAAGCTAACAGGCTAAAAACCTTAGCTGGTAGCTTCATGTAGCTGTTCTGGGGTGAATCCTAAACAGCAGAGAGGCTGCAGAAATGTGCAAAAAGGAGCAAGCCTGGTTTCCTGCTTAGCAGAGAAAGCAGCAACAAATTAGAAGAACTGGTTTGAACATGGATTACTGAGCAAAGGAAAAGGTGCAAAGTGTCTCCAGAAAAATGATTGGCATGAAAGCTAAGCTGAATTTTGATACAGAGATTGATGGTCAGAGCCAGTGTGAATTAGAACAGAATAAAATGTTCACATCATTTCAATAAATCCTGACATTTTCATCTGTTACTTACTGCATTTTGTGATCGAATTTTACACAAAATGAACCCATTAACCATCATCATTCTGTCTGTAATGGGATAAACGCCAGTCTAATAGACTCTGGTCTCTAATAAACGCCAGATCGGCAGGAAGTCAATCAGGAAGCAGCATAGGGTGCTCTGTATTAAAAAAAAATCAGCAGTATAATTGCTCTTAAACAATCAGTGAGACCACAAAAGGTGAACTGTGATGTATCAAGAGAACACTATTCTACTCAATTGACTGGGATTATGGATAGGGGTACAGACTACAGAAGGATGGAATAAAATTTTATGTTCTATGTGGATCTTGATCGCGTGGCCAGACTGAAGAGAACAGAAAAGTCCTGCGTCTCTAATATTAACTAGGGGGCCGGGACAAATGTTGAGAGTGAGGATCATGCTGCTGTGGGCCTGGTGTTGTTGCTCTGTTTGCAGTAGCCTTGATGCGTGAAAAGATGATATTTAGGTTTTCTGCCAGTTCAAGGTAATCTTCTGTTGCTTTGATGTTGGTCCTGTATTTGGTGATATGCTAAAGGCCCTGCCATGAATCGTCACCCACAGCAATGCTATCTGGTATACCTGGTTATAACATTTTAGAAAAGACAGACAGGCAGCAAGGGAGGAGGTGTCATGATGTATGCTAAAGATATTTTTTAACATGTTACAGATGATAATGGACTAGAAGCTCTTGGACTAACAGTTGTTCTGTCACAACAAATGTGTTTTATTCTCATTGTTATTTGTAGGCCTCCATCAACAAATATAGATTTTTATGATAAGCTGGAAACTTTTTTAAAACAATTCAATCATGCAAAATAAGTTATCATCATGGGTGACCTTAATGTTAATTGGGAAGTTAACAAAGTTAGGAAAAAAATTGAAAGAGTAATGGATTAGATGAATATGACTCAGAAAATTAATGCCCCAAGAAGAACGACCAACTCCACTAGCAAGTTCTAGTTCAAAGTTTTTCAGCAAAATACAATAAATTATTCAGCAATTTACACGGAAAATGAAACTTAAAGCCAAAAAAAAAATAGCTTTCCTTCACTAAATGCATCTGTTCTAAAACGGATCATAGAACGTGATTGTTACCTAAAGTTGTCAGTTAAATCAGGACATAACAGACACCAATTCACTCCCTTAAGAAATGGGGTTATGAAAGAAACAAGAAAATCCAAAGCATTTTTTTTTTACTACATTCAGTAGTGTAAAAGAAAACTCTATAATTACTTGGAATTACATTTAAAAAACTGTTGGGCAACAATAAATATAGTAAAACCTAAAAAAAAGCAGACTCAAGTAAATGGAAACATTTTGACAGAAGCTCAAGCAATGGATGATGCTTTTAACAAATATTTTATTCCATCTGTGTCTGAAATTGTTAATTTGGTTTCAGTCAGACAAGATAGGGATCATCCTGCACTGTAATATTACCGAGAACAAAATTATAGATCTAATTCATTCTCTTAAAACATCTAAGGGAAAGGATGTTTTTGGAATGGACAACCAAATGCTTAAAGATCTAGGTTCAGTTCTTCCTACTCCTATCATCTCATTTATCAAGGTGATGCATAATTTTGCTTCGGATCCTCTGACAGAATTCTTTGACAAAAGAAAAAGCTCAGAGCGAGTAACTCGAGGCTCTGTTAGAAGTGACTGCCTCACTCCTTTATGCAGAAGTACTTTTAGTCAGTCAGCCTGGTCAGTGAGAGGTTCTTGTGAATGGAACTCTGTACCTCAGGAGATCAGACTGTCTGACATTTAAGAGTTCGACCAAAAAAATGAAAATATGGCATATCGACACCTACTGCTGCAGGCATTAAAAGATATAGCCATAGTGTATGTTCATTCAAACTCATTGTGTTGTCTTGATCTTTGTAATTTTCTACTTTATTTTATTACATCTTATTGTATGGTTATTGCTGGCTTTCCAGATTGTAGAAGCTGTTAATGTATATGATTTTAGTACATTTCTATTGTACTTAGTCTTTTTATTGCTTTCTGCGTCATTATTGCCAGGGGACCACAGATGAAAACTAGCCTTCTGGCTAATTCTGGCTTTATTTTGTCTACAACCACTGTGTTGGAACACCAACAATTGTTAAAGTAAATATAGAGCCCCCCCTCTGCTTTTACCAGTGTCCTTAGTTCAGTCAAGACACTGCATAGTGTAGCTGGTTAGCTCGATAGCAGTGTCAGGGATGGATTGATGAAGCCAGGTCACGAAGATGAGTAAGACACATTTTTCATGCTAATGAGCCTCAGTTCATCCATCTTGTTTGCAAGGGATCTGTCATTTGAGAGAAACTGACTGGGAAGCGGTGGTTTGAATGGCTTCGGTAGCTTGGATAGTAGGCCTGCCTTGCAGCCCTGCTTTTGCTTCCTCTCTTTGCCGCCTTTGTCTCCTCCCCTCTGAGATGACAATCCACGGAGAGCCCAGGTGTCTTGCTATTCCCTCCGGAATAATATGTGAGCACTGAAATTTGCTTGTCATGATTGATTTGTTGCATGCTCTAATCTTTACTAGCTCATGCCATCAAAAACAAAAACATCTAAACACAGCACAGAACAATGGAGAACTGAGCTGTAGCAACTGTGTTGACCACCGTCTTGCTTCTTTTACATCCATTTGCAAATGAAGCTGGTTCTGTTGCATGTAATAACTCAGCACGCAATCTTTAGTTAAATGGATAAGAAAATAAGGACCTTTAACAATGGGTAGATGCAGCAAAACATCAAACAACCTACAGTGAAATTGTTGGAGGACTTAAATAATTTTAGCTCCTCTCCTAATATACAATTTCCAAAAGATGCAAAAATTTCTTAAGTTTTACTGTATGAATACTAATTTATGTATGTAATGTATGTGAAATACCCATGCAAGAAGCTTAAAGTGGATACATTAAATTAGTGACTGACTTTAAAAATGAGTGACTGTTCAGGAAATCTGTAGATTTTAATTATAAAACAAAGTCACTTTAGATAACTTTTGAAATAAATGTAGTTGAAATTGCATTTGTAAATAAAATGTTACATTTAAATAAATTCCAAGCTATTAAAGTTAATGCAAAACACTGCTTTTCTAGTGTTGTAGTTTTCAGTTGACATTAGTGTTAATTTAGATGTAGTTCCAGCTTAGACCTGTAGTTGGCGTCTTTATGCGCTTTCACAACAGCAGTACCTAAAAAAAACCTCTAGGGGGAAATAGTGAGCAACATCTGTGTGAAATTCCGGTGAAAAAAATGCATTTTTGGCCAAAAGTGGGGACTTCTGAGAAACTTATAGGGAAGCATCTATTGGCTGAGTAAAGCAGTTTTACATAGAAAAAAAAGTGAGGACCAGCAAATGTCCTCACTTCCAAATTTTGACCTCACTTTGTTGGTTAAAAACTCACGCTGGTCCTCGGTATGGGGTAAGTGCAGGAACACACATACACTCACACACGTTTTTACACACATACACTCACATACACATGTTTTTACACACATACACTCACACACGCATGTTTTTACACACATACACTCACACACACGTTTTTACACACATACACTCACATACACATGTTTTTACACACATACACTCAGACACACACGTTTTTACACACATACACT
>BSAI01000005.1:4168549-4181422 GCA_036245035.1 Adrianichthys oophorus
GTTTTTACACACATACACTCACACACACGTTTTTACACACATACACTCACACACGCATGTTTTTACACACATACACTCACACACACATGTTTTTACACATATACACTCACACACGCATGTTTTTACACACATACTCACACACATGTTTTTACACACATACACTCACACACACGTTTTTACACACATGCATGCACACACACGTATTGTCCTTGCACAGAAACATTTCTTTTCTGTCTTAAACAACAACTCCATGTATGTGTGTTCAGGACTGCACCACAGCTAAGTGCCTCCAGTTGAAATGTCAGGTGGGTCGTCTTGAAAAGTCGAAGAACGCCATCCTCTTCATCTATTCCAGACTGGATGTCAAAAACTTCCTCAGGGTAAATCATGACTGAATCAGAGCAGATGATCATTAGAAGAACTGATGAAGAGACTTAGTTAGACGCTTCATTGCCCGACTTTTATTTATTTTCTGGTTCTTTCATTTGTGTTTCCTTTAGCTGGAAAATCAGAACCGCTCCTATGTGGTTCAAACCAAAGCGTCCTTCAGTGTCTTTGAGATGCCGTACAAGCACCTGTCGACAGAACTGCCATCCAACAGCACCACCGTAAGATGCTCACACACTGATGTCTCTGTGATGAGAAGGCTTTCTGGAGACAGTCTGGAAAACTTTGCCCTTTTTCTCTCATCTCTGCCAAGTAAAGAGAGGCTTTTTAGAAGCAAAGGTTTTTTCCCATTTCAAATAGATTGTGGAAACATCCCAGGTGTAAATGGTTGGAGGCGTGGCAGCACCTGAGGGCAGCCGCTGCGGGAAAAAACTTTCACATTATTATGAAACTACAGCAAGTCCCATATAAAGATCTTGAAATGAGAAATTAACCATAACAACAGAAGCATCCGTTCAAACACCTGCCCACTGTCAGGATCTGAAGTCCCACTCCAATCTGCTCCTGTTTTTACCTGCTCCTGATCCAGCACGATCGGGAGATTAAGATTAAAATGTTGTTTTAATCTTACATTTTTTAGACATTCTCCATCACAAGAAAACAGTGTATTTAAGCAGCAAAGTGTTAAGTTACATGAAGTGAAGATGAAGCTGAGGTCATCACTGATGTCCTTCCTGTGTGTGTGTGTGTGTGTGTGTGTGTGTGTGTGTGTGTGTGTGTGCGCGCGCGCGCGTGGTCAGGTGAGCTTGTCGGTGACGTGGGTGGCTGATACTCCTCAGTCTGTCCCCGCCTGGGTGGTGGCTCTGGCTGTGCTGGCAGGCCTGCTGCTGCTGGCGCTGCTCATCTTCATCATGTATAAGGTGAGTCCACTGAAGAAGAGTGGAAGTAACCCAGGACTTCTGCCCAACAATAACCAAACATCTCCTGTGAACCATTTCATTCTCAGCTGGGTTTCTTTAAGAGAGTGCGCCCCCCGCAGGAGGACTGCACCGAAAAGGAGCAGCTGCAGCCGGAGGAGAACGGAAACACTGATGCTTAGAGGCCAAACTTTGACGAAGTCCAGGAGAGAAATATCAGGGTAAAAGTCCTGGAGAGAATCCACTGTACAGACTGCTGAATGCAGGTTCTGATACTGCTTTAGTTTAACTGTTCCGTTTGATTAGTCCTGTCACATCTGTGCCAAAAGAGAATCTGGAAAACACTGGCTTCAAGGAGAACCGTAAAAGATCTTTGTCTGTCCGATCCACAACATCCAATCTCAGGTCTGCTTTGTTCCTCAGAGCTGGAAGCTCAGATTAGGTTTCCTTCCAAATTCCAGCTGAAGGCAGCAGATTGGTGTCCACTCTGGTTTGGTCTGCACACCTGCTTCCAGGCCAGAACCACCCCCACCCCCAGACTGATAGCTTGTTAACCAGCAGCGCTCAGAGTTCTGTCCAGACTTGAGTGGTTCAGAGATCAGAGACTTGCTGTCCGGCCTGTTGTCACTTTGCACATTATTGGGTGCACACCCTGAGGTACTGCTGCGTGTTGCCTTGAAAAGTCCAGAACTGCTGAAAATGTTAGTAAAACCTTTCAAAGATGACTTTAATGCTTAGTGGAATATTATCACAGTAATTATTTAAAAAAATGAAATTTACAATTAAAGGATAAGCAATGCAGCGATGAAGCATGGGATTGTGGGAGTTGGAGTGAAGTTCTGTTCTCTGCAGCAGCTCTGATGAAAACAAAAGGATGAAACATGGGAACAGAGAGGCTCATTAAAGGCTTTACAGTCTATTTGGGTTCAGATCACGTGTTCTGAGTGCTACTGTAACATACTTCTTCTCTCTGTATTATGTGTTGCTGGCTGAAATGGAAACCGAAGAGGTTTGCTTTGGGTTTCTGATCAACCGTTTCAAGGATTTAATTATTTTTGTACAGAAGCATTGGTTACTAAAGTGGGTCCAACTTTTTTAATCAAAGTCTTTGTTTGTATTAAACCAGCAGAAGTGATAAGTTGATAGTTTTCACCTAAATGATGGCTTGTTTGATAACTTCCTCTACAGGATGTTTAGGAGACGTGCTCCCATCTAGAGGCAGATAATGAGAACTGCAGCAATCAAGAAAATGTATGAGCCACCAAAACTATATTGGGTTTCTTTTTGTTTTTTTGGGTCAGTTTAATGGTTTTGTTTTTACCTGTTGGTCAATACAAAGTTGATAACGTTTGTAATTTTGGGTCCAATCCAAATCAGAGTTCCTGATTCTCTGCTGCCACTTTTCTCATTCATTACATATTTACATATTACTGTTAATTAAATAAGTAATAAATACGTTTTTTCTTTAATCAAAGACATTTTTGAACATTAAAAGTAGAAAATTCAGGGGAAAACTGTAAGACTTATGGACTTTTTTGTGAGCAGAAAGTTGTTTTTTCCTAAAATACTCTTTTTCTGCTGCATGACAAAAGAATAGCTGGTGAGGCACAGATAAAAGCAGGTACTTTTTCAACAGGTAAAGTGGGTAAAATAACCATAGGGCAATTAAACTGAGATGGACCTTCATGCCGGATGATCCAGAGGATCTGTAATGATTTTGTAATGCCTCCTTAAACATTAACCAGCCCCATTTTTCACTTTCTAAACCTTTTCAGTCTGCCGCTCATCCTTTTTTAGGAAAGTCTTAATGCTGGCAGCCGTGGCCATTATACCACTTCAAATAGTGTGTACGGGGGGGTTCTTTTTCCTCACCTTAAAATGCATCTGGCAGCTTTGCTAAGAACAAACAGCAGCAGCAGTAAATTGATGTTACGTGTTTATTGACGTGTGTGTATGTTAATATAATAATAGAAAGAAATATCTATTTGCCCATATTGGGTTTGGAACATGTTCACCACCTTCATCTTTACAGTCATTTCGAGTCTTTTAAGAAAATTTAAAAAAAAAACGATTCCCTCAAACTCAGTGTTATCTCCGACCACAGTCTCCTGTTAGCATTTAACGTATTATTGCTTTCCACTGAGGCCAAACATACATGTGTTTAGTGTGATTTTACTCCTGATTCTTAACTCAAACAGCGAGCTGTGTTGGTTCATTTACCACTTTTCACCAATTTTGTTCAAAATTTCATAAAGTTTGACCCAGTTTGAATATAAAGTTTGAGGTAAAATGTTTAAATGTCAAAAAAGAAGATATTTAGGCTTTATTTTTTTTCAAACAAGCATTTATTAACGTATTACTTGTTCCTGTGTAATTATTGCCTGCAGACTTAAAGCTGTCAAACAACTGCACTTTTATTTTGAAAGTTGTTTGAATTTAATCAATTGCCATCAAATTGATCATTTCCTGTTTGTCTTTGGGGGGAAATCCTCAGAAAACCAGCAAACGATGATGAGAGGAGGAACGTTGGTGTTGTTTTTATGGAGTTGCTGGTTTTCTCTGCTTCCTGTTCAGAGAATTCCTGTTTTAACATAAGTGGATCTTTCTGTGACTCTGGGTGGGGGGTTTCTGTTTTTTCTTTGGGGGGGTATTTACTGCACTGTTGAAACTTGTGGTTTTTTTTCTTTGCGATGAGCTCTTGCTGATGATTCCTCCTGATGAACTTTAAAACAGATGGATGCAGACTTCAGTGTGACTGAGGCTTGATTCACTTCACTTTGTCCGTCTGGCTGGAACAAATGCTGTTTCTAATGTTTGTATTCTTTCAATTAAAAATGATTTCATCTTTTCAAATGAAATAAAATGATCTGTTCACGTTTGACTGTGTGATGTCCTGATCCTAACTGAAAGAGGAAATCAGAGTCTGTAAAAGTTTATTCATCAGAGGCTCGGCGACATTCTGCTCTGTGATTGGTCAGCGTGCGTCCGTGAGGAGGAAGCTGAGGTCGCTGCCTGGCTGGTACTCCACCGTCGGCTTCCCCCTGAAAGCAAACGCACAGTCAGGAGAAACAATCACAGAAAGAGATGAAGGGCGAGAAGCCTCAGTGTTGTGCGAGCACGCCATGTCTCTGGATCTTTACTGCACGCGTTTGGATAAAGTCTGGTTTTAGCAGCCAAACAACACAAAGACATTCTCTCAGGATGGAAATCCTCATGTCTGTCAGACCCCAGTTGCACCATAGTGGGTTGTTCTTTCATCAACAGAAGAAAGTGCTGTTTTTTTTCACTCAAAGCAGAGAGCAGGAACATCCATGTTTTCTGAAACCGCCAGGGCTGCAGGGTTGGGTGAAGACGGGATTGCCAGCCTTTTGTAGGACCACACACACACATTCACTCCTACAGACTGTTTTGACTTGCCAATTGGCCTATGAAACACATTTCTGGACAGTGGGAGGACACCAAGGAAAGCCCACATGCTCAGGAAGAACATGCAACCCCAGACAGAAAGGACCCAGCTGGGATGAGGGAAGAGCGCTAACCACTACACCACTGTGCAGCCCACAGCAGGAACACGTTACTCTAAAGTTGGTACCTGGTGAAAAGTCGAGCCTTTGTGGTTCCCAGCAGCATGGCTTTGTTGCCCTCCACCAGCAGCATGGAGCCCTCTCTCAGACCCTGAAACACACACATCCTGAGGAGGAAGAAGCAGCGGCGGCGACTCAATGCCATGACTCCACCCACCAGCACGCTTGGGGTGTCCGCTTCTTCGTGGTACTGCGTGATCCTCTGTTCGCGGGTCTCCTGCAGGAAAACAGCCGCGTGAGCAGGATCCATGTAAACTGAGACGCTCATCCTTTCATCACCTGGATGTTTGATTCCAATAGAGCATGAATTCAGACTCTTATGAATTATTAACCCTTATTCACATCTAAAAGTGTTGCAAAGTGGAGTTAAAGAGTGAAATATTCAAATATCTATATAAGTTGAACATAGTTGTAGATCTAAACGTTTCCTTTGGACATGTTTAACACAGTACCGCTGTAAAAATGTTTTATACATTTATATATAAATGTTGCTGCTTTCACTATGATTTCTTTCATGCTCCTCGCTTTATTTTTTCCTGAGTTGTAGGCGGGACTGTTGGTGTGGAGTAACCCCATTCCCACTTCCCATCATCCATCTGCTTGCACTCTCTCCTGCTAGTTTACAGCCTCTCACAACCCCCGGCCTAACATTAGCAGCGCAACTAAAATGGTGCAACTCTGCATGAATTTGCAAGCTTCACACTGAATTCCAGTGGTTGAATATTTATTGTTTTTATGGTGTTCATAAAAATGAAAAAACTCTAGTTTGACAGAAGAAACGTCTGCTCCTCGAGGCTGATGTTTCGGTTGCTGCAGTAACCCAGATTAGCCACTAGGAGGAGATTTGCACTCAACAATGTTTTTGACTGAGAAAGGAAGAACTGAAACAAAATTCAAACACATTTACAGACTTCATGTTTCCTTTTTTGATATTGGAAGAATTAAAATTGTTTGGTTTTCACGAGTACCAAGAAAAGGTTGAATGTGGACTGACACTGATATTAATCACGCTCTTGCGGTTTGCTGACAGTGCTTTTATTTTGTGAAGCACAGCAGTTTCGCCAACTTTCTATCACATCTGAACAGGAAGTCAAGCCAACTTCTCTTCATTCATACTTTTTCACTTTTTTTTACAGACTTGTTGCCAACCCGTTATTAATAAATAATAGATAAAAATCTACGAGTAATTTCTGTTGTGGTTCTGCTTTCTACAAGTCAGAGTAATGCAAAAGACAAAAACCTATGACGTCACGCACACCAGACATCATTTTTGTTAATAGGATCAGTTTCAAAAGCTAAGGAAATGGCTGCTACATTGAAAGCTTCATTTTTTGTACATTTTTCTGCACTGTGTACACAGAGCATCAAGTTAAGTGACTTCAAACTTAAGAATAAAGATCAAGCTAGAGGCAGTTATCTTTTGAGCTGAGATGAGATTAGATATACTTTTTAGCTGATAAAGTAAAACTAATATAACTTAGAGCTAAGTCCTTATTGTTCTTCACATTACAAAGATTGCTCTGCTGCTTTCTTGCATTTTTGCAGCAGTGAAAGTGAGATGTCTGTAGAAATCTGAGCTTTTAGCAGCTGGAGCAGCTCACCCCCATGTGGCGGCTGCTGGAGTCGTGGTCCAGGTAGTGAGGGTTGATGTTGAAGGGAACGAGGCCGATGGCAGCAAAGGTTGGAGGGTAGACGATTGGCATGTCGTTGGTGGTGCTGATGCTGATGGTTGCCACGTTGGTACCAGCGCTGGAGCCCATGTACGGGATGCCATCCTAAAACAAAGAGGTTCTGTGTAAACTGGGTGTGGGTACTGCAGATAATGCTGCAGCTCACTTGCTTCACCTCCATCACTCTCTTCCTGATCTCCGTCACCACCTGGCTGTCATAAAGGCTCTTCAGCAGGCGGAAAGTGTTGCCTCCTCCTGAAAATTCAGTTTAGGATCATATCTAAAAGCTGCAGGACTGCAGAGGAATGGACCAGAAGGAGATCTGAGCAAAAGCTGGGAAGAATTATTCCCATCAGTGCGGCTCTGCAGCATTGGTCCTCACCTATAAAGATGCCTTCAGCCTTCCGGACAGAGTCGACTGGGTCTGCAGCCTCGTGGATGCTGTCCACCTCATAGCCTGCAGGAGCAAAGACACGTCTGTGTTTTAAATACAGCAAATCCCTGTGGGGTCACAGCTTCCAGTTTTAGGTCAGACGAGAAAAAAGAAAGGTTACTATAAAAGCTGAAGCTGTGCACTGAAAACGGCTTAACTGCATGTTTTTCATCCCTTTGAAATGCATCTGTTCATGAAAAATATATTTAAAATAAGTTACATTGAAGTAAATTGAATATAAAAATTAACCCTGTGTGCTTCAGATGAAAAAAATACACTCAAAACAATGCAAATTCAAGCTAATAAAAAACTGAATTTAAAATGTTTTATAAAGATATATAGTAACAATAGATACAACTTCCAAAAACAAGAGAAATTGAAAGTATAATGCAACAATAAATCAGGAAAATATCACAAAAATAAAAACATCTTAAAAAATTAAAAGATTTCATAAGCGAAATGTAACATTAATATTCACAACACATGAGATACAAAGAGAATTCTAAATGAATGCATGGCATAGGTAAAGGTTTTGGAATGCAGGAAATACCCAGAGTCCTGAACTTGTTCCTGGCTGTCTTGGTGTACGCGTCTCTGTCATGGAGCGCATAGGGAACAAACAGCACTCTCCTCACATCCCTGAAACAAAACAGCCAGCAAGACCGCCGTCATTTCCACTAAACTATCGTCTTGTGTTATTTTTATTTTTACAGACATGGTTTGTACTCGAACAGAGGGAAACATTACACTAACGTCAGTCTTTGTGACCAGTGGGTGCATCAGCATGGAGCGGAGCAAGGAGCTTGTACGGTTGTTTACGTAATAACCACAGGCTTTTTCCAATGGCATTTATTCTCTGCTCCTGATTCACACTGATTTCAACACTCAGAAGTTCAACTTTAAGCTGAATAATCTTTATATATGTCATCATGAGGAAAACACCACAAGAAAATGTAAAAAAGCACCGAAAACGTGATTTTTATTGGAGCGGATCTTTCAAAGTTGTTCCGTGTACTTCCGGTTTCCGCTTCCTCTCCATTTCACGTACTTTCCGAAGAAGTCTGTGATTTGCTGCTGACAGTGGTCCAGGTATCCGCCGCCGTGCAGCGTGGAGTTGGACACCAGCAGGAGCCGTCTGTTCATCTCAGTCCTCCAGCGAAATGTCAGCAGAGAGCCGGAGCTGCGGGTTTAAAGGTCCGGGTCAAAGGTCACTGTATGCTGCTGACTGCGGCTTTCTGACGACCATAAACTGACGGCGGTCAATCCGAACTCAACTTTGATCAGCCGGGGCAGCACCCCCATTATTGCTGCTGTCACTTTAAAAACAGGAAATGGTTTCATAAAAGTAACGGGAATTTTTACCCTTCAGAATAAAAGCCGTTTAAAATACACCGGATACGGATACGACATTCAGTGGTGTCCATCCGCCATGATGGATTCATCCGCCTGCAGCTGGGTGTCTCTCAATCTATCAAACATCTCATGGGAAACTTTGTAAACACGTGTCTTTGTAACGAATCCGTTTTTACTATTATTATAATTATTACTATTTAATTTTCAGAAATTTTATATATGAGTTGTCAATAAAATACCATCTCCAATACTAGTTCAACAATAAAAGCACACTATTTTTTCTTCATAAAACGACTGCCTGAAAGCCTTTTTGACGTAACACGTTTTCATTTTTTCAAACCAACGATCTCAGGACCTTTTCCTATACTTTCAAAATAAAAGTCGCCTCCTTGCAATGTTCTTTTGTGAAACTTTAAAAATTAATTGGGCCATCTCTGTATTTGTTAAACAATTGCTGATTCAAACATGAAAGTCCTTGGTAGTACTTTTGACCTTACTACCATAATGCAGTACAGAGTATAGAGAGTTAAGATGAGTTAAGACAAGAGAGTTTTCTTTTTTTCTTACAGAACTGGATTTTCATAGTCTTTCTGTCCAGTGTGTTCTGGCTTGTTCAGACCAAATAATACTAATGATGATAATAATAATAATAATTTTGTTTAGTCCTTTAATATAATTGGGTTTCCAACTTTCTTTTCTTCTTCTTTTCAATGTTTCAATAACGCTCAGTTCAGACCACTGCAATTAAAACATAATTTTGAGATTTTTTTTGGTTAATATTAATAAATTTTATAAGTAATAACTCCCTTCCAAATCCTGTCTCTCTGATAATTGCAAGCTGATGAACTGTGCAGATACTTTTCAGAGGACCGGAAAGCAATATCAATATAAGTTTTCTGAGCATTTAATTAGGAAAGTAAAATGAAAAAAAAAACTGCATTGTTTATATTAAGGTCTAATTTTGTTAAATTAGACAAACTCAAGATGCAGACGTAATGTGAGATTTGAAAAGAAAGCTTTATTGAAATCCAAATAAAAGCATTCAACATTGCATAATTTTTAACCTATTCATTTAACTTTACAAAGGACTATTTGGTATGTAAATAACAAATGTCTTTTGCACTCCATTGATTTAAAAGAGACTTTTGATAAATTAATTTCTATGTATGTTTGGATCTCTGCTCACACTGCTTTCATTTCAGTCCTACTTGTAAAGCAAAATAACCCGCAGACAATCTTTTCCAGACTAACATCATGTAAAATAAATTGGCTTCAATAAAAAAAAAGTCAATAGTTCTGTTACATAGAACTTAACACAGATTAGAGAATGATGTGTTAATTTCACATTATTGAAGGGTACACTGTATGTTAACCAAGAGGTCTGCTGCCCTTTGCACCAAACCTTTTAGAAAAAATACACTTTTTATGTTTTTCTGGCCATTAGGTAAAATCCTTCAGGAAATGTAGTTTTCATATATTTTCAATATTGTAATTATAATGCCTATATATTTTTATAAATAGCAACTTTACTTCTTTACTTTTGAAAGCAGCAAATACAAGTTCTTTAAAAAAAAAAGTCAAACAGTGTAATGCTATCATTGTGACTTTGGTGCGCCATCATCTTTTACCTTTTTTATTACCAAAAAAAACACGTCATAATTTTGGTGCAATCCAAATTTTTTTTTTAATCTATAAATGTAAACACAACCATATAGTTTAAAGAACCGCTCTGTTGAAAATTGTGTGTGTGCGTGTGTGTGTGGGGGGGGTTAACAAGTTCTTTTAGCATTTTTCTCATGATGGAGAATATAGATAAAATAATTTAAGATTAAAACTGTGTTTCTGAGAATTTCTTTATTCAAATCACCTTGAATCAGGGGCGGACAAAAACCTGCTGTTTGAAAAAGCTCAGATTTGTGATGCTGCAACTGACATGGGCAGGCCAATATGTCCCTTCTCAGCTCCAATTCTGATGCATCCACTTGTTGACAAATAGATCCATTAACGTCTTAATTTTTCTCGCCTGAGCTGAAATCTGGGTCCAAACTGTACGGCTGCATAACTCACATATTGTGACGTATTTTTGACAGTTTGCTATCAGGAGAAATCCATTTTCAAGACAAGCAAGCGTCGTATTCAAAACAGACATGTTGAATGTAAAACTAAATGTTGTTTTCATATTTTGAATACGTTTCTTATTGACAGCTTTCTTACCCCATAGCAGGAGCCCTCAAACATGCATCCTACTCCATTGAGTGCTCAGCCAGCATTTACATTCTTAGAAGCCACCAACGTAACAGAAGAACATTAAAAATGTGTTTTGAGGTCCACTTTGTTTGTGGTATAGCTCACACATATACATGTGTTTTAGAAATGTATCTGGGTTCTTATAGTTACATGCATACATTCAAATTTAAAATATTAGGATTTAATTTTTATTTTTGCATATCCAAAAACCAATCTATCTACAGCTGTTATAAAGTGGCATACGCAGCAGTTGTACTGTAGACTCTCATTTATTCAGGTTCCTTCAAGATAGTACAGTAGAGAAGTAGGAGTGAATTTGGTTAATGATTCATTATAGGAGAAAAAGTTTCACCTCTTTTCTGAGACTTTATAATCCAGAACAAACATAATCTAGAAAAAGTCTGCGTCAGATTTAAGAACATGTGACCGAGTTGAACAATGAAGGCCGTTTTTCCAAATCCTTGTTTTCCTTGAACGGTTCTCCTCGCTGCTGCAGTGTGGGTGTGGGCGGGGCCAGAGCACATCTGGATGAAAAACATCTGGACTTCTCTGAGCAAACACCCCATCAGGCTCCGCTGACGCCGGACACCGACCGAGCAACACCCCCGCACCTGGACCGAGCGAGCGAGCGAGCGCGCGGGCGCGCGTGCAGGTACCGGCGGACCCCCAGGATGAGTCGGAGCGGCCCCGCGGTTCTGGTGGCCGCCTGCGGTGAGTCCTGCCGCCGCCGCTGCGGGCGCGCTCCGCCCTCCAGCGGCGGCCCCCGGCCGGGATGGAAGCGGCCCGCTTTGTTTGGAGAAAAGAGGTTTTTACCAACAAGTTCCAGAAAAAAACAACACAAACGGCAGTGTGTGAGTTCAAGACAGGAGGAGAAGAAGCAGAAACAACAAAGAAGTTTACAAAGTTTATCAGCCGTCTATTACAGCGAAAAAAGAAAGCTGTTTCTGTCCTAAATCTGTTCTGACATCCTCGAATTACAACCGTTTCAGCTCATTCTACTGTAGAATGTGTTGATCATCGAATATGACTCTTCCATTCCAGTCAGAGCGGTTTGACCACACAAAGGCTGGAAGGGAGAGGCTCGTTATTTATTATGAGTTGCAATTATTGCACTTATAAGGTGAATAGAATATTCTTTAACTTTTTCAGAAAAAATGTGCCAATATACAAAAAAAGATCAAATATGTCTTTATTATCATTGTTACTTTTTAAAATTGTAATTATTTTAGCCACAAACCAGAAAAGGTAGAATTCAATTTAAAAAAAAGGTTTACTTACAAGATGAACTCGAAAACTGCATAGTGCTTGTGTGAATGCTTTTTACTGAATGTGGTCGCTGAAGATGCTGAAGCTAATTCCTTTAATTACAGAATAATGTCCTGAACTTGCTGAAAGGTATGATACTAATATTGCATGATTTTCAAAGTGCACAAAGAATTTGAAGTATTTTGTGAAAAAAGTCACATAAATTGTGTAAAATCTTAAAAATCGTAAAACATATCAATACCAAAAGTACAAGAAGTAATGTCCTGAACAAGCTGAATGTTTTGATACCAAGATTACTAAAGTCGCTCAAAGTGTGATTGATATTAAATGTGCCAAAAAAACAAACAGAAAGGAGCAGGAGCATCTTAACTAGAGAAGTTGCATCACCTGTGAGAATGCTAGTGTGAATGCTTTTCGCTGAATATGGTCGCAGAAGATCCTGAAGCTGTTTGCTGAAGATGCTAAGGAATTTACTGTCATTTTTGAAGGGATTCGCTGAAAATGCTAATGCTATTTGCATAATGCTAAAGTTGTTAAAGCCAATAGTACCGATTGTACAAGCATGAAATTCCTGACCATGCCAAACATTTTGGTATTGCATAGGTTTTAAAAGTGCACAAAAAATTGAAGAATTGCTTTAAAATAAATTTCAAAAATTGTGTAAAATTTCCTCTAAAACCTTAGTAGATGCCAAATGAGCTAGCATTGCACTAATATAACAGCTTAATGCCAAATTATTTGAAAATTGGTATATACGATGAAAACATAGCCCATAAAGCTAGTACGACACTAATATAAAGGTTTGTTGGTAACCTACTGAAAATACTGATACTAATTGAATTTATTCCAAACATGTGCAATGAAGTGGATCTGTTATGGATTTACAGCAAACAGAGAATAAAAACATGCATGTGTCAAGCATCAAAGGTCCCCTGGAATTGCTTAAAGCGTGTATCAGTGTGTCTGCATGTGTGTGTGTGTGTGTGTGTGTGTGTGTGTGTGTGTGTGTGTGTGTG
>BSAI01000005.1:4181432-4242565 GCA_036245035.1 Adrianichthys oophorus
GTGTGTGTGTGTGTGTGTGTGTGTGTGTGTGTGTGTGTGTGTGTGTGAAAGAGAGTGTCGTCACCATGGTAACGGGTTCAAAGTCCAGGTCTGGTCTTGAAGCACAGCTGCATGTCATCTACTTAACCACACACACTGTTGAGTCTGAGATGGACAGACTTTTTGCCGAACAAATTGATGCTGTGTCTAAACAATAAGTCAGATCAAAATAAATCTTTCAGTTTTGAAACGCTTACAAGTTGAGGAATTCAGTGATATAAATGTTATTGGTCTCAACTATGAAGTTTTTATGTAAATTTGATCAGAAAAACTATGTTGTTTTTTTCTCTGCTGATCAAAAAATGCCATGTTAACAATGGATACCGGTAACATATTTATCCTTCAATATTGCTATCTCCATACAAACGTTCATATCTTAAAAACTCTTTCACTTATCAAAAATGTTGTGCCCTTGTACGACTCACAAGCCTTGTGTGAAAGTTTCATGCCATTAAGTTCAAGTATATTCGCACAATCGCAAGTTAGAAACATGATTTGGTGTGAAAACCAGCAAGAAGATTTAATATGGGTGGGAATAGGCGAACTTAGTGAACTTTGTGTCAGACTAGGGGCTGTTTGCCCACAGGTTTGAGGGTCACAGTTTTTAAATCCATAGCCATTTTCCTGTTTCGCTGAAAAAATCAAGACTCTATGACAAACGGTGTTCTAGTAATGGCAGTTTGTCTGGAATTTTTTCATCTTACAAAAAATGTAACTGTTCCACTCTAGTTGTGACAACCTTCACTCTAGATCTCAAAGATTCAGTCCATTGAGTTACATTGAAAACTGAAAAATGTCCTAAAATTGCATAAAATTTAAACTCTATTTGCATAAAACCATAAGGTATTTTAAAAAGCTGAATACAATGTAAAATGCTCAATTTTGCTGAACAATTCAAAGTTTGAATGGTGTCTCTTGCTGAAAGTATGCTGAAGTTCATAGGTTTCAAAGTGCACAAAGTTTTTGAAGGATTGGAGCCATTTCTCATTCATTTCCTATTAGGTATATTTTGCTCAATATTGGAAAAACTACAAAGTATATGAATATAAAAAGTAAAAGCAGTAATTTTCTGAACAAGCTGAACATTTTGATAACCAGATCGCTGAAATCGCTGAAAGTATGAAGGAGTTTTTACATGCCGAAAACCGTACGGAAGAGAGCAGAAGAATCACTATTGTGTGAATGCTGCAAATCATTCACACAATAATAATACGGTATGAGCATTACAGACAAAACTAGTCCTATTTATACAACACTGGCAAAGCTTCATAGTAGAATTTACAGCATGAACAAGCTATTATCAGAAAAACTTTGATCTAACTTTCTCATATAATCTAATCAATACAGATTTTCAATGGGAAAATGGACGGCAAGAATTTAGAACTATTTTCTAGAGGTTAGAAATGTTTTGTTCCTTTTTTCATGTTTTGTGTTGTGCCCACAAAGTAACTGACAGCCACTTCAGCTGTCAGCAGCACAGTTATGTACAGTATGACTTTCATGATGGCTTTATTCACCTCTGCAGTTTCTAGTTGTAATTCTTCCAGGAGCCTTTTTGTTGGATCTAGTTGTAACTCTGAGAAATGATGCAGTTTCTGTTTGCAATTTTTTCAATCCAATCCAAATAAAGCAATATTGCAGCACTAGAGTATGTCTTTTGGATATTAGCTTTTACTATCAGCACCAATTCAACTGGCATTGGGCAATACATCTAACATCACAGGTGAAAAAATGTGTAGGAGTCACAGTGGAAGTATGTTTGGTTTTGTTGTCAAGCTGGAGTGACTTTTTATGTAACCGTCCACCACTTAATCATTAGCTAAGCAACTGTTTTGGCTCCAGTTAATTAAACGTTTTAATTCAAGATTTTTATGGCAAATTTTATTTTTTAAATACTCTTCTGGAGTCAAATGTGTTTTGGAAAAAGTTACAGAACATTAAGGTGCAAGTGGAAAACTCCAGGATGTGAAGCTGCAGTACTTGAACACTTTGTATTAGCATCATTCACTGCGTGGTTCCTCCTTAAAAGCAGACTATTATCTCACGTCTAACAAAGAGCGAGTGTATGAGAAAAGCCTGATGAATAACTGCACACACAGAGGCTCCTGGCGCTGGAGAAAAGAGAGACTGGCACTGAAAGGAAGAGGCTGTTTATGGGCCCCAACATGAAGCATTACTCTTAGGCTCTTCAGACAGGACACACTTCGCTTAAAGTGAACCAGAGTTCCTTTCCCCCGATAACCTGGAACACATTTTCAGTCTGAACACACCCAAGCAAACCCCGGTCTGGGACAAGGAACCACTCTCGGATGCATCTTTTCAGGCGGTCTCGATTCATTTTCAAAGCTCCAGTTTGCTCTGAGTCTTTCTCAACCAACCAAGCAACCAACTTCAAGGTGCTTTAACATAAAAAAGAAAGTTATAAAGTTATTAAAAAAACTGGTTAAAACAGTGGATAGTCGCAGAGCTAATCCACTCCCAAGATTCTCAGTCTGAATAGGCTCTGTGATCGAAGTGGAACAACTGAACCTAAAAGGCCACCGTAGCCAAGCATTATGGGATGTAAACATGGTAGTGGAGCAACGATGAGACACAGCAACTCATTGAAATGTGGTTGGATGAATGCAGGCTCAGTAAAACAACTTTTAATGTGATACACATTACTTCTCACACTGTTTTCCCGACAGTCTATATGGCATAGACATTTATCAGCGTGCCTTCATGGCCGTCGTCTTGCCAGTGTCAGCCTTGCAGCATACCTCCTCTGTACCAAAATAGCAGTAAAAAGTGTTGTGACTTATGTTGAAACAGACGTTCAAAATTGATCAGCGAAATACAAAGTATGAGTCAGTGAACTATCTCGACAAGGATTGCAAAGCACAGGACGTCCATTATTCTTCCTCTCATTGCTTTGCAATGTAATTCCTGGCCAAGGACTGAAGAGATATTTAGTCATGTGTTTTGTTTACAAGCTTTGGTTTGAAACAGGAAAGTCTGCTTGAAGGCCGTCTGAATACAGAGCAAACGACTCAACAGATTCATTTGAAGGCCGTAAAAAGTCAGAGATACTGACAGCGGGAGCACACATCCAGATAGTTGTTTCCTGATTCCTGCACTGTCATTTTTTTAGAGGCCATGTCAGCAGAAAACAGTATATGTATCTTTACTTTCTAAGTTGTGATGCCATAAATCATAGACTGGATTCTCATGTATGTAATGAGGTAGTTGAGATTACTCCCTGATGTGTTTCAAAACCAAAAAGATGCAATCAAAAGATGATTTTAGCTAAAGAGAACTGCTTTAGTGATCAGCAGTATATGTCAGTGTTCTAGGAAGGGTAGGTGTGGAAGCTGTTCGAGGAAAGAGATGCTAAATGTCCCACGAAGAGCTTGCAGCCAGATTTTCCATGAGTTCTTGAGGGTAGAGAGTTGGATTTGAACTTGGCACTTTCAAATGCACGCTTCTGGATTCAATTTATTCCATGTGGAAAACATACTCACACATACGTTTCTTTCTCTCTCTTTTTGGATCAGTCATCCAAACCTGAACTTGAACCAGATTCTGAATTCTCGTGTGAAAAGTTTCCCATCAGCACTGACAAGCTGATGACTAATCAAAGTGTTAACTGATGGAAAGAGTGTGTGGGTGTAAAATGTTCCATTGCTGTGTATCTTTACAAAAGTCATGCATTCCTCTGACACACAATTTAGCTGGGTTGCAGAATTGGAAAACATTTTTTTTGGGTTTTAACAAATATTTTGGATTGTTTAAAGAAGCAAGACATGAAAATAAATAAAAAAAACTCCAAAAAGTTCTATTTGTTGCTTATCAGTCCCTTTGAACTTTTTAGAGACCCACTCCAGTGAAAATAGTGTTTTAACAGGTTCTTGCTGCATTTATCTGATGATAGTGAACTTATATACATAAAGAAAATTCAGCTCAAAGTTTGTTTAAGGGTCTGGCTGGATGTTGTCTTCTTGTCAATGGAAATTAAAATCCAATTGACGTTTAATTGAACTGTAGATCAAATGTGAAGCTACTGTGTAAATTCAATCTTTTTAGGGCTTTGGCGGTGACTATCAGCCCCCAAAGTGATAATATGCAGCCATGACCATACAGGCTCCTTCAAACTAACACAACTAAACAAAAATAAAACAAATACATGTAAATACATGTACATGTATAATGCTTAAAATATCACTACTGTTTGTGTAGTTTTTTTTAAATCAAGAAAACTCAAATAAAGCAGGAAAGTGATCTGGTATACACATGTGACTCCATATAGACCCCAGAGCTTAGTGGCTTTAGTTTTTGTTGATATTGAATACCTTTTTCTGTTTTAAAATGTACTTCCAAGCTGATAACATTATCATATACTCACTAAATACAGAGTAAAAAGAAATACTACTCTAATCAAACTTTGCTGGTACATCATTTTAAACTGTTTTTTTCAGTGAAGCAGCCATTGTGTCACATCCCAGCAGACTGATAAGACCTAAACAGCAGTGTGTTTTTAACCAAACCCTGGAGACGATGGCGGAATTTCCTTCTACTGACATACTTTTCGCAAGCAAAATAATTGACCAACTTCACATGAAGTTAACCTGAAGAAATTGGATTTTGCTTTGGAATGCCCAACACATTAGGAATAAACTCCCAAAATGTCCCATAAAACTTTTGGAATTTTTCTAGTATTTTCTGCCCCTCAAAGTTGCCATGCATAAGTATTGTGAAGTTCAGTTCAGTAGATGTGTTTTCTGAGTCACTTTAGACTTTAATCAATCAACTTTAGCAACAGTAGAGCAGGTTTCTTTACCAGGGATAAATGTGTCATTTATGAGCCAGTTGTTATCTAATGTATTGACTCAACCATAGCCTGTTAAAATGTTTTAAAATAAGACTACTCATACTAATTTCATTTTTTGATGCAATGACGTTCCTGTGAGTATGTGAGCTGCTTTTTTGAGGTGATGCATCAAAAAGAGGTCACAGACTCAGAGCTTTGATGCCAGATCTTGATGGAACTTGACCATGAAGCAAATGTGGGCTCAAGTCAGCGACTTGCTCATGATCCAGGCGCAGTGACCTCTGCACTGAAGCCAGAGGTTCTTCTTCATGCTTGAGTGATGCTCAGTCCATGTTGGTGATCTTGCAGCTTCTGTCTGAAAGTGCAGCTGTCTGGAAGCATTTGAAAGTTGTTGTTTTCTTGGGCCCACAAGCATTCTCTAGGAAATGTTGCAGTTTGCAAACCTGCCTCAAATAATTCTTTTAGTTTCTTCAAAGAAAAATAGGAAAATGAATGTGACCCAACTCTGTGAAGCAAAATATGAGTGTGATGTTATCCACAGCTCACAGTCCTTTTGGCCGCGATCCACAGTTCCTGTAGGGATTCCAGTTTTTGGTGTCTCCTGATAGGATTTTTGTTGCTGTTGTTCTTTACATATTTTTCTGTTTTATTTCTGTTTCTTTTGTTGTTGACTCATCAAATCCTCCTTGCTGGTTATGTCTCTAATAGCGTGCTTCATTTTTTCCAGTTTTCCAGTGTTCCTGCCAGAGAATTCATTAGGGAATGGAATAGATTTGATACCTCCATGAGCTTTTTCTTCTTAATAAGGGTTTTGGGTACAAAGAAGCTTGCTCTATAACCCCAAACCTTAAATCTGTGGTTGTCTGTGAGTTTATAGAGTATATATCCCACAGAACTGTCAATTATTTCAAAAATCCAGTAACATACTTTTTATTTTGTGAATGGTTCCCTTACTTTTCTCACATGTCCTGCATCCCACAGATCTCCCAGTCCGCTCTTTCAGTTTTCTCCTTCTCCAACCTTCAGGTCAGTTTGAGGGAAAAAGAAACATCTGGAATAGCTTCTGCTGTCTGCCTGTGTGACAGACACGCTTGGTGAAGAGCGGCGTGTTCATGTCCTAAACATGTGCGCAGACACACATAGTTAGGAGGTTTGAGCCTGATACTGACCGCATGTGTACACAATTGTTGATGCTATTGTTTTCTATTCAGAAACTTTAACTAGGGCTGTCAATGTTAATGCGATAATATTTATCAACGCAGATAATTACACTTCAGAAGCAACTTTCTTCTGCTTGCGTCAGACGGTTCGGGCATTATCTCACTTATAACACGGCCACTTAAAAAGAAATAAATAATAAACAGATTTTTAGTACTTTATTCCTGTTATTTTTTGGTTTAGATCGCTTTCTCCCAAAAAGCGGACTACTTGATAGGTGGTGCGGCCCGTTATCACGGTAACATGTCGCTGGGCAGGCAGACCTCGCCTGTAGCGGTAAAGAAAAGTGATATATGTGCTGGTCGTCACGATAGGTTCAATAAAGTATCAGTTCAGAGAGAAAGTTCACCTCTTACCGCTTGTTTTTGTCCAGAAGAAGCAAAAACTTTGTTTTAAAGGAGCAGTGATAGAACATTTGGGCTTTGTGACCGGTGTAGGTACCATTGTGTTCGGCCTGTCAGAACAGAACGGGGGCTTGCGGCTAGTGATGACGTTGCAATATTTGATTGGCTTTATGACACCTGATGACGTGTAAGAAATGTGATTGGACCAACTACTGTATGGCTGGCCCAAGCAGATCTCAACACTAATAGACTGTGTCTGACTTCCCTCCCTACTCCTTAACTGCTAAAAAACGGTAGTGCAGGACTATCTACTGCCATGGATTTTAAAAGCAATTCAGACACCATGCTCACTACTTTTTTTCTTTTTTTACAGAAAATAAAATGTCACCGTATTCACAAATGAAATGCATTGTGGTCTATATTTCCCAATCTAAAATTTTTAAAGCACTTGATTTTGGAATTGTAGATTTGGAAAGCACTACAAAATGGTGAACTCACTAAATAGTGAGCAGTGAAGGAATTCGGACATACAGTAGTTTGTCTAAGTTGTGTTACCGTAGAGTGTCACCACTAGTTGCAAGCCCGCGTACCGATCTGACAGGCTGAACATAAATGATACCTACACTGGAACTTCTTTTTTTAGATGAACAGCCAATCAGATTTGAGTATTCACCCGGACCATTTAAAGTGCAGAAACACAGTGCCTGGTTGTATATCAGCATCTTTGTTTTCTTGGAGAAAAACTGCAGACATGAAAGTCTTTACAGTTCTGCTTATCTTACTGTTGATGTGTTTTGTGCACACAGATTACATGTTGTTATTTTTATTTAATCGATTGACAGCACTAACTTTAACATACTCTCATTTAGCTTATAATACAACATGTTTGTTGTGTTGTAACTGTGATTATGTTCCTATAAACATTATATCCGTTTAATAAAAGCACACTAGCTCAGGGTCTTCACAATAATATCAAGTCTAACACACACCTTTTTTTACATCACATAAAAACACATAAATATGGGCTTGTTGGTTTTTCAAGCCCTCAGTTAAGGCTCTACATGTTTGGATGATGTTCTTCAAAGGGAACATCAAACCTGTCTTGGAGCAGTCCAGAGCCAACAAATCTACATAAAAAAGAACCCCTGCATTGTCATACTTGCCCCATCTTATTGTTTTACACAGTCCAGATGGCGAGTTTCCTTTCTGTTTGGTGGAAGGTTTTTCATAGCCTCATATCTCATGTGAACCTCTGCTGTCTCCTGTCCTTCAGGTCTCCTGGTTGTTGTGGAGCCCTTCAGCAGCCTTACAGCCAACGTTTGTAAATGGTGTTTGCCATCCACTCCAGTGTGCAGAGACAACATCTGCCTCAGCAACTGTAACCTGTCCTCCTACTGCTCCTTCACAGAGGAGATCTGCATCGCCATATGGTTAGACTTTTAACATTTTACAAAGCACTTCTGTTCCTGCTGCTGAAAGATAATCATAACCTTATAACCTTAATCCTCCAAACGTCTCAGGATTTACGCTTACAGTCCTTCTTTGTCACATTTGGGAGTGTGTCATGCAGGAGTCTTGGTTCACTTAGTGACTCTTTGCAGTTGTATTTGTGCTTCTTGAGGCAGATTTTGTGGCATTTGAAGTCTTTTTTTGTGCCGTTGTGGTATTTGCAGAACTCCACATTGCCATGTCATTTTCCGTCATACTAAAGTTTACATGTGTGTGTTTGTGTGTGTGTATCTTTGTGGTTCACATTCAATTCTAGTGTGTTTATGTAGTAATCACTCTCTTGAGAGAATGAAAAATGCTTTCTTTTCACACAACAAAGGGCCATAAAACATCAGAAAGGAGATTTTCTAGCACCAAAAAGTGACTTTTTGATTGGCAACTGTCTTCAATCAGTTGGTGAAAGAAAGAAGAAGTTTGAAAAAATTCTCCTTTCAGTCAAAGCACAGCTGGATGAAAGGCTTCACTGAGTTTATGTTGTATGCAGTTCATTTCAGTTGCAGTTTCAGGGAGAATCTGAAGCCTTGATGTCATTCTTACGAGCAGACTTTCTGCTGATTGGTTCTTTTGTTTGGATAACAGTCCTTCACTGGGACCCCCTCCCCTCGCCTCGCCTGAACCCACCTCTCATTTCCTGTTTTTGTCAGCCAGCCTGACCCTCCCAGCTTTCTGCAGGAAACCAGAGATAAAAAGGGATTGACAGACGAAAAAGAAAGGGAAGCAGTGTTTTATTCAATACAGCCTGTAGGAGTCAGTGTCACAGAGTACATGCTGCAGCCCACCAGGATCCCATCACGATGCACGGGGGCTGGAAGGACATGTTACTCTCAAACAACATAACCACTCATCCCTTTAAGAGGAACTTTGGGTTTTCTTTTTTGCAACAATAAAAAATCTCTCTTTGTAGGACATGTTGATTCACTTTAACATCTCAAGAGGATCAGACCTTTATGTTTTCTACCCTCCTTTCTTTTGTCTTATTGATTTGGAGAACACTACACAAATAACTATATTAACGTCTTGTATACCAGTACTCACTTTATTCTCCCTTTTTGGTGCTTTGGACTGAGACCAATCCTTCTCTCAAGAATTTGCTTTCCCAAAAGTTTTTACATTTTTGCAGTCATAATTCACTAAGAAGTTCAGGCACCTTTAAACATATCTCATGTTAAAGAGTTTCTTTTACAATCTTTACTCTTGGTTTTGCAATCCTGAAGTGCCCTCAGATCCACTTGGTCCTTTCAAATGCAGCACACTTTGCAGTCCAACCTGTACAGAAAAAGATGGAAATCTCCAAGCTTTCTACATCCACGTTTAATGGTTTCTATGCAATGGGAGGCAGACACCTCTGTTTTAGAACAAACATTTTCTGGATGTGTGGAACAAAGACCTTAAGGTTCAGTGATGAACAAACAACACTCGTTATCCTGCTTTCTGTTCCTGGATTGATCCACAACGATTGGTGAATAATCTTCTCCAGCAGAACATGACAGCGACATGCAAAACACACTGCACGTGTACACTGCAAAAAGAGGTAGCCAAAAAATATTAATCTTAAGAAGAAAATCAATAGAAAGTAGTAAAATGATCTGTCCATGCAGCACGAACATTTTACTTAACAATAAGTCTTATAATTAGACATCAAAATCAAAAAACAAGAGTTCCACACATACGTTCAAAAAG
This sequence comes from Adrianichthys oophorus, assembly GCA_036245035.1. Lineage (NCBI taxonomy): Eukaryota > Metazoa > Chordata > Actinopteri > Beloniformes > Adrianichthyidae > Adrianichthys > Adrianichthys oophorus. The sequence goes on from BSAI01000005.1 coordinate 4,191,030, forward strand.
GAAAAATGAACTAAAAAGTTTTTGTTAGAGTTACTTTAAGTTGAATCCTATACAATCCAATAATATTTTTTTTGCTAGTTCTAAGCAAATGGTTTGTATTTTTGAGGACCTAATTATAGTTCTTTTTGATTACAGTAACAAGAAACGAGTGTAATTGGTAGAAAGGACTCATTTGAGAACAACGTGAATAAAATGAGACTATTATCTCAGTACAAGTTGGTCCATTTTTAGTAAATCCTTATAAAATCTAAAACTAGCACTGATTCTCTGAACAAAAATCGACATTTTTGTTTTCAAAATAATGACAATGAAGATCAGTCGAACTCGTCAACATTTATTGAGCTTTAAAATAACATCCTTAAAATTGAACCAAAAATTAGAGATTTTTACTGTGAGATTTTTTTTTATATATTAAATCAAGTTTTTCTAATGTCAAGAGTTTGGAGCAAAAGGATTTTGACTCATTTTAATAATCACTTCCTTATGTCGAGACCCTAGCTCTGAGTCAGACAACAAAAATATTGCCTGTGCTGATTTTGAGAAAAACTTGGAAAGGGTTAAAGCAAAGAGATGTTTTAAATGTCAAAAAACAAGGTTTTAAATCTTTGCTAGTATGAAATAGTTTGCGGTGTACAAAAATGGGTTTGTGTGAGATGGAGAAATTGGGTAATTGGAGTAAATGGAGGTAAATGACATGAAGGTGGTAAAAATGCTGCTGTGCTGTTTTTCATTTACAAACTAACACCAGTAACCTTTTAGCTGGTTTTGAAGAAGTACTGATATGGAGCACAAGCTTTAGGTGTACGTCTCCTTGAGCTATCGATGCAGTAATGCTATGAATGGCTTTTGGGAACCATTTGGTGATTTAACCCCCCCAATCCAACCCTTTAATGCTGTTGAGCAGGGAGGCGTTGGCGTCCCATTTTAAGAGTGGGTTTGAACTCACAACCTTCCAGTCTCAAGGCAGACACTGAACTGGATTTTCTGTGCATCTCAGGGCCTCCAGTCAGACCCAGTGCAGTCGTAGAATCACAAACATGATGATAAAACCTTCAAAGTATATTTTAGATGTGACCTAAACAACAAAGACCTTAGGTGTGACACATTTTAAAATATTAAATATTAAAAAAATGTACAAAATGGAACCATGGCAAAAACCAAAACATAGCATTGTAAATCATTTAGTTCAAAATGCTGATCTGTTTGATGTGATAACACTTCACTTCTGTTTTTAGTGAATCTGCTACAATCATTCTGATCATATTTGCTGCTGTTCCAGGAGGAAGATTAATGACACGATGACAGTGCACACCATGTGTCACCATCCAAATCTGCTGCTGGAAGGCGTCAACCCTCGTCTGTTATTGAATTTCACCTCCACAGAATGTCACATGCTCCCACAGCCGGCAGATGAGGGCGTGATGATGGTCTGTGGCTGTCAAGGTGAACAAGAATGCAACGACAAACTCATCTTTGACAAGGGAGTCAACGGTGAGTGTGAGCTAAAGGGAATACATGGTGGATTGGATGGATCTGTACACCCACAGATACACGATTCTTTTAGAGAAAGATTTCTTGAAATAGATGAAGATAGATGAAGAGAATGCTTTTACTTTTTCTTTTACTTTCCTACTGCAGGTTTCTCAAGGCTGCACAGTAAGGATGTGATCCCGGTGGTCATCATCAGTTTGGTGCCTCTTCTTCTGGTTGCCATGGTCGCCACTGCTGTCTTCTACTCCTACAGGATGCGCCGGCCTGACAAACCAAGGTCTTCTTCTCGCTCTGATTGGCCCACAAAGTGCTCCCCTGAACTCTACCAAGTTTTGGATCATCCATGTGGAGAAGCAGGAGGTGGTGTGTTGGTTCTTGGAGGGGAACCAGTGAACTCTAACCCAAATTGCAGATGTCCAAATAACATAACGGGTATCAGGACAGCCGAGCTGCTGCCCATCAAGCTGGAGGACGTGGTGGGGAAGGGGCGCTTTGCTGAAGTCTGGAGGGCTCGTCTGCTGCAGAGCGACAACGGGGGCGTGAAGGATTACGAAACTGTGGCAGTAAAGGTGTTTCCCAATGTGGAGTATGCCTCATGGAGAAACGAGTGCTCCATCCTGTCTGACCCCACACTGCAACATGAGAATTTGGTTCAGTTTTTGGCCGCTGAAGAAAGAGGCCTGCCAAGCAACGCTCTCCAGACCTACTGGCTGGTTTTGGCCCATTACAACCTTGGGAATATGCAGAACTTCCTCACGGCAAATACACTGAGCTGGGATGAGCTTGTTGCTTTAGCAAGTAGCATAGCTAATGGGTTAGCTCACCTGCACAGTGAAACAAAGCTCAATGGAGCACCAAAGGTAAGCTCAGCTTAGCACATGGTCTGCTTGTGTCCATTTTACTTTGGTCAGTTTGAACAAACATGTTTACATTACTTATTTCTATCCCAAATACATGTTTCCTTTTCTTGGCCGCAGGTTCCTGTAGCCCACAGAGACCTGAAGAGCAGTAACATTTTGGTGAAGAACAGGAAGCAGTGTGTGCTGTGTGACTTTGGGCTGGCATTAAGGCTGGACATCTCCCTCACAGTTGATGACTACGCCAACAGCGGACAGGTCAGCTGCACGCCCTGCCTGTTTGTCACCCATCTGTTTAGGCTCTCTCCTGCTAGCTTACAGCCTAAAATAACATTTCCAGTAAAACAACAATGGCGAGCAATGTTGGAGCTGTTCAGCCATACAAGTGGATGTATCAGAATGGAGTGGAGCAGGGAGTTTGTGTTTTTTTTGTACTTGCTACGTCACAACTACAAGCTTTTTCCAACTTTTTTTGGACTGCTCCTGATTCACAATGATTTGAATAAAGAAATTCTTAGAAATGCACTTTAAATTTTCTTTATACATGTCCTCTATCATCAGAAAAAAGCCACAATAACATGCTAAAAACACAATTTGGGCAAAGGCTCACCTGTATGAGACAGAAGAAAACATTGGTAGAATACAATGAAAGTTCTGCTAAATGAAACTGCAAAAGCTTTTGGATATCTCATCATCCACAGTGAAGAACATCATCTAAAGTTTTTTAATGTGTGGAGGAGTCAGGTCCACCTGCACTCACCTTTGTTTACTGAGCAGCTCCACTACTGGGACTCAGAGGTTCAGACCTCTAACCATCAGACCATGATGACACCCAATGTTTTCAGAGCTTACAGAGTGTTTTTTTTTCATTACTGACTGGAAACTTCTGGACACTTCTATCCTAAATAAACCAGCATGTCTCTAAATATATCTCAACTGAATTATTGATATTGATTCTTTTTTTTTTTTTACTCCAAACACAACAAACCAACATTTTTTATTCACCACCTGAACGATAATTAATGTCCTAATGAAGCATTCCCTTCCAACTGCTGACAGGGAATCGTACTCTAACACTTTTACAGTGCTCCAAATGCACTTCATAAGAAAAAATGGTTATGTACTTAATGGTGTCTATTTGTTATGAAATGTTCTTATGAAATAATAAGAATAATTGTGGATCACAAACAGTACTTGCTTCATTTTGCCCCATTGTTTGGTGTGAACTTCCTCTTGAAGGTGGGAACTGCTCGTTACATGGCTCCTGAGGTGCTGGAGTCCAGGGTGAACCTGGAGGACCTGGAGGCTTTCAAACAGATGGATATCTACTCCATGGCTCTGGTCCTTTGGGAGATGGCCTCCCGCTGTGAGGCCATAGGAGGTAAAAGGTTTAAAGAGTTTCACTAATGGCAAAAATATTTTTGGTGCACTTTAATGTTGAGAGACGACCCAGACCTAAATGGTCAGAGTCAATCTGATTTATAATCCCAGGTTATTAACACCAGTCATCAAGGAGTTGTTTTGGGAGATAGTTTCAGCACTTATGTGGTTGAGACACAACAAAGAGGTCATCAGATAACAGCTATGGATCTGAAATTAGATGAAATTGTCAAAAAAGATGTCCGACAGATATTTGTTTTGTTGGTGCAGAGGTGAAGGCCTACGAGCCGGCTTTTGGTTCCAAGGTTTGTGAGCAGCCCTGTGTGGACAGCATGAGGGACCTGGTGCTGAGGGACCGAGGACGACCCGACATGCCCTCAGTGTGGACGCAGCACCAGGTCGGAGACAATCTAAGAGCTTGGTTCTGAATGAGTTCAGAGATACTCGACCAGAGCATGTTTGCTGTGAGGACGCTGTGTTGCATCATAGTTTTTAACTTTAAAAGAAAAATGTTGAATAACCAGAGAGAAAACAAATATATCACAAAACCAAACAAAGTGGAATAAAAGTAAAAAATAAAACATAAAATCTCAAAAGGCTAAACGTCTGTCACAAAACATCTAATAAACTAGGAAAACTTTCAAGTCATGACAGCAGAAAGCATGAGATGTGAAAGACGGGGCCTCCTAAATGACATTATGTCAGTGTTTTTTCAACAGTGTGCTGCAGTATACTGTGTGTGTGAAAGATGGTCCGGTGCATCATGGGAAATTTTTCAATTTCATCTGATTGGTGTAAAAAAAATGTACAATGGACAGAATATCAGCTTTGTGTTCATCCAAACAGGCCAAGGTTTCACACTGAGTAGATACAAATATTATAAAAGACGTTTGTCTTTGTGTGTATTTGATTCCTATTTAAGACACTTTGATAAAAATACTCAATGGTTAATAAAGGCTACAGAGTTTCTTTTTTTTTTTTTTACATTTTGATTGGTGGTGTGCCATGGGATTTTGTCAAGGAAAATGTGTAACTTTGGCTCAAAACAGGTTGAAAACCACTGATTTGTGGAGGGAAAAAATAAACCACATAGACCCAAATATAAAAAAAAATCAACTAAGAGTAAGAAAGTTTTAAAAGAGTAGTGTAAACAAGGGAATGAGCAGATGCTTATTTCTGTGCCGACAGTCCTGCCCACAACTGAGAAGTGAATCTCTAATGAGCTTGCACTGCTCTGCAGAAACTATGTCCTAGAAAACAACACAGGTTTAATCCTAGTATAATGATAATTAATAGACCACTGGGAATGCTTTTACAATAGATCCTAATTGGATTGACAGAAGTGGGACTTTAAAACACAAAAGAGAAAAAGCAACAATAATTCAGAGTAAGTGCAGTGAGATATGACAACAGAATGATCTCACACAAACACACTATAACCAGAATGAATTACACATAAAACACAAACACTTGAATCATTTAGAGACCTTGTACTGTATTGTTGAAACCTGACAAAATAACAACAAACTTCTAAGAAGTTTGTTTCAAACCTTCTGCTGTTGTAAACATGAAGTCTGTCTGTGCAGCTCATTGAGATCCATGTTTGCTGAGGAGTTTCTGTTGTGTCTGCAGGGTATGAGTGTCTTCTGCTCCACCATCACTGAGTGCTGGGATCATGATCCGGAGGCAAGGCTGACGGCCCACTGCGTGGTGGAGCGGTTCAACGCCATGCAGCACAGTGAAGAGGAGGCGGTGCTGGAGGACAGCGGGGACGGGGAAGAAAGACGGGAGTGAGAGAAGACAGAATCTGGAGAGTCGGTTCCTCTATTCATCTTTCTGTTCCACAACCTCCAACCAAAAACAAAGGAATCTCCCTTTGTTCAGCGTCTTGTTCATGCCTCTGGGAGGCATTTATGGACCCTCAGATTCAGTCTGGTTCTCACACCCTGAGCCCTCCTCCATCCTGCTGCTGTCTGTGTTCACACTAATAGCTCAGTGATAACCCTCCAGACAGGGATAAAGACTTAAAAGGCAAAAAAAAAAAAAAAACATTGTTCCTGTTTGTCTGGAAGGAAAATGTTGGACTTTAACATCTGACAGAGACTGGACTTGGAAGAGACAAAGCCTAAACTCACCTGAAGGAACAGGAAGTACTCAGGTGAAGGAGGTCTAAAAACAAACTGATGCTGATGAGGATTTATGTCTGCAGATAAAGCGAGCAGATCTTTAAGATGAATTCATCTGTGTAGTGTTTAAGCTGTTTGTTTCATCATTGCATAAAGTCTAATGCTGGTAATGATGGACAGGCTTTTGTAAGCCTACGATCCTTTCATTAACCTGCTTTTTTTGCTTGTATTTACTACAAATGCTTCATGATAAACCTCTGAGAAGCTTCTGTCACAAACCCCAAACAAACCAGTTGATTTTTTTCCAGACATTTTCCATTCCTTTAAAGTTTCAAACAAATAAAACAAATAGTTTCTGCATTTTGTGCACATGGTGCAAAAAAAGGCTTCCTCTGTAAATCTTATCCATCCTGGCGTCTCTGATGACGGCTTCTGCTGATGCATCAGGAAGGAGGGTCAGGACGAAGGGTGTGAGTAATCATTTTGCTGACTTTTCTGTGCTGTAGCTTCTAAACTGTTGAAGAATGAATGACTGCTTTATGCTAGCTCAGCATTCAGGGCCTGCAACATAAATTCATCCTAAGTGGAACATCAAACTCATGTTTCTTTACAGTTGGATTCTAGTACACTCCTGTCTAGTGCGTAACACTCCCATGTTTTGTGCTTGCATAAAAACACTACAACTAGATTTTTAGGTGCATTGAATAAAAAGTAATTATATGATTTTTTTGCATTATCAGCAGCTAGCAAAAAATAGCGAAGTATTCAAGGGAGAACTGGATGTAAGTGTTGTGATCAGATGAGACCAAATGCAGCTCTTTGGCATCATGTGCTTAGAATAGGAGAAAAGGAGCAGTTTGCCCATCCTCAGACATGATGCTACAAACATGCTTATGGAGTGTTAACCTGCTAAAGGAACAGGACCTCAGGACCATAGATGTTTACAAAATCTTTAGAAAGAATTTTCGTCCCTCAGCCAGGGTGCAGAAAATGGTTCATAGATGGAAATCAAGTGTTGGAATTAAACATAAGAGCAAGACAACTGCAGCAGAAGAGAAAGCACATCAGATCTTTGAGGGATCTAGTTAGTTTCTGGATGTTGTTCACACAAAGAACTTTTGGGGAGAGCTGATGGTTCAAGTTGCCAAACCCTAGGGTGTATTCAGAGTGGAAAAGTCCATCGGTCTGGATCGAGAGATGAACCCTGCATTTAGTCTGTACTCAGACTTCCTTCAATGATTGGCCAGGAATTATGAGGGCGGGGTAAAGCAACAAAAGACAGAAATCCTACACTTTGCAGTCCTTGTTGGGATAGTTCACATATTCAGAGTTCATATTTATCTGAACAATTTTGAACGCCTGTATTAACATCAGATACAAGACTTTTTACTGCGGCTTTGGTACGGTGGAGACGCGCTGCAAGGCGGTTACTGGCAAGATGATATGCCATGTGTGCTCTAACTCAGAGGATGTTAGCAACCACAGTTCTGAGGAGACGACGGCTACAAAGGTACGCTGCCAAGTGTCTATGACAGATTGTGGGGAAAACAGTGTGAGAAGCAGTGTGTTTCACAGTAAATATTGTTTTAGTGATTCTGTATCATCCGACCACATTTCAATGAGTTGCTGTGTCTCATTGTTGCTCTGCTACTCTGCTTCCATCCCATAATGCCTGGCTACGGTGGCTGTTTTAGTCCAGTTGTTCCGCTCAGAGCACAGAGCCTATTCAGACTGAGAACACTAAAAGGGAACCAGAGCTTAATCTGATTGCAAGACCACCATCCAAGGGGGTCACGGAGCGGTTCCTGGTCCCGGACCAGAATTCACTTGGGTGTATTCAAACTGAAAATTTGTTCTGAATTCACGGGGGGGAAACAAACACTGGTTCACTTTCAGTGAACCAAATTTGTCCAGTCTGATTGCACCCTTAGTCAAATCTCATCTGACCTCTGTCATTTGTTTTCTACCTCCTAGTCTTGCATTACAGATGTAAAATGGTTAGTAATTCATTCACAAAAAAATAATCAATTCACATAAAACATTAGCTGGATGTAAGTGTTTGTTTGCACTGTTCTAATAAGCTTACTAATGAAGTCTGGCTGTCCAGTCAGTCCTTAAGAGCTGCTGTCCTGCTTTTTCTCCATCTACCCCCACCCTGCTGCTTCTCAATGGTGAAACACACCAGATCCAGCTAACCAGTAGTAGATGGGCCAGGGATAACTGAAAAACCAGCAGGACTCCACATCTCATGGATTTGGATTGGATTCCCCTGAAGTAGAACATCTGAAACACCTTCTGTTTTTGACCTTTAAGAACACAGGGGAGCTGGTCAGATGCATACCTACCCCCAAACAAGACAAAACCAGCAACATGATGGGTTACCAACTGGCCATCTCACACCATAGGAGTGTGTTTAATGTGTTCAATGGTGGTTTATTTTACTTCATGAAAAACACTTCCACATTTCTAAAACAAAGTTTGATTAAAATGCAACTTCTGGTATAAAACAATTTGGGAGTTCACAAAAGCATGCCACGTGATCAAAAGTCATCAGAAGTACACTGACTTACAGTATAAATCTACGTACGTATCGGGCATCTGATCCGATTTAGTCCGTGGTCTTCACACTGGACAAGAAGGGAGGGGCTTCTTTTTCTATGGACTACTAGCGCATGTCTGCCGTCTACAACTGGAAGAGGCTTGGTTTTCATGTCAAAATGGTGCAATTGTCATAATGTGGGCATAAAATGGAAACAGTTCATTTTGTTGCTAGTGTCTTTGCAATGGAGGATTACCATCATGTCAGGATAGTAACCATGATATATCTTTATTTGAAAAACAAACTCACCGATAAACCAAATCTATACGTCGCGACCAAACCAGAGTCCCTGATTGGTCAAAGTTTGACCTGGTTTAATCTGCAACAAGTGGCCATTTTATGCATGCTTTGCAGGTAGAGCCCAAAAACTGCTGTAAAAACTTGCATAGCTACAGGTAAACACGCAAGCATTTTAAACGTAGCCCGAATCATGCGTTTATGGGCGTTTACACAGATTTTTCATTGGAAGTGGCCACTTGTGCGCATATTGCAGAGGGCGGTGTGACAGTAGCTTAAGGCTCGTTTCATGGAGGGACCTTCTGTTGACTCGGATAAGGAATTTCATATGTTAAAATTCCTGCTGCGCCACCAGCTGGTAAGGAGACCTCTGTTGAACTGGTCTGGGAGTCTCATGTGTTCTCCTGCATGGCACAAACCAGGTGATGTAAAGAGAGGAAAGGAGGAAGAACCACTGTTAGAACCATACTACATGCTTTAACACAAGTCACAAAAACCCTAACCCTAAGTTTAGCCGGGGACAGCTGAAGTCATTTCTGTCAGGAAGCCAAAACCAAACTTCTACCTCACAAGCTCAGCAGCAGGGAATTGTGAGCCCAAGTGGAAGGAAAATGAATCATTTGGGATTTGTTGTGTCACAAGGCAGTATAAGGCACATTGTCAAACTGGTTGATCTTTGGGATGAGGAGTTAAAACAAGTATAATGCCAAAATTGGTCACAATTAAAGAAATATTGCATTGCCATCAATGTATTCATAGATGGCTTTAGATCATCTGGAAACAACAGAGACTTTAAAGTGGATAAAAAACACTTTAGAAAACATTCATCCATCTTCTGAACCCACTGAATCTCTTATGGGACCATCTATGACGTTTTGGGACCATGAAGCTGCTGGAGCCTATCCCAGCTACTGTTGGGCAAAGCCAGTCTGTAACAGGGCCAGACACTCATGTACAATACTCATGTCCACACCTGGGGCTATTTAAAGTCACTAATTGACCATATGAAGCGTGTTTCTGGACTACAGGAGGTAACTGGAGTGCCTGAAGAAAACCAACACACGTGGAGAACACGCACAATGCACACAACTCAGCAGGGATTCAAACCAGGGCCTTCTCGCTGTGTGTGCTATCCACATGCACAATCATGCAGCCCAGATGGTATGAAGTATATCTGGATATGAAATGATATACCGGTATTGAGACAGGGACACTGAAAGTGTCTGTGTTAAAGAAATAGATATACATTTTAGAAAAAAAATAGGTTTGGTCATTAAAGACAGTCTGTGATTTAAAAAAAACTGTCAGCTGATGGTGCTTTGTAACAGCTGGCAGTAGTTACCGGAAGTGGACACTAGAGGGAGATGACAGCTGCAGTAGATCTTTTGCAGAAAGAAAGCTGCCATCACAAACAGGAGGCACCCGGGCGCCACGATCACAAATCTGTCCCCCCACTTTTGCTACGTCATTAACATCTTCGTGAAATAACGATCTCTGCAGTTCTTCTTTTGCACTTCCTGTTTGGTTAGAGTTGCCCATCTTGCTTATAGACGATCTTTGCGGCGCTCGCTCTCAGCTGACTCGGAACAGGACTGCTGCAGCCGCCAGGTTCTTTCTGTTTTGCCGGTGTTTCTAACAGCCACTGCTGATTGTCCTCAACAACAAAGTTTTTATTTGACTTAATTTTTACTTCTACAGGGATGATATCGTGTGTTGATCCACCTGAAAAGCGATGAATGATACGAGAACCAAGTGTATTGGACGGAGAGCGGTGGAGCTTGAGTTGACTTGGGGCTGCCAACCTCGGATTGTCGGGCAGCTCCGAGGATGGAGTCAAGGCTGAGCGGGGATGGCAAGCCGCTTACTCCCCGTTTTGTCCTCGGTCTCGGCGTCCTGCTGTCTCTCCTGGCCGCGTTAGCCATTTGTCACGGCTCCTGTAATTACCGAGTCCCGTCTCCAGCGGAGGTAAAGCCCGATAATCTCATCTGAGACCAAGCTAAGGCGGTGGTTGAGGTCAAAGCGATCAGTCCGCGGTATACATCATGTTACGGTGGCACATTTAAGTGATTTAAACTCTTCGAAACGTGTTTGTGCTCTAAACACTTCAGCTTTGAGAAATACTAGCGGGATCAAAAGTGGCACGCGCCTCGTTAGCAAGCTAACAGACTTGCATCAAGCTAGCCCCTTACTGTCGAGGTTAATGGCGTTAAGCTCACAAGATTGGTCCACATTTTTGCTTCAATTTGAAGAATTTTCAGAGTTAAACTCCCATGAAATCGAACTGTTTTCTTTTAGCCCAGATTTGACCTGCACCAGCTAAACAACTTCAAAATAAAAGCCTTGTTAAAATTTTGGCTGTCAATGCCCTTACAAAACAAAAATATATTTCAGCATAAGTCGTGTCTGTGTATTTTAGTGCTGTCAATCGATTAAAAATAGATTAATCCCACTTTTTGGTTGTGATTAATCACAATAGTTTTACGAGTTAAAATTTTTACGAGAATATGCAGCTTTCGCACAAAAAAGAGAGAAACGTTTTCCTTCATTTTTATTGTCTGAAATGTTTAAATGTATAAAGTGTTATCTCAGAAATGTAATCTGTGTGCAAAAATCACATCAACAGTAAAATAAACAGAACTAAAGACCTGTAAAGACTTTAATGTCTGCAGTATTACTCCAAGAAAACAAAGATGCTAAGAAACAAACATTCTTTTTCTGCACTTTAAATTGTCCTGGTGAATACTGTATTCTGATTGGTTGCTGTGTGTTCCGAAAGAAGTTCCGGTCACAATGTTCTATATGCGCAGACTTCTTCAAAACAAACTTTTCCTTTGTGATCTGGACAAAAACAAGCGGTAAGAGGTGAACTTATTCTCTGAACTGATGCTTTATTGCACCTATCGTGAACCAAGAACTTTTTCCTTAAATGATCGTTTCAGTGTTAACAATGCCTGCTTACTTTGATGTAAATGGAAATGTCATCCATGTTTTTTTTTTTTAAAGATGGTTGCTTCTTTTTAGGTCGTCCATCATGTGTATTTGAAGCCCGAGCGTTTGACCAAGAGGAGCTCTACAGATGACCTGCAACTGAAGATAAAGATCATCTATGACAGCAGCGTTGACCAGTAAGGACCAATGCAGAACTCGTGTTATTGTTTAACAATAAATATGCCAATATTAAATAAAAAATTTATATGTTTGGGTGTTTTAAACAAGACTGTTGTTATTCACACGTACTTGTGTGCGACCAGCACAAAAACTGATGGGAATTCATGTTGGCTACACGTATTTACGTGCGCCCAAGATGTATATTTCCTGCATTGCCCACATGTATTTCAAGTGCGTCCAAAGCTAAATGTTGGTCGCATGTATTAACCAACTCTAACCCTTACTCCGGGTCCGTGTACAGCAGTGGGGACTAGTATTTAGAAAATGTAAGGATTTAAGGATTTGGATGTAAGAAATGCAGTGGAAAGAGTTTTTCTACCTCACACTTGTGTGCTTTGTCTTTATAGACTACCAGCTGACAAGAGGAGGCTGGTGAAGGTAAAGAGGAAACTCATAAGTTCATATAGTTATTTTTCTCTGTTCCTTTTATTTTGTAAGAACTGGAAGAAGGTAACCCAATAAAATTCCTTCCTCGTGATTCATAATTTGTGAGGACAAAGGCTTTAGATCAGCAAAGAGTGGCTAAACAAGCTGCCTCTTTTAAGAACCAGGGCCTTCCATTAGAACGTTTGCATGCATGATTCCATAAGGGTCACAAAGATGTTGTGAATCATCGTATCAAGAACTGAGCAGAAATTGTCAACTGAATCAAAACATGAGAACAGATCAGTTTGGGTCACCAGCTGGGACTTTTACTGAGTCTGATTGTTGAGAATCTTCTGTTTTATTCTTAAAAGTTCCACGCCAATGAAAACAATGTTTTTACCATGTTATTGCAGCATTTTTCTCATGATGGAGGACATCAATGAAAGAATTTAAGATTAAAAATTGTTTGAGTATTTCTTTATTCAAATTGCGTTGGATCAGGAGCAGACAAAACTGTATTTTCTTTTTTTTTTTTGCCATGCTAATGTTAGGTTGGAGTTCTGAGGATCTGTAAGCTAGTGGGAAAGAGTGTAAATAAAGGGACGATGAGATATCAACTTTGGGTTACGTCTGCGCCAATAGCCTCATCCACACGCTTTTTGATTATGGCTAAAAACAGTGTAACTATGATTAAAAGGTCAATGGGAACAATTTTAAAATATATATAGTTGGAGTGGGGCTCTACAGAAGCATCAGACTGTTTTTTCTTTTGCATTTGGAAGTCATTGTTCTACAACAATGCAAAATGTCATTCTGGTCGATGAAAAAAACACTTGTAGACTGTGGTTTCATTCCAGCTAAAATATACTATAGATACCTTTGGGTTTGAAAGCACCATGCATATCCAATTAAAGTTTTTGTCTTGTTATCTTGTCACAAAAAACTTGGATTTGAAAAAAACTAACGTAATGCGATGTGTGTTTGGTGTGAGAATACTTTGCCTTTAAGCATAGGTGTTTTTGGTCCATTCCTCCAAACGTTTCTTCCGTTTCCTGGTTGTTATTGAAACCTCAGTTACAGTCTAATTAATGAGTCTTTGAGGCAGTAAGTCTGTGGCTCACAGATATTGGAGCTCACTAAACGCTTCTTTACAAGAAGGTTCTGCAATGTTACACACTTTGTCATGAGGCCTTAACGTATTGTTTTATGTAGTACAATTCAGAGGATTATTTGGGACCTGGAGTGTTTTTGCAGCAGGACTAATTTGACTTTAACGTAACAAAGTCTTTCATCGTTTACTGGCATCTGGATAAAAGATGGCAGATGAAACATGAGATGTTATCAGTGGTTTTTCTCTCTGTAGGATAAGCTGTTTCCTCAGGCTATTGACTTCTTGCAGAAGGCTTTCAGTGTGAGGCGCAGGGTGGGACCCATACTGCTCAGCAGGTTTGTGGTTCTGTACAACTCTGTCCTGCTGTTTTCTATCAAAAAATGATCATTATTAATAAGTTTTAGAAAAACATTATAATGCTAAAATAAAATCTACATCCTAGTTCACGGTTTGCTATTTTTAGGAATCTAAACTGGCTGAAATTATTTTTTTCTTCAATCACTTTAACAGATTTGAAAGCTTTATTTTTAAAGGCTTTTAAGATCTATTTTTAAAGATTAAGAGGTATTTGTAATGTTTTTTTGGTAATTTTTTGTAGCTTTTAGTTGTTGGTTTTTTTTTTACTCAAATTTTTTTTATTATTTACTCTAAGAAGTCTTAAATAATTCAATTCATTCTCTACCAAGTGATTGTTTTGCTGTCTGACATTTGGGCTGAATCCGAATTGCTTTCCTACCCACCCCTACGGCTTCTCCCTACACCTACAATTTAGCCCTCCAAGCGGAGAGATATGGAAAAATAGTGTCTTCAAATCTGTACCTTTCAATTGCTCGATGACATCACGTATAGTCATTGGTGATCTACGTTAACGCGCAGCTGCCAGCACCAGGACAACACACAACAACATCAGTTTTATAACTTTAAAAAGTCATTTTAAAACAAAAAGCCAATACTTACATTAAAATGTAAGTTTCTGTGCTTTAGAGCACACCCACTTGAAGAAATTTCGGACTTTGTTGCAGCTTCAAATGCCCCTGTGATTGGAGCGGTAGGGAGGAGCCAGAGGGCCAGGGAAAAATTCTGATTTGCCCTTTATTTAGGTTGATTTTCCTTCTGAAATAATTTAGGATCAAACTATTACAATGCGTTCCATGGTTGTCTTTTCAGACAATGTGCAACCAACCAGTACATGAGGAAGAGAGATGACCCTCATCGATACTGCCAGGAATCCTGTGCAGACATCACCCGCTGTGGCCCCGTCATCGTACCACATCACCACCTGCAGGTCAGGCCAGGCAGCAGACGCTGGCCACACAGTTTTGAGTTTGGCTCCTGCAAAACAGTCTGGTCAGAGGGAAACTCATTCATTCATTCATTTTCCAATCCGCTTTATCCCTTTCGGGGTCACGGGGCTGCTGTAGCCTAACCCGGCTACTCATGGGCGAAGGCAGGGTACACCCCTGGACTGGTCGCCAGTCTGTCGCAGGGGCAGAGGGAAACTGTAATCCCTATTTATTGGCATTCACCTCATTAGAATGTGGGATGACAGTTGGAGAAGTGTAGGGATTGTATTCAGATTAAAGTTATAAGATTGAAAATAGGTTTGCCTTGTTTTTCTTTGCTTCAGCAATGCAAAGTCTGCAGTGAGTTTGGAAAGTCGTGTGGCCCCACAGGACCTCCAGATGGCCCCGGAGTGGAGGGGTCGGACTTTGTGCTCTACGTTAGCGGCATAACCACAGAGCGCTGCGGACAGGAGAACATAGTAGCCTATGCTGCTTACTGCCAGCTGGAGGCAGAGCTGGACAGGTGTGACGATCACAGAGGAACCACACGTGCTGTCAGCGTCAACTCAAACTAAACATTAACGTGTGGGTGTGTGTGTGTGTACAGGCCCATTGCAGGCTACGCCAACCTATGTCCTACCATGATCTCCTCCCAGCCTCAGGACTTTGAAGGAATGCTATCCACTGTCAAACATGAGATCATTCACGCTCTGGTAAAAAGCCTCACAATGTTTCACGTTTTGTGTTTTCCCAGCAGGACGGGTTCTGTTAATGCCGATGCCGTCTCAGGTTATCATTTTACAGCAGCTTTAACTTACACCTTTCCCTCTACATCAAGGCTGCCTGACCCTGGCCCTGCAGATTTACCTCCTGCCTGCTTTGCCACTGGTCCGTCTGTGGTACACAAAAAAATAGAACATTTATTAGTCAGTGGGAATTTTTACATCGCCTCCGTCATATCTCTCCGTAACAAAGGCTTTACACAGGAGTTCTATTTCAAGTCTATTGATGTATCTATATCAAGGCAAAAAGCCAGAGAACAGATCCAGGTTTCAAAGTAAAACTTTGTTGTACTTTCAAAATTAAAACTTTAGAACATTTCATTTTGAGGTGACATGCCCACATGACACCGAACATTAACTCTGCAGATAACACCGGCATCCAGTTTCACTACGGACAACAAAAGTTTAATTTTGGAAGGACAAAAACACAACATCCATCATGACACGAAACATGCATGTTATTAGGAAGGAGGAAAAAGAGGGCAGGAGGCGTGATTGCCAAAGTTTTGGATGAGCGAAGAGAACAGGAAGAACTACGGGAGACAGAGACGGTGTAAACTGACAGTCGTGAGACGAGCCCCCCCCACACAAAGCAACAAAGGCACACTGCAGACGGACCAGTGTAAATCCGGGGTTACTGTTCACTATGCTGCCTTCTGCTGACTCGGGTGTCTCCTCATTTTGGTTGACTGACCACACTTGATCCAGGTAATCAGGAGCAAGAAGTGCAGGTAGAGCAGGGAAGACCAGGATCGGACAGCCCTGTTCTACATTAATATCTTGATTTTAGCACGGCCTATTTTTGGATTTAAACTATACAGAAAAAAATCAAATTTTCTGCTTTCTAGTATTTGTTTTTTTTACTTTGCTTGATCTTTTATCAGAGTTCTTATGTCTGCACAAAACGTCTTTGTATGGAAGTTTACAGTAATGTGAACGTTTGCTTAAACTTACTTTGTAGACTGAAGCAGAGGAGTTTACAGATTATTTCTGGTGAAGTTCACTACAGCTTACATCAACCAAAGCTACCAGGAGAAGGAATGCAAGTGTTGGCTGTTTTGGTGTTTTAATTGTTTCTTTATAAAGAAAAACTACACACCAAAGCAGTACATCATCAGTAAAATCAGTAAAACATTAGTGTGTAGATGTGAAAGAGTGAGGAGGTTCAGGTGGTTATAAATATAGAGGAGTTTTCTTCATCCCTAATGCTTTCTCTTTTTCTTCCTGCTGAGTTTAACCCTTAAAAGTCACAGATGTGGTATAGTCTACTCTCAAAGGTGCAGTGTGAAAGGAAGCTAAAGTTTAGTGACAGTGAGATTTCTTTTATTAACTGAGTTTCTTTGTCCATGCATGATACTGAAATTCTGTCGATTACACCGACCTCCTGGGAAGAGAGAAGGCTTATGAGGGACATTTGTAGGTATATTTTGTTTTGACGTGAACTCTGGGTGAGATCTTTATCTCTGTATTGTTCCGTTTCTGTCCACTAGGGTTTTTCCGCCGGCCTCTTCGCTTTTTATCACAACGATGAGGGCAAACCTCTGACTCCTCGCTTTGCCAGCGGCCTGCCCGCTTTCAATGAAAGGTAGTTTTATGTTTTAGCCAGAACTGCTGGTTTTTTGTATATGTTGATTTGCATTAAGGTGCAATCCTGCATACATTGTGCACAGATTGATGTGAACATGCCTCTGAAATTAGTCGTGTTTTAGCCTCAGAATAAACGTTCTGTTGGGAGCATGCAGACTGTACACATAAACGTGGACAATAATCAGGAATTCAGACACTCGTAACTTATGGTTCTCCAAATTCACAGACAGGGGTGCCCAAATCCAGGCCTCGAGAGCCAGTGTCCTACACGTTTTCAACCAACCTGCCATTGAAGCTTCTTATTGGCTAAACACACCTGATCCAGGTACTCCATAGCAGATACGGCAGGGTTTCTGGAAAACCAGCCGGAGGCTGGCCCTCAAGGCCTGGATCTGGGCACCCCCGCACTAGAAACTCAGTTACTTGATGGAGTCTCAATGGCTTCACGCACAAACATGTCTCAGAAAAAGCACAGGTCAGTGGGGTGCAGGTGTGAAGAAGATTCTTGCCTGCTCTTACACACTCACCATAACCTCTGTCACCTTTAACACACCAACAGCCTCAAAGTCAGGGCTGAGGTCAACTCAACCTCCTGTTTGCAGCACCAACCAGAGGCAGAGCCTCTTTACACAGGTGCTGCAGACCTAACCTGTTGTCTTTAACCTATGTATCAGCCTGGGGCTGTACCAGTGGAGTGAGGCGGTGATCAGAAGAGTCACCAGGCTGTGGGACATCCGAGGAGGGGTGATGGTCCGACACCATGTGCACGTCATGGTCACTCCTCGAGTTGTGGTAAGAAGAGGGTTTTATTTAAGGTGTATTCAGTCTGGACACATTTGGTCCGTTTAAAACGAACCTGAGTTCGTTTCTCCTGATAATCCTGAACAAATTTTCAGTCTGAATGTACCCGAGCTGACCCTGGTCTGGGACCAGGAACCGCTCTGACCCATATTTTAGGGGGTTCTTGCTTCGTTTTCAATCAGACTTAGCTTTGGTTTGGTCTGAGATTTCTCAATCTGAATACAATTAGCTACCGGAGCAGAACAACTGGACCAAAATGGCCACCATAGCCTGCAGTTATGTGATGTAAATGGAGTAGGAATAACGGAACGGATGAGCCGCGGACAAATGTAAAGCAACAATTGTTGTGTTATCAAACAGAAGAAAATGAAACTGCTTACTTGTTAGAAAGTTTGTTTTTTAGCACAGCTAAAAATAATTCTCATGCTTTTCTGTGTCTCATTACGCGGCATGCGCCCTCTGATGCTGTGACATCATCTGAGAAGCCACCTTGTGGTTCCTTAACAGAATTCTCCTAAAAACAATGTCGTAACGACACAACAATGAAACCCAGCAACTCAATGAAATGTGGTCAGAAGAATGCAGGCTCATTAAAATAACTTTTAACGTGAAACACAATGATTCACACTGCATCTATTTGTCATAAACACTTATCATCTCATCTTCATAGCTATTGTCTTGCCAGTCACCGTCTTGCATTATGCCTTTGCTATACCAAAGTAACAGTAAAAAGTTCTGTACCTGACATTGATAAAGACGTTCAAAATTAATCAATGAAATATAAAGTTTGAATCAGTGAAATAACCTGACAAAGATTGCAAAGGACAAGACTTCCATAATGTGTCTTCTTGCTTTGCCCCGCCCTCGTAATTCCTGTCCAATGACTGACGAGATCTTTAGTCAAGTAGATTAGTTTACCAGCTTTGGTTTAAAAAAGGAAAGAGCGCTTTACAGCAGTCTGAACGCAGACCAAACGCAAGGTTCAGGACGCTATCTGGACCAAATGAAGCAGATTTGATCCAAACCCAAGTCTGAATACATCCTTAGTTGCGTGTCTCAGAAAAAGGCACCGATGTTTGGAAATTGAAGAGTTTTTGGGTCAATGTTTCCAAAGTTACCCATGTTGTTGTTAAATTGTATTTTTCTGCCTTTTGGAATGAACTATTATTCATTCATTCTATTATACAATTGGAGTGGAGCAGAGACACTTTGGCTCGCCCATGGCCGTTGCTATGTCCCAAATCGCTGCGCTTTTCTTTAAACCCGGGTTTTCACCTGCTCCTGATCCAACAGGATTTGGATAAAGAAATAATCAGAAACAGTTTTTATCTTAAAGGGCTTATACCATGAAAAATCAACTTTTTGAACTTTTAAGTTTATTATACTGTTCATTTCTCACTATAAAGAACCCCAAAGAGTATTTTGATCCATTCACGCATTTTTGAGTAATCCTCCAAAAACCACCGCTCTTAGCCGCAGCCCCTCCCATACCCACTAAAACGAGCAGGTCCTCACCGTGTGACGTAGACCAGTGAGTCTGCGCTGCAAGCCCCGCCCCCAGGCTAACATGAACACACACCCACTTTCCCCTCAGAGCTAACAGCTTGATGTGCAGAGAAAACAACGGCTAGCTTCTTTTGCAAAGCAATGTCTTTTAAGTGGAGAAAATGTGTTTTAGGCTGTGAGAGATTTCTGTGTTTGTTCAGCCTTCCCAAAGCAAAGCCTGCTCATCAGAAATGCTTGGAGTTTATCTTCAGGAGCGCCACAGACCGGCCAGCGACTTTATGTCTGTTACCGCAACTTCACAGATGACTGCTTAGCTAACCTTGGCCTGTATCAAAGTGGACTGTCTCGGAGACTGATCCTCAGAGCTGGTTCCACTCCTACAACCAAACCTGATGAAGTATAAGTAAATCATACAACTAGCTGAAATTACGCATTATAGGCATATAATGCACGAGCTAATGCTACATTTCCACATGTTGAGCCTCATGTATAGAAATTCCGGATCAGTCTGTGGGTCGTGAGTGTAAGGCTCCACAACATGCACATCCATCTTTAAAAAAATGTTTGGTGTTGTTTTTTTTCATGAGAGGACATGTGCAGACACTCTGCTGAGGCGGACTCTAGGTTGACGTCATGATTTGGGCGTCACACACAAAGAGCGAGAGGCGGTGCCTCAGAGATCGAGTCGTTTTACTTCCAGGTGTGAAAAGAGTTCACAAAAATAACTCGTATTTCAAGTTATTTGTTCTTATGTTACCTTATTGAGCCAAAGGTAATATATGCATACATACATGAATATGTATCATATTCATGGATATTGTTTACTATAAAAGGCTTAAGGAAAACAAGGTATAGGCCTTTTAAATTATTTTATCTATGTCTTCCATCATGAGAAAAATGCTACAAGAACATGTTAAAAGCACCAAAACAAAAATTATATTGGAGTGTGTCTTTAAACACGTTTTTGTTTTCCAGGAGGAAGCCAGGAATCATTTCAACTGCCCTATCCTGGAGGGAATGGAGCTGGAGAACCAGGGAGGGGCTGGCACTGAACTTAATCACTGGGAGAAAAGACTTCTGGAGGTTGTCGCATATTCACTCTGCTGCTTTCTCTGAATAAAACAAAATCACAAGTTCATTACCACTAGTAATGTTTTCCCCTCTGTCAGAACGAGGCCATGACAGGCTCCCACACCCAAAACCGGGTCTTTTCCCGGCTCACGCTGGCCATCATGGAGGACAGCGGCTGGTACCGGGCCAACTACAGTCTAGCTCAGAGACTGGACTGGGGGCGGGGCCTCGGCTGTGACTTTGTCATGAAGAGCTGCAAGCTATGGATGGACAGACAGAGACAGAGGTCCTTTTAACATATATTAATAGGAAAGTTTTAGTCCTTTAAACCTGCATGATGTGAAAAACTGGTTGGATGTTTGTACCGTTTGCTCTAGGCGGCATGCTGTGACTCCTTACTGCAACACGGTGCGCGCCTCCCCTCTGCAGCTCACCTGCAGACAGGACCAGCTGGCTGTGGCTGTCTGCAACCTACAAAAATACTCAGAGGAGCTACCACTGGAGTACCAGGTACACCACATCTGTGCTCATGCACAGTCAACTGATGATCACAGAAAACTCATTAATCAATGAGTGTTTTTGTTCATCTCCTGCTTGAGTTTTTACTCACATTTGAAAAATAAAATAATGCAGAAATCTTGGAGTTTTTCATTAAAAATTTTTGTTGAAAAGTTTGAAAATTGAAAAAAGAA
Organism: Adrianichthys oophorus; assembly: GCA_036245035.1. Classification (NCBI taxonomy): domain Eukaryota; kingdom Metazoa; phylum Chordata; class Actinopteri; order Beloniformes; family Adrianichthyidae; genus Adrianichthys; species Adrianichthys oophorus. The sequence continues at coordinate 4,212,087 of BSAI01000005.1, forward strand.
CCAAAGTAATGACTTTGATTTCAACACTACACTCATGGCTGCATAATTCTTGTAAAATCTCTTTTACTTTGACTCAGTCCTATGATCAGGAGAAGATTGGATCCATTACCATCAAACTTTATCAAAGTTCATGGTTTTCAGCCCTCAGCATTATCAGTAACTGGTGAAATGCATGTGCTTGTTCGATTCCTGTGACTATTTTCTTGCACCAGAGATGTGACAAACTTTATAATAAATAAAATGCATAATAAACAATCAGAAAATGATTTTTTGGTACTTATTACCACTGTCCAAACAGACATTTTCATAAAGTGCAAAAGTTCAGTTCAGAAAAACTAAAAGCAAGAAGACATGAATGTTTTTTTGCTTTGCGTCGGGTGTTGAAGCAGTATGTCTTTAGCTGGGACCACATCCTTCCTATTTAACTCCTCCAGGTGATTCCAGATTTCATCTTCAGGACGATGCACTCAAACGGAGTGTCTTAGCGGCTCATTCCGTCTCCCTGAATTCTTCCTTAGTCATTACATGAGCTCCCTGACATTGCTGGAAAGATGTTCTTATCGCGGTGCTCATGTTGTGTGGTTCATGACATTCTTTTGGAAGACCCTTTCTTTTCGTTCAGCTTTTGGGTTTTGCTTTGAATTCGGCCCTCCTGTCCACAGCTTCAGACCAAGATTCACAAAATCCAAATGATCCATGTCGTTCAGCATCAAGTTCAAGTATCTTCACCATTCCCCAACCACAAACATGTGGTCAGCAGTCAGGAAAGGCAGAAACAACACCTGAAAGTGTAATGCAAAAGTAAAGGTTGTGATTTATTTTATATTGGGACGAAATGAAAGACGAGTCTCTTCTAAACAAAAGGATTAAGGTGTTTTAAAGTCATTTTTGTCATCTTGAACCTCTTTGAATATGACTAAAATGTTGGATTACTGTTAAAATGTTAATAACTTTTGACTTCCACTGACTTTCTAGCATGTTGTGTATTTTTATAACACAAAGGTGCTTGGGTGGTCATTTCTGTCTCCTTGGTCTCAGTATTTTGACCAGATCCCGGACGTGGCTGCAGACCAGCTCCCGTTTTATGGGGGTGCCGTGGAGATCGCAGACTACTGTCCCTTCAGCCAGGAGTTCAGCTGGCACCTTAGTGGAGAATACCAGAGAAACTCCTACTGCAGAGTGTCTGAGAACCAGCCAGGTAGTCACACCACATTAATGAAGCACTTTGGTTGGATTTCAGTGTACTGTCCATGCATATTCAGTATAATGAGACTCACTGGTGAGGCATCATTTCCATTTCAATCAGTCTGCTCTGTGACTTCCCTCAGTTTGGACTGTGAACATCTTCTGCCTCAAGGCTCAGTGTCAGAACTTTTTCTTTTTGACGCCCTAGTCCCTCAAGTGTATCGCTTATATTCTAGCCAATAGAACTCAACTCTTCAGATTACTCATGTTAAACCCACACGGCCTCCAAAATCAGCTTTTCTCTACAGTTTATCCACATCTGCAGACATCTGCACAGTTGAAACCAGCCAACATGGAAGAATCATGGTGAACCTTTATGGAGCAGTTTGAAAGACAGAGTTAAATGTTCCTTTTTATTCAGGAGAATTGACTTCTGTTATAAACCCTCCAACAACAGACATGCTGTTTGGCTGCAGCCTCAGTGATGTGCTAAAACAGAAAAGGTCTTTCTGTGAAAATGCTTTCTACAGGAATATACAACCTCTATTTTTCAACCTAAGCATTAAATATACATTTCCTTTTCTAGTTCTATTCCTCATTTATACAGCCTTCTTCAAACAAGAATAAAGTTTTGAACAATCAAACACTTATGCTTCCACCTCTGAACATTTTCAAAGTACAATAGACCACTTTGACTGCGGCTTTGACCACTCGATCTAAAAACATGCTGAAGCAGAATCTTCAAGATTAGCTGCTGCCGCCCGATCTTTTGAAAAATTGTTTGTGTGGTCATGAATGTAGACGGCAGCCATCAGTCAGCTGGGGATGGTGTGATTGCAAAATCAGGCGACAGTTGGGCAGTGGCAGCCAGATCACCAGCTTGCAGCAGCTCTGATTGCATGATTTTGAATTGTCTCCAGATGGCGGCCGTCCATATTAAATGCCACTGGCATAGCTTGGGGGTATTTAAAAAGCAGGCCAAAAAAGCGGTGACTTAAACTTGCATTTAAGTCACCGCGTGGTGGCATTTTGGGATATGTGACCGTAGTTTTAGGCAAAATCAAAAAACATAGTTCACAGTTCAGGTCATAGTTTCTCATTAGAAATGTGCCTCTGCATTTTAGTTGGGGCTGTTGGCGTTGACCAACCCCACCCCCCCCTTCCCATCCATCCATAAATGAGAACCTTCTTACAGCCTCTCACACCCACAGCCTAACATTAGTGGTGCAACAAAAATGCCGAGCAATATCGGAGCTATCCAGCTGTACAGCTCTAATCCAGATTCCGGCTCAGACGAGGAAAACAAAGACGTTCGTTCCTGGATCTCTTTGTAAATAAAAATGCTAATATCATAAATAAAAATAAAATACTCAAATGCAATTTTACACTTTTTTTTTCTTTCTGTTTGTTCAGACTGGTGGAGGAATTATGGAGCGGAACAGTACGGACCAGAGTCTGTGTGTCTGTACCAGAAGTCAGCCTTTGTGATGGAGCAGTGCTACCGTAAGATGACGTACCCAGACTGGGGCTCCGGGTGCTACAAGGTTTCTGACACTCTAAAGTCGTCATTTGAGAATAGTTCCAGAAAAGGGTCATCTGGTGTTAGTATTTTAGGTTGAAGAGGCGAAACATCTTCAACCTAAAATACTAACACCAGATGACCCTTTTTCTAAAAGGCCTGACCCAAAAGGCCAAACTCAACAACTATCAAAGCTTAGAGGAACGTCTCGCTTTTTGCGTGCAGGTGTCGTGCACACCTCAGGGCCTGGCGGTGTATGTCCAGGACCGCTCGTACACGTGCACACGGAAGGGTCAGCTGCTTAGCGTCAGCGTTCGGGTCAGCGACTGGGTTTACAATGGCGTCCTGGTGTGCCCCGCCTGCTCCGACTTCTGTGACAACTGCCCACTCCCGCACCAGCTTCTGCCCATTAACACCTCCAGGAGCAACCCCATTGGTCAGTGATGGTCAAACTTACGAAGGTTTAGTTTTATTTAGGTTATTCATAAAATTACACCTCACTGCATCCAAAACCAAGCACAAATAAACAACTGATCCTTACTGTTTTTAGATCCATGCTCCAGTTCTCCTGGTCTGGCCACCACTCTCTGGCTTCTTCTGTTCAACCTGCTCCCTCTAGTGGTCGGACTGCTTCTCTGCCACTACAGCTGATGACACACATCACAAACACAAAAGGTAGCTGAACTGTCTTCTGTACTGTAGTCCTTTAAGGATGTAAACTGGATGTTTTTCTCCTACTTTTGGCTTTAGGAAGAAAAAAAGCCTTTTTTTTAAACTCCTCATATTTTTTATCAAATTTTTCTATTACTTAATTTTTGTCATTTTTCTCTTGTCTCTTTTTCATCTCCTCGTCTCTCGCTCAGCTGTAACTTCAGCTCCTGAACTCCATACAGGTCTGGACTGGTGTGATTACTCCAGTGGTTCTTAAACTGTTTTCCCAGCAGATCCCTCTGTGGTTTTTTGGGGATTCCAGATGTGGGCTTTTTTTATGTGGATATGTTAAGATGTTAATTTTCCTCTGTCTTCATTTTAGCCATGGTATCTTTTGCTGAATCTCCCATCAACAGCTGTAAAGTAATCAAGTGTCTGACTTAATGTAACTGTCATGAAAACTGCTTTAGTGACACCGCTCTGGGAGGTGAACATTTGCCGTGTACAGACGGAAGGAAGGACAAGTTAAACAGCAGATCAGAGTTTAGAAACATGGCATTTCATCTGTTTTTTCTAATACTCATCAAACCAAGACTCCAATACTTTCACACTCTCTGACCTTAGATTTCAGCTGGAATTAGGGGTGTAACGATTTGTTAAGATAACAAGGTCATATCATAATTTGTGGTTGTGGATGCAATTCAAGATAGACATTGGTTCCTTTGGAACGATCCGATTTACTGCCCTAAAATGGATCCAGGACATCTTTATCCAAAACTTTAACCAGTGTGACTCAGAGATAAATACTTGATACTGAACAGTACAGGTGAAGGTTTCCAGATTTCTTGTGTTTCTTTCAAGATAATCAAGTGTAAATTAAATATGTGTACAAACAAACAAGTAAAGAAGAATGAATGTCATCCATTCACATTTTAGTTTGATAAAGTTTATTCCACTGTTGTTTTTCCACATCAGAATAATCCAAAGGAACATTTTTAGAACATTCTGTATGGTCACATGTCATAGTAAATTCAAAGTGTTTCCACACATTAGACTGCAATGATGGTTGATCAGTTTTACTGCATCACATGACCTCTGTGATGCACTTGGTCATTTCTTCGTTATAGTAAATTAGACCTACCATATCCCAATCCAAACTGTACTATCCAGTATTGATTATTGATTTAAATCATTTTGAAACCGTTTTATAATGGTACAGGCCGATTCGATTAACAACTTTCCTCAGACAGAACGATCTGGTTGGATCATAGGAAAAGAAATCGATTAAGTCGATTAATCATTACACCCCTAGCTATAATTCATGGTTCCCTGTTGCAGAGAGTTTTAGTGTGTATCCTTCTATTCATCCTGATTCTTGTCCATTCTCCTGACTGACATGCTCCTCAGTCAACAACACAAGGTCTGCTTTTTGCTCAAATGTGATTCTGTCTGCTTTATCTTTGACCTGGGAGGTTGGAGCTCTCACAGTTGAAGAACCACTGGTCTCCATCAACCTAACTAGACAGACCACTGTACACTTTTACTAAGCCAACAAACTTAGCTGCTGGATTCAGGGTAGAGGACTAGACGTCTGCTGAACTCGAGTAACTAATGCTGTTAAAAAGGAGCTCATATACTAGAAGCAGCTCTGTGGCAGCTACTGTCCTCATTCAAGGGGATCCTTAAATAAAGTTTTATTGCATCATCCTCAAGCATGGAGAGATGAGGTAAACACACCAACACCTCTCCATGTTTTTGAAACCAGATTTGATTTGGTTTAAGTCCTGTCAAATGACAGGGGTGCTTGATTAGTTCTTAAGAGGAGAAGGAAACTTGAACAGAGTTTATTGTGAATACACTTGTTCACAGATTTTAGGAACTGTCATGTTTTACAAGCCCATTGTAACCTGCTTTTTATCCCTTTTTGTGGAACAAAACTCTCAAAGACAAGGGATCTGGTCCATTTTACCATTTGAAACAAGCAAAGCTGCAGTTCACAAGCATCTTTGCCAAACATCCTCGGGAAATGTTTGGCAGTTTGCATCTCTTCACATAATGGTTTTAACGGTGATGGGGCTTTTATTGCCTGAGCTTCAAGAGTGAGCCACACTCATCAGTCAGACCTCCATGGCAGCAGAAACTTAGAGGTTTTGTTACGTTTCTTGCATTTAACTTACTTTAAGCTCCAGATGATCCAGTGTTTATTTTAAAGCTTAGAATCAAACCCATCGTTTTAGCTTAATGAAAGGAGAACATCAGGAACTGTCACCATGTCAGAAGAAGGAAGAGCCTGAAGAAGTTTAAATGTACAGGCGGAGGGTTTGTAGCTGTACAAAACACACTTCAACTGGAAGGAAGGAAGGTATATTCGTCTGCATGTGGGAGTGGCAGGACCTGTGTCCGTGGATGACCCCAGCTGTTTTTAAAGACCTCCACCCCCTGCTTGAGCTGAGTGTTTGTGACTGCAGATTTGTGATCAGTTTTTTTTTTCCTCTACGTGAGGCAGGTTGACATGTGCTTCATGCCGTTCTGTCTGATTTTCTTTGTCACAAAAGACTGTATTCATTTCTGTAGCTACCAGAGTCCGGGAACATGTCCTTAAATGTCTGAGATCATTTTTGTGGAAAAACACTAACAGGTAAATGAATTGATTCTCATTATGAAAAGACGTCAGCACCATTTGATTATTTCAAACTGCAGTTTTTGTAAACTGCTTTCCTGTTTGGTTTGAAATGAATGAATGAATTGAATTTTTAAAATGCAGACTGCTTTGAAGAGATGTGTTTGAGGTGCAGAGGCGAATGTGGGCACTTTTCCAAAGCAAATGCAAGGCATGCATCAATTGGTTGTCTCAGAGATGTTGGTGTGACATAGAGAACATAGGGTTCCCTCTAAAGTGTGTTACCATAACCATAACACTGGAAGAGCAGAGCTCCCAGGATCTTTGAATTAGTCTATTGGTCCTCTCATCATTCGAGAGTCAGAGAAGATGCTTTGTAGAGTTTTTTAGCCAAGAACCCCCACAGCACACACAAACCAAACTATGACCCTCAATTGAGAGCAAGAAGACAGTCAAAACAGTGGTATTTCACTGGAAAGAGACCAACGAACTGCAATTCACAACAATAGTAAACTATAATAAAATAGAAATGACTACAGCTCAGTCTTGGCAGACTGTTGACAGCAGTCATGCTTCTGTCAATGCATTTAAATGGTATGAAGTTGCCAGAACACAAACTGGTTTTAGTGGTTTTATGTCTGTTCAAAGTTGTCTCCTTTGAGTTTGTCAAAATGGCTGAAAAACAACTAAAACAAGAAAAAACAAACTAGAAATTGGTGCAAAACAGCTGCATTGATCTAGAAACCAACTGCAGCTTAAAGAAACCCATTTTATGTAACAAGATTTTTTAAAAAACATGCACACGCATGTATATGAACAGAGAAAATGAAAACAGAAAAACTTGAGAGAAAATTGCTCCAAACTACCAGACGGATGCCATCAGGTTTAGAAAAAGAAGCCAAACAAGCACAGAGAAGCGTAATGTAAACAACACAAACAAAGAAGTGTTTTCAGGACAGAACTTCAAAGTAAAAGCTTTCAGAGAACACAGGAAATAAAAACGGTTCATGTTAACGAACATCAGAAAGAAGCTGAAACTGAGATCCAGTTTTATTTTACTCTGAAATTAAATGTTTTACTAAGTTTAATTTGGCTCCATTCCACTCAAGCGTGTTCAGTCCATTCTGTTTGTTGATGGTGAACTTCAGCACGGTAACTTGCAGATTTATTTAAAAAAAAAAAGGAAGACATTTCTGCAGCTTCATGTGTGCGTTGAAATATAAGCAGCATTAATTTGAAAGGGCATCATTGCGGTGCTGAGAGGGGTTCACTCAGACTCCAAATGAAGAACTTTTTTTGTATTCATGAGACATTTTATGTCATTTTTTTCCTTTTATTTATTTTTCTTACTGAGAAGAACAAACTTTTCTGCTATGATTGATATGATGGCTGTCTTCATGGTGTTTCCTCTGTAAACGTGACTGACTGCGCTAAGCTAAAAAGAAGTAAATGTGGATGTCAAATGTTCATCCTGGAAACACAAGTCTTCCATCATTCATGTTTGGTATTAGTTTTTCTGATGCTGTTGAATGTCAGCTGGTACTGTTGTTCCGTTTATTTATGTATTGAAGGGAAAGGGCTACTCTGTAAAACAAGTGACTGTCTAGAAAAATATCAATGCTTTCTGATTCCCATAAAGTTTTTCCTTTGTTTTTTGTGTGTGAGAAAAAAAGTTATTTAAAGAGAATGTGTCTGGTTTAAAGTTTGTCCAGGATAACTTAAAAAGTAAGATGGAAAGAGAAAAACAACCAAACTAGTCTAATTACTTGTTTGTGATTCGTTATGATTTGTAACAACTTGTGTGGAGTATGTTAAAACAAACAAACAAAAACGCAGTTAGCATTTCCCTGAAGCTACATAGCCATCCCTCCTTTTTCTGAATCCCCTTTGGGGTCCGGGAACCAACCCGGCTATTGTCAAGTGAAGCCAGGACACAGTCATCCATCACAGAACCCCACATAGACGGACCCATTAAGATTTCCGATTCTGCATAGAAACTTTTCCTAAATCTTCAGTTTTGAAGAGGATTGTTAGAGTGAAGTTTCAAACGTAGCTTTGACAGTTTCAGACGTCCAGAAGTTGTTTTTGTGAAGTCTGTCACACAGCAACACGGATGAACGGACGGGCTGGAACTGCAGGGTCATGAGTTGATCGGAAGAGTTCATTTAGGAGTCGTTTTCTCCTGAAATCATCTTTGTTTCTTGATGAATCATTTTCTCTGCTCTTTGTTCCTCACAGACTCCATGTGCTCAGTCATGATGAAAATCAAACGCTTTAGCTGAACTGGAATTATATGTAATGACGATCAATAGGTTTATAGAAAATGGTTGAATATTTGATGGCACCATCAAACACATTTTGAATAAAACAGATTCTTTGCAGCTGTTATTGTGTTTTGAAGGCATCAAGGAGGTCATCTTTAAAAAAAAACAAACTGGAATATGTTTTGCACTTTCATTCAAAGAAGGTTTTGATTCGAGCCAAAAGCATTCGAGTGTCTTCCAAAAAAAAGAGGACTAAGTTAGGGACAATGAGTCTGATGAAACTTGTTCTCATCCAAAATGAGGAAAGCTGAGAAATCAGCCTTTCAGAGACTCAAAGTATGGGCTCAAGGTAAGGCCTTAAATATTCAAAACTGCAAATGAATGGGTTCGCACCCGCAACTGCATGTTTGCACATAAATCAAGTTTCATCAAACCGCAAAATAAATCTGTCCAAAAAATTTAGGTTTGCAAATGTGTGAAAAGGGACCTGAATACTCAAATAAAATATTTGCATTTGTGAACAATTTCAAAGTTTTTTTTAAGCATTTTTTTTTTGCAGATACGAAGCAAAAAACTGCGTGTGAGCTCCCGATGTTGCGGTTGTGAATTCTGTCCGTCTTTATGACTGCATGGCCACAAATCAAACGTCCAATCAGAGAGCAGATGGATTCCTGCCGTCCCGCCTCGCCGCAGACTTTAAGGGGGATATGAGTGTTAACATGACCAAGAGGAATGTGCAGTGTTCCGTTTTTTTGCGGCATACAGCTGTGCCACTTACTGCATCAAAAATCCTGCTGTGCTTGAATAAATAAGCTTTGGTCAGGCTAAATCCTGAAGTTCTTTCTGTGGACCTATGGTCAGAGCAAATGCTCACAAGGTTTTCTTTCTGTTGTGGGAGTAACTACAATACACTAACTACAATCAAACTAATACCGTTGCTAAAAGTTAGCAAAAGAAAAATATAGATAACATGAAACAAACCGCTGTGTAATGCTCGGGAGTCAATGGAAGAAAAAACCTTGTGAGCATTAGGCCACAGGAAGAACTACAAAAACGTGCCAGACCGAAGCCCATGAATTCAAGCTCAGCAGCGTTTTTGATGCAGTAAGCAGCACAGCTGAACAAAAAAAAACGGAACACTGTACATTCCTCATGTTAACTCTCATGTCCCCTACAAAGCCACCTGCTCTCTGATTGGATAGTTTGATTTGTGGCCATCCAATCACAAAGACGTGTGTCAGGTAAATTCTCCCTAACACTAAAGAAAAACTCCGTAAAGGACCACACAAACAATCAAGTTTTATATATAAGGGAAAGAACAATAGTGGAGAGATGCCACCACCCTTTCTCTCAAAGGAATGTTCTCTCCTGCTCCCTTTTATTGGAAATTCAAGTGGGAGGTTACAACATCCAAACAAAGAAACCTGGTTTGGAGAAGGAAGCAGGCAATAAAACACAGAACAACTGTTGCAGAGAGGTAAAAAGGTCATCTATATCCCAGAGTTTGAGTTAACATTTGAAAACACATTTAAACAATGAGAAAAATAAAGAACTTCTTCCCTATCAACATGTAAAGACAGGGACAGAATTCGCAACAGCAGCTTCAGGAGTTCACATGCAGTTTTTTGCTTCGCATCTGCAAAAAAAAAAAAAAAAAAAGCTAAAAAAAAACTGACATTTTTTCACAAATGCAAATGATTTTTATGCAGGTCCCTTTTCACACATTTGCAAACCTAAATTTTTTGGACAGATTTATTTTGCGGTTTGATGAAACTTGATTTATGTGCAAACATGCAGTTGCGGGTGCGAATCCATTCATTTGCAGTTTTGAATATTGAAGTGCTTATCTTGAGCCCATACAATGTGACTCGATGAGATTTGTGTTTAACCATTATTTTGTATTTTACTTCACTTCTTCATAAAAGAATTCCAGTCAAGTTAAAGCAGACAATGACTCCTGGACAGTTAGTTTGTTGTGTCTCTGTTTCATTCAGAGGAACTTCCATTCTTTGAGCCGTTCAGCTGGCTGGATGTTTGCATGTCTCTACAGGATCATTTTAGTCCTGTGGATCTTCACACTGACTCAGCAGATGAGGAGGAAGAAGAGAATTTCCAGGACGGCGTGGGTTTTCCCGAGTGGGCGGAGCCTCACTCTGCAGGAAGTGCACGCGCTTTCTCCTCTGTGCGTCAAAAGCGGCTGAGCTGCGGAGTTTGAGCCCATCTCGCTGCCTGCCATGGCCCTGTTGGTGGATCTGCGTCTCGGCTGCTGTCCTGAACACACCGGCGCCGATCTGCTGGAGGACGCAGACGTGCAGGTCTTCCTGCTGCGCGGGGATCATTTCCGGGACAAACCCGACACCTTTCTGACCTCACGTAGACACGCGCACATTCTGGACTGCAGCTCCACCACAGAGAGTTTGTACCAACTCAAGCAGGTCGTGGACCGGCTGGACCTGAGCGTCATCCGGGTCCTCGCCAGTCCACCAGGTCGAGAAGAACTGAGTCAGTACCAGAGGCTGCTGTTCACCAACGTTTACACGTTTGATTACACCGTGACACCACAGGAAGGAGCCAGGTGTCCGAACGGCACAGGCTCCGCCCACGCAGACACACCTGGACAGAGGATTGAAGCAGAAGTTTCAGCGTTTATGCAGCAGCTGCCCGGACTGAGGGGGGATGTCAGAGTGCTGAAGTCAACGCTGATTCCAGGTCAGTTCATAGAGAAGAGACCGGGTGGGGGGTGGGGGGGGAGACATTCATTTGTGTGCAAACGGCGTTTGCTACAGTCTGCAGGGGCATGGGCACACGTCACAGAGTCTGCTAAAGTGACCAGTCGGAGTCTTTCTGGAGTTTAAAGCATTTATTTTCACCAGCTAGAGTTTCCAATACTGAACTCCATTCACCCCCAACTGAACAAACCTCTGCTTATAAAGCCTCACCTCAACTGGGTCAGACCACGCAGAACGACAGGGGCGTGTCTAGATTATTTTTTTTGAGGGTCTATGGTCACAGGTTTGGGAAAGGGGGGCAAATGTAAATGACCCAAGACTTGTTCAAATCATAAGCATTTGTTGGTCACATCTCAAGTGGTTTGAACACCCAAAGGAAAATCAAAATGAGCCACAGCAAACCCTCTTCATACCTTACGTATATAAAGAAGTGCAAAGTATTCAAAAATGCATTCATCCTCACAGAGATGAGGTTTCCACCACGACATGGCAGTTTTAGGACCTCCATTGGCATTGAAGGACCAAAAAAGTTTAGTCCAATCACAGCTTGTGATTCACGTTCAACAGAGTTTATTTAGCATTCAACAATATTTACATGATCCAACATGGTTCAGGCTTTTTACAGTTACACTGGCTAAAAACAAGATTAGTCTCGTCATGTCAATGTATTCATTTAGAAGCTTATTATATCCATTAGAAACATTCCTTCCATACACACATAACCTGATTTGGAGAACTCACTGTGGACCCTGATGGTTGCTGCTCAGTCCTTCCCTCTGCTTTCTCTGTCTATCTTTTGCTTCTTAATGAAGAAATCTGCAATCTTTTGTGACTTGTTGGATGGAATGGAAATCTCAACAATATATGGTAGAATGGCAGCCAAAGGGCTCGTAGTCATTTTCTCCATTTGATTGTGTCAATTACCTGTTAGTTACATGTCTGCGTTAACGGAGTTAATGAAGTGTCAGTAAGTGGCGCTGTATCCTCCTAACTTGGAGGAAACTGCTGTCAAAACAAAACAGGAGAAGAAGTAAACATTTGTAGTCGGTGCAGGATCAGGTGGTCCTGATCCAAAATATTTGTTTTTTCTTGAGTTTTTTTTCAAACATTAAAAGAACTTTTCTATTATGATAAACATTTTCACTGTAAATAACATTTTAAGCATTAGCAGAAGTGATGCAATACTCACTACCACCTAATATAACTATCATAAAATATGTTAGTGGAAGTGACGTATGGTTTGTGCATGCAGGGTGAGCGGTGAAACAGAGACCTGCATACAGAAAAGATAGTGACAATGACCTGATTAGGAAGTAAGCAGAACATTAATAAATAGAAACATGTAAACTTAGGGAGATGCAAGTAAAAGGAAAAATAACCTAACATGAATAACTAAATTATTTTAAATAAGTTAATCCATTCACTTTAGGGTAAAACACATAGAAATAAATGAACAGCATGATTTCAGTACATTGTATATGTTATGCATGGAGACATCTGACATGTGTAAATTGTTGCCTTTCTACCTGAAGCCTTAACATTTGAAACTGTACTTTTTCTTTTTATATTTTTTCTCAGACTGCTTCGGACACGGCTTCAGCACTCGCACCGGTGGCGTGTCTTACATCCCAACCCTCTCCTCTATGAATCTGTTTTGCAGCAGCAGAAGGAGGGACCCTGTTGCCATGGTGACAGAGAACAGACGCAGACTGGCTGTTCATGCTGGTTTCCACCCTTTGCCTTTGTGTATGGTGAAGGTATTAACCTGCAAGTAATGTGCCAGTCCTGTACAACTTCTGCCGTGTCTGCTCATCATGACTTTGTTTCTTTAAAACCTTGTTCTGCAGGTGAATCATGCCAGTGATGTCTGGGTTTTGGGAAAGGCTGAGCCAGAGAGCTACGATGCCCTGGTGACCGATCAAACAGGGGTTGTTTTAGCAGCTCCAGGTGCTGACTGCATGCCCATCCTGTTCTCTGATCCAGTCAAAAAGGTAATCGGTGCTGCTCATGCAGGTAAGTCTAATGCCTTAGTAACAACTACCCTTACTGGTGGAAATGGGTTGTCTGCAGGTGAAAACGGGCAAACCTGTATGGGGCACACAGGTGGCCTGTATGAAGTTTTAAGATTGTAGATCTATTGGTGAGTCCGCAGAGCAAAAATGTTCATGCACATTTTCTTTACGAACATGCTGTGGGCGGCAAGTAGATGGGAACACTTAAACAGCAAACAAAGGTAAGTTAGGGTGAAGTAGGTGAGACGCAGGCGTGTTGTATTTTTCATTTTTTCAACCCCCCCAAACCCTGAACACTGTGCAAGGAACCCGTTAGTGCTGTTCAAGTGAAACATCTGTTGGGCACCTGTTGCATGCTCCGTGTTTGCATTAGTGTAGTTTGTATGGGCATCCTACAGGCACTTAAGTATCACCTGCACACTCTGCTCGTGATGTATTTGCACATGGTCAGTAACGAGCCAGTACACGTTCCTTACTAATGACACCCTACAACATCATCACCCGTATGTCATTAGTGCCTGTTATTTACATTATCCTTATAAATACTTCAAGATACACTTACCACTCACACGGAAATGGCACGTTCCATTTTCAGAATGTTACTTAAGCTAGCCATACAAACCTGAAGGAAGCTACCAAGCCACACCTCCCCTTCCTTTATGATGCAGCCGCTCCTCTCTACGACCCTCCACAGGCCCAGTCAACCCAAAAACCCCCAGCAACTGTACGGTAGGTTTTTGGGTTTGGTTGTGGGTATGATACAAATTTGTCACAATAGGGAATATGGGAAAAAAACACCTGTTCCCATCTCAAGTATGAAGAGACTTTCATTTATGCAAGAGTGGAGTGGAGTTTTAGACTGGGTTGTTTAACAGGATCTTAGGTGGTGAGAAGATGACTAAGGAATGGAGGAGAAGTGTGATGGTGCCCATTTTTAAGAATAAGGGAGATGTGCAGAGTTATGGCAACTACAGAGGAATAAAGCTGATGAGCCATACAATGAAGGAATGGAAAAGAGTAGTTGAAGCTAGGCTAAGAGCAGAAGTGAGCAAGTTTCATGCCAAAAAAGAGCACTACACATGCAATATTTGCTTTAAGGATGTTGATAGTGAAGTACAGAGGTCAGAGAGAGCTACACTGTGTCTTTATGGATCTGGAGAAACGTTATGACAGGGTGCCCAGAGAGGAACTGTGGTATTGTATGAGGAGGTCTGAAGTGGCAAAGAACTACAGTGCATCTGGAAAGTATTCACAGCGCCTCACTTCTTCCACATTTTCTTAGGTCACAGCCTTATTTCAAAATGGATTTAATCAGTTTTCTTCCTAAAAGATTCTTTGAAAAACATCCCATAATGACACTGTTGAAAAAGTTCTTTTGAAATTGTTGCAAATTGGCTCTCAAAACATTGACATCCAGCTTAGTCGAGTGATTGTGATAGTAAAGTGGTGCTGAGATACATGCACAACCAATCTAAGCGTTCACAACATGATTCAAAGAAGTTTACTGTCCATTAGGCCAAAACAGTGGAAATGTATGCCCACAGAACATAATCTGGCTGATCATACTTTTAGGTCAGTCCAAGCCTCGCAGGTTGCTGAAACAGGTTTACAAATCTGCCCTTTTTTTTTTTACAAAGTGCTGTCAAGACATTTTTAAGCTTGTAAACCAAGATTTGTAAGTGGAAATTTGACCTCAAGTTACAAGAACTGTGACTAACTTTGCAGAAAAGAACACGCTGATCCCATCACGTTTTGTAGATTTTCTTCCTGAAAATCCCTCTAAAGTACATTTGCGTCCCTTATCCGCATTGTCCTTTCCCTCTAAGGGAGAAATTGTGGTTCTGCTGAATGCTGTGGCTGGCATTGGTGTTGAAAGTCTCACACTGTCGTCGTGTTGTCCAGAGCAACTTCAGTGGTTCTTCTTGCCGTTGAAAAGGCTTCTTTTACAACTGAATGGGAGGTTTTCTCTAAGCGAGTGTCGATAAATAAAGAAGCCAGCTTGTTGAGCTGAACCCTGTCAAAGGTCCGGATGGCTTGATGAGGGTGGGAGGCAGGTTAGACTTGGTGAACCTAAGTGACTTCAAGAAACATCTAGTCATTCTGCCAGGGAAAGGCCAAGTTTCTTCCTTGCTGATAAGGCATTATTATGAACAGTGCAGCATCAAGGTCAAACATTCACTGAAAGGACTGTCCGAGCTGGAGGCATATGGCTAATTACTGGCAAGAGGTGTAAGTGCAGGCTGCACGGTGGAGCAGTGGTTAGCGCTCCTGCCTCACAGCAAGAAGGTTCCCGGTTCAAGTCCTGGCTGGGGGACCTTTCTGTGTGGAGTTTGCATGTTCTCCCCGTGCATGCATGGGTTTTCTCCGGGTACTCCGGCTTCCTCCCACTGTCCAAAAACATGCTTCATAGGTTAATTGGTCACTGTAAATTGTCCCTAGGTGTGAATGTGAGTGTGCATGAGTGTGTGATTGTGGCCCCTGCGACAGACTGGCGACCAGTCCAGGGGTGTCCCCTGCCTTCACCCATGAGTAGCCGGGTTAGGCTCTGGCAACCCCGTGACCCCGAAAGGGATAAAGCGGATTGGAAAATGAATGAATGAATGAATGAATGGTGTAAGTGCAGTATTCTGTATGGATGTGTTACATGCTTTGAAGAAGGATGGAAACCCAGAAGTTATTACATTTTCCACCAGAATGACTATGTGTGTCAGCCCTGTTTACCTACACTGGTTTGGATGTTTTACGTTCCTGGCTTCTTCAGCCAGGCGAACCAGAGAAGGCCAAATCTAAGGGTGTAGTCAGACTGGAAAAATCATTCGGTTTGGAGCAAGACTGCTTAATTTGGTCTAGATTGAGTCCTGGACCTTGCATTTGGTTGGTATTCAGATTGCCGCCAAGTGTATTTTCCTTTTTGAAGTAAAGCTTGTAAACAAAACCACACGATTTAAAGATTTCTTCAGTCATTGGCCAGGAATTACGAGGATGGGGTAAAGCAACTAGAGTTGGAAGTAATGGAAGTCCTGTGCTTTGCAATCCTTGTCAGGATATTTCATTGATACAAACTTTATATTTCCTTGATCAGTTTTGAACATCTCTACCAACGTGAAATACAGCACTTTTTACTGCTACTTTGGTACGACTGAGGCATGCTGTAGGCCGGTTACCAGTAAGACAACGGCTATGAAGGTGGGATAATAAGTGTTTATGACATATAGATTGTTGATAAAACAGTGTAGAAATAATGTGCATCATGTGAAATTGTTGTAATGATCCTGCATTCATTCGACCACTTTTCAATGAGTTGCTGGGTCTCTTTGTTGTGGTGTTATGTTTTTTTTTTAGGAGAATTCTGTTAAGGAACTAAAAGGTGGCTTTTGGGATGATGTCACAGCAGCTCAAGTAAGGAGTTGGACCCTTTGTTCCGGTTACAATCGTTGCTTTACGTTTGTCCGCGGCTCATCTGCTGTGTTATTCCTACTCTGTTTACATCACGTGACTACTGGCTACGGTGGCTGTTTTGGTCCAGTTATTCTTTGGTCCAGTTATTCCGCTGTGGGAGAGAATTGTATTCAAACTGAGGAATCTTAGAGCAAACTAAAGTACAGTCCGATAAAAAAAAAAAAAAAAATCAAGAACACCTCAAAAGAGGGGTCTGAGAGCGGTACCTGGTCCCGGACCAGGATCCATTTGGGTATGTTCAGACTGAAAATTTGTTCCGGATTATCGGGGGAAACAAACTCTGGTTCACTTTAACCCAATGTGTCCAGTATGAATACACCCTAATTTCTGGGCAGTTATTTTCAAGTGTTTGAGTACACATGCCATCCATATCGAGGTGATCAAATTCATGGACACTTTTTCTTTCATCAGCTCCTTGAAAATTCTTTCCTAATCGTAGGACTCAAAATAGTTGCATTCAGATTGTGGGACTAATTTTGTTGATGTCTGAAAAGAGCTGGAATTCCACAAAGTGTCAAAGGTACTCAAACAGCCAGGGTTCTACAGGGTACTTTAAAACATCTCACTCTTCTCAAGTGGGTGGTGCAAAGTAACACATAATGGCAGGGGTGCAACGCATCAGGGCTGATCCGCGATCCATACGGATCACTACCCATGGTTCAAACCCCACATGTACCGCAGATTGTACCCACCACCCCAACTCCTGTGAGCGTGCATTATTTAAAGCAATTGTATGTTTACACTAAACAGGATTTGGGTGTCAAATTCACATGTGTTGTCTTTATTTTAACACGCATCAAAGTCTCTGCTTGAGGCTTGTCCAAAGTGTGTTTATAAACCTGATGCTCCTGCATGTAGGAGGAGCTACAATGAAAATTTTTACAAACTTTACAGAGAATGACTTAGCCAAGCCACAATGGCTTCAAGTGCAACGTTTGGCCTTCCATCTTTGCAGCCAACATGAGCACAAATACTTGCAGATGCTTCAAGTTTGATGCAAATGGAAAAACTTGTCTCCAAATGTTGAAAGAACATTACGTTGCAGAAGGATGATGGTATATAGGGTACTGACTGGTCTATGGCCTCCTGGGACCAAAACTTTTGCCAAACACCATGAAAGCGACCGCAAAATTGAACTCAAGACAGTGAAGGGTGGTTCTGCTGAAATGTTTCTCAGACCCATCACAGAGGTTCTTCTGTTTGTCAAGAAATAACAGTGTAAATGACTCTGTTTAAATGATTGTCAGCATATGACATCATTACAGAAGCCAGACAAGGAGTGTTCTGTCCCCAATTTGTTTTGCCGTTGTTCTTTCAGTAGATGTTTAGTTCAGATTTTTATTTTGAGGGCTTCATTTGTATTTATGACGACCACCAAATCTAATCTTACATTTTCCATGTAGTTTTGTCCTCTGTTACTATCTCTTATTCGTGTTTGTGCCAGATACCTCAATGTCTGTAAGTTTTGTTTGATCATAATGCAAACATTCATTCACCGGCCACTTTATCAGGTACACCTTGCTAGTACCGGGATGGGCCCAGTTTGCCTTCAGAACTGCCTAAACTGGTAGCATAGATTCAACAAGGTATTGGAAACATTCCTCAGAGAGTTTGGTCCATATTAAATTGACATCATCACACAGTTGCTGCAGATTTGTTGGCTTCTCATCCATGATGTCAATCTCCCATTCTACCTCATCCCAAAGGTGATCTATTAGGTTGAGATCTGGTGACTGTGGAGGCCATTGAGTCCAGTGAACTCATTGTCATGGTCAAAAAACCAGTCTGAGATGATTCCAGCTTTATGACATGGAGCTTTATCCTGCTGGAAGTAGCATCAGAAGATGGTACACTGTGGTCAAAAAGGGATGGACATGGTTAGCAACAATACTCAGGTAGGCTCAGCTGGTACTAAAGGGTCAAAAGTGTGCCAAGAAAATATCTCCCACACCATTAAACCACCACTACCAACCTGAACAAGGCAAGATGGATCCATGCTTCCATGTTTACACCTAATTCTGACCCTACCATCTGAATATCGCAGCGAAAATCAAGACTCGTAAGACAATCCAATCTTCTGTTGTCCAGGTTTGGTGAGTCTGTGTGAATTGTAGCCTCAGTTTCCTGTTCTTATCTGAGAGAAGTGTTACCCGGTGTGTTCTTCTGCTGCTGTAGTCCATTTGTCTCAAGTTTGGATGTGTTGTGCGTTCAGAGATGCTCTTCTGCAATCCTCGGTTGTAACCAGTGGTTATTTAAGTTACTGTTGCCTTTCTATCAACTGGAACAAGTCTGGCCATTCTCCTCTGACCTCTGGTATCAACAAGGCATTTCTGTCCATAGAACTTCTGCTCACTGGATATATATTCCTTTTTTTGTTATCTGTAAACCCTAGAGATAGTTGTGGGTGAAAATCCCAGTAGATTGGCAGTTTCTAAAATACTCAGACCAGCCTGTCTGGCACCAAGAACCATGGTTGTCACTTCAATCGCCTTTCTTCTCCATTCTGATGCTCATTGTGAACTGTGGCAGATGATATTGATCGTGTCTATTTGTCTAAATGCACTGAGTTGCTGCCATGTAAATGGCTGATTGAAAATTTGCATGAGCAAGCAGTTGTACAGGTGTGCCTAATAAAGGAGATAGTGAGTGTATATGGAGAGCAGGAAAGTGGTCCTTTCCTCGTCTGTGTGTCAGACGGTGATGCTCCTTGGTGGATTAACTGGTAAAGCAACTTTGATTTTAACAGAACAGAAATCAGTGGTGTCAATTTGATTGATCAACAGGTTGGAAAGGAACACTTATGGGGGTTGCCATGGCAACAGTGAATGCCATGGTGACGGAGTTCGGCAGCAGAGCGAGCGACATCACTGTGGCAGTGGGACCATCAGTGGGTGTTTGCTGCTTCGCCTTGGAGAGAGAGCAGGCGCTGGAGTTCAGACACATCCACACTGACTGCGTGCCCGATCCCGAGTCACCCAAACCTCATGTGGACATCCGGCTCGCCAACAGGTATGAACAAAAGAGATCTGGCTGAACTGAATAGACAGTTTTCTAAAAAAAAAAAGTTAAGAAAAATCAGTTCAAATCTAAATTTTTATCTTAATTTTATTGTTTTTACCCTTTTTGTTAAAATTAACTAAATCAAAACATCTTGTTTTCCACCCAAGGGTTCTTCTCCAGAGAGGGGGGGTTCTGCCAGAGAGAATCCATGACAACTCTGTGATGGATCGACCCAGTGTGACACCCTGCACTTCGTGTCACCCTGAAGATTTCTTCTCTCATGTCCGAGATGGTCCTAACTTTGGTACCCAGGTGGGCTTTTTGTGGATCAAAGAGGCCGAAGAGCAGACTGGACCCCCTGAAGGGCCACACGGATCCACGTGAAGTTCACGAGGATGACATCATCAGCATCCTCAATAAGACTAAAAATGAAGAGGCTTTTCACAAAACAAAGTTGGAGCAAAAAAACTTCAGATGATGACTATGAAGATGCTTCAGATTGATGTGTGATCACACTGCCCAGCTCAGCACAGTAGGAATCATCCAGTAAAACTAAAACCTCTGATGCTAAGGGATCAGACCCGTCTGCGCTCACCTACACAGCATTTATGAGAAACTTTAATCATGTCAGCAAATAATGCAGCATTTAAATGAACTCTGGTTTAAAACATGTATGTTGTTCTTCTGTCAAACAATTCCAAATAAACACTTCATTCCAGCAGTCATTCATTTCGTCATCTACACAAAAAAGTGGTTCTGATGGCAGGTTTTAGAGCAGATGTCTACAACCCTGTCCTTCCAGAAAGACAATGCATTCTTTTACATTGAAAGAAAAATGACAGAACTTCTGTCTTTAAAAAATTATACTGATATTAATTTCAGATAGAGCAAAATCTTAAAATCACATCAGGAAACTAAGAAAGTGTTAAATACAGCACGCTCTGCACATGGAAGTGCTGAGTTTGACCATATCAAGATGGTTAACTGTAGTTCAACATCTACAATTTTTACATATTCTATAAACATTAACAGTCTAAAGCTGACACAGTAACATCTTTAAAGTTTTTTTAAAAAGTGACTTTACATGGTTGACTCACTTGTTTAGCAGCAAAATTTGGTACTTTCCCAGGATTGTCTATCAACCACAGCAGCATAATTAACTAAACTGCATGTTTTTGTCACTGAAAAAATAAGTCTCTGAGAAGAAATGATGTGGCTGGAAACACCAGAAAGTGTGACAGTCAGTATCTGGATTGTTGAGACTGGTGTGCGTCACATGAATAAACCACACCCATTACAATCCTTGTGAACCCATGCTGGTGGCCAAATAAAGGCAGTTCTATTCAACACTCTGGATGTGAGTCTCCTTCTGACAGAGGACCTTGCAACAGCACACTCCATTATATGCCAGACGTACCAAAAAAGTCTTTACAAATTGGTCCTTCGAGCCAGATGTGCTGCATCTATCTCCTATGGCTACATCCAGAGATTATGATGAACTAACAAGTCCCCGTCCACATCAGATCCGTAGAATCCCTGGACATCTGGAGGACTATGAATGATCATATCCTTTATCTTGAGATCTACCAACACCTACCATGCATGAGGAGGTTCCCCCAGAACCCTTGAGCTCCAGATATATGAGGAAACAAGATATTGACGAGGGCTGCATGGTGGAGCAGTGGTTAGCGCTCCTGCCTCACAGCAAGAAGGTTCCCAGTTCAAGTCCTGGCTGGGGGAACTTTCTGTGTGGAGTTTGCATGTTCTCCCCGTGCATGCGTGGGTTTTCTCCTGGTACTCCGGCTTCCTCCCACCGTCCAAAAACACGCTTCGTAGGTTGATTGGTTATTCTAAATTGTCCCTGCACGTGTTTATTAAGTTCACGTGTCTCAGCAATTGTTACCTGAAGGCCTCTCATCATACAATCCTCCATCCTTCGCCATCTAATCTCGTCAATATTTTCATTCATTCATTCATCTTCCAATCCGCTTTATCCCTTTCGGGGTCACGGGGTTGCCGGAGCCTAACCCGGCTACTCATGGGCAAAGGCAGGGGTGTACCCCTGGACTGGTCGCCAGTCTGTCGCAGGGGCCACAATCACACACCCATGCACACTCACATGCACACCTAGGGACAATTTAGAGTAACCAATGAACCTATGAAGCATGTTTTTGGACGGTGGGAGGAAGCCGGAGTACCCGGAGAAAACCCACGCATGCACGGGGAGAACATACAAACTCCACACAGAAAGGTCCCCCAGCCAGGACTTGAACCGGGAACCTTCTTGCTGTGAGGCAGGAGCGCTAACCACTGCTCCACTGTGCAGCCACCTTTGGTTCACATTAACTTCATTTAGCTCAAAGACTGTGTTTTAAACCTAACAACCATGTCAAAGGCCTTGGTCAGATCAACAAAGGTGATATAGAGTCCCTTGTTCTGTTCACGGCATTTCTCTTGGAGCTGCCGGAGTACAAACACCATGTCGGTGGTGCCTCTATTGGCTCAAAAACCACACTGGCTCTCTGGAAGAATATCTTCTGCAATGGATGGGACCAGCCTGTTGAGAAGGAGTCTTGCTAGGATCTTGCCCGCAATGGACAGGAAGGTTATCCCCCGATAGTTGGAGCAGACAGATTTTTCCCCTTTGTTCGTGTATAGGGTGATGATGACTGCATTTCTGAGGTCTTGAGGTAATTTTCCTTGCTCCCAGCAACAGACAAAACATTTGTGAAGTTTGGTATTAAGTGCTGGTCCTCCTTGTTTCCAAATCTCTGGTGGGATGCCATCAACTCCTGCTACCTTTCCACTCTTGAGATGTTCTATGGCTCGGACGGTTTCTTCAAGGGTAGGCAGTGTAGGCTATAATTTTCCAATTATGCCTAAGAGCATGTTCAAGAATCGGGGTCTGGAATGATTTTGAGGTTTTCCAACAAAAGATTTATTCCTAACATGAAAGTGCTAATAACAAAATGTCCCTATCTGCTACCGTCTAAATGGACGTTCTAACACCAGGCACGATGAAGAAGACGTCCACTAACCCTTGACCCATCAACTTAAACACAATGATTATGCATAAGAAAACAGTAGGCTGGGTCTTCCTCTCCGATTGGTCCTTTGCGCCTCCTTCCTCACTGGTAGTATCTTGTGGACTCCTTTCCCAGATCAACAGTTTTTTTATGCTGGTCTGTGAATCCCACATCTCCACATGAGCTGGATTAACGATCCCACATTCCTTGACACCTCTGCTCATCTGCAGCAGCTGAAATGCAGCTCCAACAGCCATTCTCATCAAAGAGCAGCTCAGACCTATAGAATCATTCCAACCTCTGTGGAGAATCAGAATTACACAGTATGCTATGCAAACTACAAATTCATTCAAACTTTTAATCACGAAGCATTTCAAAATAAAGCAAATCAGATTATGCTAAGTTTTATTGAACTTGAAACGGCTTCTTTTCTTCAGCAGGTCATCAAGTTCTGCTTTCACTGGTTGCTGTGGAATGCGGAGAATTGCTGAGTCGTGCACAGTGCGATCAGCGCTGAAGAGCTCCTGGAAGTGCTCTGACCAGCGGTTTAGTATGGAGTTCTTGCCTGTGAGGAGTGACTGCCCATCTGAACTGTGCTAAGGACTCTGGACCTGGTGAGTGGGACCATACACTGCTTTAAGAGCTTCGTAGAAACCCTTATAGTCGCCGGAGTCTGTACAAAGCTGAGTTTTCTGAGTCAGCTTTGTCCACCAGTCATTCTGTATCTCTCTAATCTTGCGCTGGAGAATGCTGCAAGTGAGACGGAAGGCAGCTTTCTTCTCAGGACAAGGTGGCTGTGCTAGGTGGACTTGGTGAGCAGATCTCTTCTTCGCCAGCAATTCTTGGGCAAACCAGTCTTTGTTCTTCTGCGTGCCAAAACCAGTGACCTCCTGTGATGTCTGTAAGATGACAGTTTTCAGATGGTTCCATAGTGCAAGATAGTGGAGATGGGTCAGGCTGATCTTCTGGATCTTCAAGTTTAGACTTAAGGCTTGCCTGGAAGCTGTTTTTCACTTCAGGAAACTGATGACTGCTGATGTTGTATTTCTTTTTGGAGCCCCCTCCTTTCTTTGGTTTGGGTTTGAAGTGAAGTCTGAGTTTGCAGCGGATAAGACGGTGTATGGCATTTGGCACTAGGCATTACTCTAGTATGAAGGATGTCTTTGAGGTCTCTTTGTCGCACTAGTATGAGGTCGATGAGGTGCCAGTGCTTTAACCTGGGATGCATCCAGGTAGTTTTCAGACTGTCTTTCTGTTGGGAAACTGTATTCGTTATGACGAATTGCTGTTCAGAACAGAACTCCAGCAGTAGACGCCCGTTGTCATTGCATTTTCCAATGCCATGTTTGCCAAGAACTCTTTTCCAGGCTTCTGAATCCTGGCCCACTCTGGCATTGAAGTCTCCAAGGATTATGACCTTGTCGTCAGCAGGGCTGCTCTGTAGGAGTCTGCAGAGATAGGAGTACAATTTGTCCTTTTCTGCAGGGTCTGCCTGTAGAGTTGGTTAGTAAACGCTGAAGAGCGTCATGTACTGTTGGTTTCTGAGAGGAAGGTGCATGGAAATGATGCGATCAGAGTGACCAGTTAGTAGGTTTTCAAGCTTGAGGGCAATGGAGTTCCTAATCGCAAAGCAAACTCTTAAAAGGCACTTTTCTGATCCAGGTTTCCTTGACCAGTAGAAGGTGTATCCGGCGCCATGTTCTTGTAGACTGCCTTCATATGGAAAGCGCACTTCGCTTAGAGCAGCGATGTCAATATTTAGCTGTTAGGTTCAAAACCCAAACATTAGTAAATCTGCAAAGAAACACAAGAGAGTTGAGTATGGCTTTCACCTGCAGGGAGAGTGCCAGAGATCGCTCTGTTACAAGCTCCTCCAAACACTCTGCAGACCTCAGTCTCCCCCTGCTTATTTATTGAAAGGGAACACCCTAGTTACATGCTGATTCAGCCACTAAGGGAGGGGAGAGGCAGCTGGCTGAAGCAGCATTTCAGCATGACACTTCTTGGAGGGCTCAACAGTATAATGAAAGAAAAAGGAGGGGTAAACCGTGCCCCTTCCTGAGATAAGGGTCACAACAAGACCTTGAGGTTTGATAGTGTGCAACTCTGGTATGTAAGACCTTGAGGTTCGATAGTGTGCAGTTCTGGTATGTCAGGAGTAACTGAAGAAAACAGAATAATAAAAATCATAAAATCTCTAACATTTCCCTCCTGTTTATGCTGTTTTCTAAGCGTGCATCAACTGGTATATCTTCACTGAGGATTTTTAATAACAGTCTCATAGTAGCATTAAGAGAAACAGGTACACTCAGAGGAGTTAGATTTCTGCCGTGGACGGAAAAAGGTCTAAAGGAGAGGCCTCGTCGTCTTCGTCGTCATTTTGTTGTTGAGAGAGCGGAGGCCCTCCAGGGCCTTAGTCAGTTTTCCATCCGGTGCAGTGTTGTTGGGTATGAAGGTGCAACACTGTTCTCCAAACATGGCGCAGACTCCTCCTTTTTCAGCCAACAGCATGTCCACGGCTATGCGGTTCTGAAAAGCCATCAGTGAGGTTGCAGACAGTTGTTTGTGTATAGCAGAGAACCCATCAGCTGTCATATTTCCCAGACGCTGCACATTGTAGTGAATGTAATTAATTCTGTCAACATTTTTGTTCAGAGTACACCACCAGCAGATGGATGACTCCCATCCAGCGGCAATCTGGTTTGCCAGTTTGTATTCATCGGGGACTCCTCGTGGCACCCCGATGCCATCTATGTAGGTGGGATCATCTTTGCTCCATCCCGTCATAGATGTCTGCATGGAACGTTTCTGCCTCCAGTGATATGGCAGAATGCTGCGGAAGTTGGCTAGGAGTTCATCAGCTGTGAGGGGAAAGATCAGAGCTGGGAGAATGAGGGAGACAGAGGCACACAATCCTGTGGTGTTATATGGCAGGCGGTCAAACAGGCGGTTGTCACCACACCACCACCAAATGTCGCTCCTGGACTGTGGCATGAAGTGGAGATCAACCTGTAAGAAATTAGCACAACTGACAGCAGAAAGATTTCCTAGTTTAGGGCCGCTCCCGGTCCTGTTAATACAGGTGAAGTTGGCTGCTGCCACTTTGGAGGAAAAAAGTGGCTTCTTACTTTCTGCTTTTGTAAGGGGATATATGGTATCCCAAAGGGAGCAGTTTGCTGCGGGAACTGTAAAATTCATTAGGGGCAACAAGCAGTCAATACTAACAGCAGAGGGAACAACATGCAAGAGAGGTCTTGCTCCCATACATACCACACAGTCCGTTTTGCTCATTATGCCTGCTTGTTCAGCCATAAGGAGCCAGTTGTTGCTTCTTTGTGTCACCCCTGTGGTGACCTTAAACCCGTCGTCCCATGTTGGCCTAATGAATATTTGTTCAGGTCGTGCCGAGGTTGATTTTGGACCTGCCGTTATGTCGGGGAGGTCGGTGGCCGCTGTAATATTTGGACAGAGGAAGAACGGCACACACTCGTCCCAATCGTGGGGCCGCCATACACAGAGGCGGAGCCCGTGACATTTTGCATCCTGATAGTGGGTTCCTGAAGCAACAGAAGGTGGTGCAGACAAGGGACTGGCAGTGGTATTTATACTCACTAGGACTTTTCCATCAGCATACTCCATGGTAAGGCGACCTGTCCATGGCCGGGCTCTACTGCCATACCCATAAGAGCCCTTTGTCCAGGTTCCGGTAGTGGCCGCAACATTTCCCCAATAGTAGCTCTCATTGCGTATGCTGGTCGTGTCCAGGTACCAGTCGTAGTCCCTCCATGCTTTGATTGGATATCCTCCTATATTTTTGTCAAAAATAATAGTGCTTTGCGTAGAATTAGTCTGGTAACAGTAATATAGCTCATAAGTTGTTAACCCCTTTTCAGATTCATTACAGGGATTCTTAATTTTTTCCATGCTGTAAGAGGGAATTGGACTTCCACGTTGCACTAGGTCCCACTCCCCAGGCAAATGTTTGTGAAATCAGTGCGGACAACGTTACGAGAAGAACGAGGAAGTTCATGTCTAATTTTATTGAACCCTTCCTACACACTTACACAAGGGGTTGACAATCTTCACCAGGGTTGAGACAAAGGTAACCTATTGTCACCAATCCCTTTGTAGCTGGCCTTTCCTTGTTAGTGCCTGATGAAGGATTCCTATCCTACACGGGGAGCAGCTATCTAGTTTTACTCGTTCTTTATCACTCTTTTGCAGTGAGTTAGATGGATCCACGTTGTGCGCTCAGCTATTTTTACTGCTGTTCCTGTGGTGAGTAAGACCTGATAAGGTCCTTCCCACTTGGGAGAATGCCAATGTTTCTTCTTTATTGATTTTATGCAATTTATTATTATTATTATTATTTTATCCAATCCCCAGGTTCAACCAGTGACTCCCCCTGTGGAGACACAGAAGGTGCCTCGTCGTGGTTATTTCGATCAGTTATTTGTTTCTGTTGCTGTTGTAGCATTCGTCTCATGTGGTCAGCTAAGTTTTGTTCTTCAGCTGTTTCCCATTTGTTGTTAAAGTAAGGGAAGCCTGTAGGGTCTTCCAAATAGGGTCTCATAGGGGGTTAACCCTTCAGTACTTGTGATGTTTATGTACATTTGGACTAATTCTATACATTGAGTCCAGTTTCTTCCTGTTTCTTCCATGCATTTCCTTAGTCTATTTTTTATAGTTCCATTCATTCTTTCTACCAATCCTGCACTTTGGGGGTGATAAGCGCAGTGGCGTTTTAGGTCTATTTGGAAAGCTTGACCTATTTTGGTAATGATTTGATTCACAAAATGCGTTCCGTTGTCACTGTATATTTTTTCTGGTATTCCATACCGTGGAATAATGTCTTTGCATAGAGCTTTAGCTACTGTTAGAGCGTCTGGATGCTTTGTAGGAAATATTTCTACCCATTTGGAAAATGCATCTATTATTACTAAGCAAAACTTTTTTCCTTCACTTTGGCTTAGTTCGATGAAATCCATATGTATATGTTGGAATGGATATTGTGGGGCAGGAAACTGACCTCTTCGTGGTCTTAAATTTCCTTGGGCGTTATGTTTAGCACATATAAGACATGCTCGACAAAAATTTTTTGCGTAATTGTTAAATCCATACGTTGTATAGAGTTGGTTAACCATTCCTGCCATCCCCCCTGTTGAGACATGGGTTGTCCCATGACTCAATATTGCTGCCCATTTGTATAGATTTTTTGGTAGGATCGGTGTATCTAATGGTCATATAAATATGCCATCCTTTAATTTAGCACCTTTGTTTTCCCATGACCGTTGTTCATGTATGGGTGATTGTTTTCTTTAATTAGTGTTGCTAATCTTGCTGCATGTTGTATGCAGAGTGACTGTCTGGTTTCCAGTGAATGTAAAGGAGCACTGCAACACAAGAACACCTTTCTGACTGTCTGAGGTTTGGGATGTTTAAAAATTGAAGATCTGTGTTCCGCTGACATTGCAAAACCTTGAGCAGAAACAGTGCGTCCTAGGAAAGTGACAGACTTTCTGCAGCACTGCAGCTTTTTCATGGACATTTTGAAGCCGCAGATCCATAATCTTCTCAGAAGTATGGACGAGGCCTGTAAACAGGTCTCTGCTGTAGGTGCTGCCAAAAGCAGATCAACAACGTACTGCACCAACATACAGTATTCAGGAAAAATCACAGTTTCTAATATTGTCTTTAAAGCCTGATTGAAAATGCCTGGACTACACTTAAACCCTTGTGGTAGTCTTTGGTACTGCAACCTGCTACCCTTATAATAAAAAGCAAAATATTTCCTGCTTTCAGGTGCCAAAGGGAGACAGAAAAATGCGTTTGCCAGATCAACAACAATGAACCATTTATAGTTTGGGCCCAGTGAGGTCAAAATGCAATAAGGATCAGGAACTGGTAAAACTGGTGTCTTTGTAGCTTCATTCAGTCTCTTCCATACCTTCATCTGTGTCTCATCTTTCTGCTGATTATCAATATGTGTCTTCAGAGCATGATTAACATGCCTCTGAAATCTGTCCTGTGGCCCAGGAAAAAGATCTGGGTCCTGCTCGAGTCTTCACAGGTCCAGAAAATCCCACCAGTAAAGCCGTTATGAACCAGTTCAATTTCTGAAGATTTAGAAGGATGACTTGTTTAATTAGTCCAAAATGTGTAATATATTGTGCTTTTGCGTTATCTGAATAATGCGTCACTGGGTCCAAACCAGGTTTTCCAAGGCAGCACTGAAGGTGCTGCATCTAAAAATCTCTGGGAAAAATTCCTGACTTACATCAAATAGTGGTTGACCCACTGTTCTATTCAACCATGACTGAATGACCCTAATTTAACCAATTTAACTGTATATCCTTTTGAGGAATGCAATGTTGTTTATGACCTGCTCTGGACCCCTCATTTTGTCCCTGTAGGGGATGTGATCTGTGAGCTTGTCTGTTGTGTGTTTGCAGAGGATTGCAGTAGGGCTGTAAATGGCTGTAAATGCAGATGTGCTTGGCGACACAACAGTCTTTTTCTGTGGGGGGAGGGCTTGATGGCCCTCTTCCCCATCCCAACCTGACTGCTATAACTTGAGAAATCAAATCCCTTTCTTCTTCTGTCATTTGACCTCTTTCTCCCCCATCTTCAGGATCACAGGCTGCATGGCCTGCAACAACACTGAAGCCATCATTACTCCCTCTGCAAGTCTAAATGGTGGGGGGCTGTGAGCAACAGGAGATAAATTCCCCCACTGCCAGCTCCCCCTTCTCCTCCAAAATCCTTTCTCTCAAGTAATTCACCTTTTTCAACTCTTGCATTTCCACAGCCTGTAAGCGTTTACTCAGACCCTGCCAACCAACGTCACATTTCTCATCAGTCTGACTTTTATTCACTCTCTGCCACTATTTCTTACATTTTCTTTTTCGTTTTTCTGTTTTGTTTTTTTTCCCATTGTACTCAACATCTGCTGTTCCAACACCATTCACACCACTTCAGGAAAGAGGGTGGAGCTGCAGCCTCCACACTCTTTGCATTCGTTCAGGTTTTCCTTCCATTCTTATTCCACACACTCAACACACTCAGTCACTCTTATTAAAGCTATTAATTTACTGTCCAATTAAAATTGTATAAAATTGCCAACCAATTTTGTTATCTAATTCTGATTTAAAACATTTAATTTTAACTTTTCAAATTTAGGGGGTAGATTAAACCTTGTTCTTCAGACCTTGTTCTACTTTACTTTAACCTTTACCGTTGCGCGCTTTGGGATTAAAATCCAGATCTAATGCGAAACTTCTGGAGTTTTAATCTTTTATCCTAAATCTAAAAGGTGTCAACTCTCCCTCTGTAGGGCAAGGTTTCACCTAACCCACCCCAAAGGGATTGCCGTCCCTTGTACCCCCATCTGTTTTTGGCGGGACCCAAACTCCCCAAGGTTTACAGAAACCTTACAGTTTTTCACCGCGTCCTGCTAAACGTCAGTCTACGATGGGTCATTACGGCGGGACCGCATCCCCCGTTTTACCTTTACAAAAATCTTTCAATTCCTCGATTACTTTTCCCTCTTTCTTGTTTAAGTTCATGTGCAATGAGCTGTGGTAAATCCATTCCTCCTGCACTTCTCCTCTCAGTAGTGTGCATGTGTGCATGTGTTCTGAGCTGTCATTCTCTGCTCTGGATCTGCTCACCACCCCTCCCTCTGCACTAGATGGATGTGTGTGTGATGATCAACCTTAGCTAGAGAGGAGCGCGGCGGCCCCTCTGATGACACGTTCAGCCGTACAGAACCAATAGCAGAAAAGTTATTGTTATCCTGAGCTCTAAAGGAGGAGCGCGGCGGCCCCTCCTCCTGTCCAAGTGTTTGTGGTTAAAATTTTACCAATCAAATATCTATCTCTTTCTGACGTTTTACTTCTATCTCTCCTCCTCTGGTAGACACGCCCACTGTCTGCGCGTTCCCAGCAGGAATGCTCGGGCACGAGCTCTGCAACCTCTGCTTCTCATGCAGCCTTTTTTTTTTTTTTTTTTTTTT
>BSAI01000005.1:4242665-4307898 GCA_036245035.1 Adrianichthys oophorus
CTTCTCATGCAGCCTTTTTTTTTTTTTTTTCTGTACTCTCTCTTTTGCTGTTCTGAATATCTTTTCTGTGCTGCTCTGACTCTTTCAATCAATCTCCGACACATGTCAACTCTTCCTGCTTCTTATGCTTTATCCATTTTCTTCTGCATCTTCGTCTAGTTCCCCATTTTTTTTTTTTCTTTAATTTTCTTCTTCAGATTCTTCACTTTTTTCTCCCTTTTCTCTCTGCTTTGCAACTTTCATCCATTCCCTCGTTTGTTGATAACCCTTTTTGTTCATTTCTTTAATTTTACCGTTACATTTTTCTCTGATGTTAAGTTGTAGTTGTCTTATGTCGGTACTACTTAACCTTCCGCTGAATTTATGTTGTTTAACCCAGTATGGTAGGGGTTCAACTGCAGTGTGATCCTCTCGTTGGATCACTCTCCAGTCTTTGCATGGCAGGTCTCGGAGGACCTTTTCTTTTTCTTTGCTTTGATTTTTACCCATTTTAACCTAAAATTTGGACTCAGTGGGGGTTAACACCTAGGGTGTTCTAACACTGAGTTTCAGTTTTCCAACAATGCAATAATGAATTTATTCCTGTGGTGAGACACAAGCTTCTACCCTTTCGGGCGGTGTCTCCTTGGATACAGCCTTCTACAGAAACTTATTGCTCACTATTGTTGGCTTTGGTATGGAATGTAAGTACCTAGTGGTAATTACAGTCCCTCACACACACACAGTCATTCCTTTTTTAGACGTCTCTCTATTTTTTACACCCTATTTTACCAGAGGACTCCGCCGTCCCATGCAACGCTTTTTAGTCTTTTTCACCTAAAGGAGGTCGTCCTCCGCGGAATTTAACTGGACTTTTAACACGACACAAAGTCTTAGGGTTCCAGCGCTTTCTTTTATACACTGTTATCAGAGGACTCCGCCGTCCTTCACACAGAGGAGGTTACCCTCCCGCGGAACTTAACTGTAAATCAGTGTACCTGATAGGGTCTAGAATTCTCAGGGTTTTCTATTTTATTTCACACAGTAGCACACAGCTTTTTAAGTCTTCTATTTTATTTCACACAGTAGCACACAGCTTTTTAAGACTATTTTATTTCACACAGTAGCACACAGCTTTTTAAGTCAAGACATACTCACACTCCCGGTGTTCGGGATGTCCGTCAACCGTCAGACCCCAGCCGGTGGAGAGTACACCCAGGCCCGGAAAGGGTATACAATGCCACGGCCGCGGACTTCTCCTGGTTCTCTCCCACCTGCTGGGGTGCTTCAGGTATGTTGGATCCCGGACGAGCCCCCAATTAATGTTAGGTTCAAAACCCAAACATTAGTAAATCTGCAAAGAAACACAAGAGAGTTGAGTATGGCTTTCACCTGCAGGGAGAGTGCCAGAGATCGCTCTGTTACAAGCTCCTCCAAACACTCTGCAGACCTCAGTCTCCCCCTGCTTATTTATTGAAAGGGAACACCCTAGTTACATGCTGATTCAGCCACTAAGGGAGGGGAGAGGCAGCTGGCTGAAGCAGTATTTCAGCATGACACTTCTTGGAGGGCTCAACAGTATAATGAGAGAAAAAGGAGGGGTAAACCGTGCCCCTTCCTGAGATAAGGGTCACAACAAGACCTTGAGGTTTGATAGTGTGCAACTCTGGTATGTAAGACCTTGAGGTTCGATAGTGTGCAGTTCTGGTATGTCAGGAGTAACTGAAGAAAACAGAATAATAAAAATCATAAAATCTCTAACATTAGCCTAGATAGTTCATGTGCGATGAGGGCGGAACACCGTTCTGGACGACTACTGTCAGCCGTGTCAAGCATGGTTCTGATGTTCCAACATGTCCTAAATCCTTTCGTCCTGTCGAACCCTTTGAGGTGAGTTCTAACCTTTTCTTCTTTGACCTTTTCTGACTGCATTTTGAAAATGCCCGCTGGCCGCGGTGAGCCAGTTGGGTTTATAGGAGATGAGCTTTGTTTAGGCCACATTTTCTAGGCCTGTCTCCATGTGGAGCAAGCAGTGCTATCCCTGAAGAGGGCTGCTTGGTCCTTCAGGGAGAGCCGAAAGATCCTGTCATCTCTAAGTCAACATCAAGCGACCAATATCCTGAACCGCCTGCATGCAGGCTTGGGATTGCAGCTTCCAGTGACATCTTTCACCTGCTATTTTTGCCCCGTTCCTGTCACTACAGGACTTTTGATGGTTGACGGTCGTGAACATTGACATGTCCTTTGTGCCTGTGCAGTGGAGCTTTTAGGTGGAGTGCAGTGTGCACAGTACTGGCCCCACCCTTTACACCTGTGGTTCATCTGTCGTGGCCTAGCAAGCTGGGACGGTGACAAGGAGATCCTCAGGTCGTAGGTTTTAGTTCGGACCGGACCTTCTCATAGACGGACTGCCTGACAAGGCTAACGAGCTCCATCTGCCCGAGAAAGACCACTAATGTAACTGTGTAGTAAAATAACAAAATAATGATTCTTGATCGAATGTTAGCAAGACTAACTAAAACATTGAATGAACGGAACTTTTATCCAAACAAGCAGCAGTGTTTCGCACCTATGTAATTTACTGTATTAAAACTTCAAGCCAAAATAAAATCAGACCAAGAATTTGCATGCTCAAATCATGAGTAACCAGACCTTTTACTTGTCGATTACTCTGTATTTGTCTTTTCTTTGCCTTAGCCTGCTTGTTTCAGCAAGTACTGATACACACATACACATGCAGATCACATTCAAGAATATCTAATTTTTTCCAAAGTTATCATTGTTTTTTTTTTAAATATATTTTAACATTTATTGTTTTTCTTCGGGAATAACCCTTTCTATGAATCTCTTCATTTTGTCCTCGAGCCCTGCAGTTGATATGTTCTGGTACTCTTGTTGTATTTGATGTTTAGGATAATAGAAATAAAAATAATAATTTAAATAACATTTACCAAAAAAAACAAACAACATTTATTTATCAACATAAACACTTAAATTAATACAAGTATCTATCCTATCAAAGTCGTATTAAAGCCTTCTTTAATTAATTTATTTTTATTGCTCATCTTGTATTTTCACATCTCTGTTGACGTCTTTACAATCTGTTTTTCTTGTTTGATTCATTCAGCTTCAGAAGACTGGCAAATGGAACTCTGAATTTTTCAGACGCTCCAGAAGCCCATTCCTTTAAAAAAGCAAATAAAGGAAAGCCTTTATTTCCTTAACCAGTGTTGGAAAAGGCAACAAAGAACTTGTTGGATCATCAGGGAGATCCTTCAAACAGAAAGCATCTTCTTGGCTTTTTTTAAATCCAGTTTGGTATTTTCCATGGCCAGACATTCAAATAGCTTCTGGAAAATGCTTTGGGTTATGCTGCCTACCTTGTTGCTGCTATTAAGAATGATCCAGCAAGGGGTAATAAAGACACCAAAGATCACGCCAGCAACAAAGAGAGCTTCAGGGAGTTAATGGAAATGTTTCCAGAAGCAATAAAAGAGGAGCAGACGTCTCAGGAGAGACACAACATAGTTTGTCCAGCCAGCCAGGATTATCAATGGCATCCTTATCCTCTCAGACTCCATCAACGTCTGGTCCTTCTGCTGCAAGACCTCCCAGTTTTCCACCACATCCCAAAACTCTGCCGCCCATCTGCACCTCGTCTCTCTCTTGGTTGGAAATTTGGCAAAGGATAAAAACATTGACAAAACTGTAAATAAAAGCTGAAGTCAGACCCATGTTAAGTCAGACCCTTACGAAAATAATTCTCTTTTTTGATAAACTCGAAATCGCACTATTTTATATTGGTTGTGTCTGTTAATGCTGTGTTGTTGTTTGTTTGTTTGTTTTTTCAGCTTTGATACATGCACGAGCACATTCCTCATGACTAACTTTCATCCAAATTATAAAATATTTCAGAATTGAGCCTTAAATAAAATAAATGAATGAAATCATCTCCTGAACCCGGTAGGTGGCAATATTGCACGTAGAAACTTTTAAAATGCGAAGAAGAAGAAGACGAAGACGACAATTTTGAAGTGACGAAGAAGAATCACAGAGAGTGGGCGGAGCTCAACGTTTAACCCCGTCCACGTTGATGTCCGTCCCGGTCTGCACACTGGCTTCTCCTAGTGTCCCTGCTGAAGAAGTCGGCGTGTTTCTTCGTTTTTGTGTATTTCGGAGCCGCTGCAGCAAGAATGTCCTCCGTTCAGCCTCTAAAACACAACGTGTTCCCGGGTGCTGAAGAAATAATCCAACTGTTCGAAGACAGCAGCGTTCAATATGAGGAAGAGCTCCATCGTCAGAGCAGATCCACAGACAAGGCCTCAAACTCTCCGTAAGTTCATCTTCTTCTTTTTTTTGTAACCACAAGAACGCAGAATTCTAGTAGTAGTAGTAGAGGTAGTAGTAGAAGCGGTGAGCGGTGTGCATCTCCCACACGGCGGTGCGTCACAACCCAGCGTTCAAAAAGTCTTCCCTACCTGTGGAATTTTCCTGCCTTTTTTTTCCTTTTCTTTATTGAATATGAACACATTTGCAGAACATATGAGCAAGTGCA
The DNA here is from genome assembly GCA_036245035.1 of Adrianichthys oophorus. NCBI lineage: Eukaryota > Metazoa > Chordata > Actinopteri > Beloniformes > Adrianichthyidae > Adrianichthys > Adrianichthys oophorus. The sequence goes on from BSAI01000005.1 coordinate 4,247,200, forward strand.
CGTATCCATAGCAATGACAAAAATAACAATATTTTAACACAAAATATTTTAAGTAATTTCAACAGGGGAGATGTAAGTAAAAGATATACAAATCAATGAATGACAGGCAACATAACAATCAGAAAAATTAAACAAGAGAAAACGAAATCAGTTATCAAGTAGGAAAGCACAAAGTTCAGCTGTATGGTATGCTTTGGGGTTATGGATTCCTTTGACGGTATTATAAAATTGATGTAATTCAGACATACAACCAAAGAAATTAGGAGAATGTTTTCTAATTCTGAATTTTGAAGAAGCAGTAAATTGACAATATTTTCTATGTTTTTTTTTTCAAAGGTAAAACAAGTAATTATATCATCAAAATCTATGACACAATTGATTTTTAATTTATTGTTTATGAATCGTTCTACTTGTTTCCAAAGATCAAAAGACAATGCACAGGTATAGAACGGTGGAGGATTGATTCAGTGGAGTTGCTGCAAAAACTACAGTTGAAATCAATGTCTGAAAATTTGGCTATGTTTGTTGGATAAATATTATGTAAGATTTTTTTATGCATTTCTTTGACTTCATTATTTATGCAACATTTTTCAGATAAAATGCAAGCTTTATTCCACTTAATATTTCCAAATATATTATTCCAATAAATAACACCTCTAGGTATGGTGTTCCTTTTTTCACAGAATGTGTTACCGATATGTTTATTATTGCATTTTTTATTTAGAATATAATTTCCAATAATTGTCAAAGGAGGGTCTATTTTACTTATAGTTTTTATAGGTTTTGGTAAACAAAAACCTTTCATAATTTAGAGGGTTCCCATTCACATCATAAAGATCAGAAACATAAATAATTCCTTTTTCTTTCCAATTTGCTTTAAATATAGATTTGTTTTTAATGGTTATATCTTCGTTGTTCCAAATCATGGTTTTTGTGGAGAAAAATTATGAGAATAACATAACTTCCAGGCTAGTAAAAGCTTGTTGATAGAATTTAGAAAGTCTAATGGGGATTTTTTTGATGTCGTAGTAACATTTCAACAGAAATTGAATTCCACCAATTTTATTAAAAATATTATTGGTAACAAAATACCAAATTAAATCAGCATATTTAATACAATTCTTAATCCAATTAATTTTAAATGTAAAATTTAGATTGGAAAAGTTGATGCCTTCATATCCTCCTTTGCTTAAGGGTGCATAAAGCAGTTCTTTTTGGAGGTAGTGCCGTTTATTCTTCCATACAAAACTAACTAGCAGTTTATTTATTTCTTTGGAGGTTGAGTCTGAAACATATAAAGATAACGCAGGATAAACTACTCTGGATATTCCTTCAGCTTTAGTTAAGAGGATTCTTCCTGTAATTGAAAGATCTCGCTGAAGCCATAAATTCAATATTTCCTGCATTTTTTTAATTCTAAAAGAGAAGTTTAGTTTTTGTCTAGAAGATGCATCTTTGGTTATATTAATGCCTAAATAAGTTACTACATCTTTAACAGGAATATTAAGACATTTTTCAACAACTGTATCTTTGATGCTTAGTATTTCACATTTTTCTAGGTTAAGTTGTAAGCCTGAGGCATTTAAAAATGATTTCATTGTGTTTATTGCAAGCTCAACTTGATTTTTATCCTTTAAAAATAAGGCTGTATCATCTGCTAGTTGTGATATTTTGATTTCCTTTTGAAATATGGATATACCTTATAAATTTGGACATTTTATTATCCTTAATGACAAAAATTCTGCAACGATTAAGAAAAAAAAGGGATAAATTAAGCAACCTTGGCGTACAGATCTATTAATTAGAAATCTTTGTGATGTGTTGGAACACAGAAGAGTGGAGCTGCTTATATCCTTCTAAAGCATTCTAGTGAATGAAATGAATTTCTCACCAAAGCCAAAAAGCTTTAGAGCGTTATAGAGAAAGGGGTGTTCAACTATGCCAAATGCTTTTTAAAAGTCTAAAAAAATAACGAGTGTTTGAGAGGGAACATGTTCAGAGTTGTCTAATAAATCAAAAATTAATCTTATGTTATTACTAATATGTCGATTCCTCATAAAACCTGATTGAGTTTTATTTATAATTTCGTGTAAATTATTTTTTAATCGTTGGGCAAAAACAAAGGTTACTAACTTGTAGTCTACATTCAAAAGTGTTATTGGTCTCCAATTTTCGATTATGACAGAATCTTTGTTTGTTTTAGGGATTAAAGAAATCAATCCCTGTTTCATTGTAGAAGTCATTTCCTCTTGTTCAATGGATTCCTTATACATTTCTATAAGATGTGTCTCAATAATGTCCCAGAAGTGACAGTAAAATTCTTTGGAAAGCCCATCGTTACCTGGAGATTTTCCATCTTTTTTAGTGCACTTAGCAGCTCGTTTTTAGATAAAGGACTGTCACAAATTGATTTGAAATGAGCAGAAATAGAGGGAATTTGTTCCCTGATATTTCTGATAAATGATTGACAGTATTCTTCATTAAATTTTGATTTGTACAGTTCTTCATAAAAAGATTTTACAGGTTTTGCTATTTCTATTGGATCAGTACTAACATAATTGTCAATCTTCAATTTGGAAATATTATTTCTTTTGTAGTTCCTCTTTTCTAATGCAAAAAAATAGTTTGTATTTTTTTCCCCATTTTCCAGCCATTTTGCTCTAGATCTTATAAATGCACCTTTGCAGCCTCGATGTATAAATTATCGACATCATTTTGAACTTGGGTTAGCTGCATCTTTTCATCCTCAGAAAGATAAACTTTGTTTAATAAAGCTTGCAGTGTATTCATTATCATATTTTCTTTTGCCCATTTATTTTTTAAAACAGCTTTGCTGCGTTCAATTGCTATAATTCTAACTTTGAATTTGAAATATTCCCATCTTTGCTTAACACTCGTTCTTTGGTCTTCAAATATTTGTTTTGCATTTTGTTTAACTAAGTTTTGAAAAGACTCATCCTCCAGCAATTTATTATTAAATTTCCAGTATCCTCTTAATTTATTATGTTTTTGCATTTTTGATCCATGTAGCTGCAGGGATATCATTTTATGTTCTGAAAAAGGAGCATAGCAGTGGGAAGCATCAGTTATAAATTGCGTACAATTACTAGATGTTAACTATAAATCTAGTCTAGATTGAGTAGTTTTACTTGAGTTCTTCCAGGTAAATTCTTTACTATTAGGATTAAAAAAGCGCCAAACATCAATAAGTGGTAACTTGTCAATGAAGAAAGCTGTAGATTTAAATTGTGAATTTTGAGTTCTTTCTGGGAACCTATCCAGAATATCATATAGGGCATCATTAAAGTCTCCACCAATAATTAAGAATGCATCTTCATATTTATTTAGAAAGGTCTGTATACTATTGTGGATATCAGCAGATAATAGCTTTGCCTGAGAAGAAGTATTATGACCATATATGTTACAAATAATACAAAAAGAATTATCCAACTTAAGAACCATTGTAATCCATCTACCATCTTCAGAACATTTTGTTTTCTAAGATATGGCCTGTAAATTTACTAAAGAGCACAGCAATACCCGCTGAATGGTGTGATCCATGTGAGAAAAAGAACAAATCACCCCACTGAGATTTTCAAAATTTTGTATCCAGGTCACCTGAGTGAGTTTCTTGCAAAAAAAATAATATTTGCACCAGTTATTCTGATAAAAAGAAATAAAGCTTTTCTCTTGGTAATGTCCCTGAGTCCCCTAACATTTAACACAATTATTTTCAAGGAATTAAACTTAAAATCCTTCATTGTGTAAAAGGAGCACAAGGCTTAGAAAACTCTAATGTATCAACTCAACAATGTAAAAACTCTTATATCAACTCACCTAGCACTGGGATTAAAGTAAAAACAAAACTTTCCAAAAGTTTGATATGCCTTCTTAAAGGTTAACTCTGAACCAACAAAAGTCCTTTAATGAGGGAATGATCTATCTACTCAGTCAGCCGTAGTCCAAGCCTTGTTTACTCCTTGAGAGTTTCAGCTGACACTCTCTTTCCATCGATGATGGCATCCTGGCCTCTCCATGTCGCTTTCTTCCCTTCTTTTCGAGCCTTTTCAACAAGAGGCCAGATCTTCCTCCGATTTTTTTCTCTCGCAAAAAGTCAGATCTTCAATGAGACGAAGCTTCTTTTCTTTCATGATTGCAGCATCCATGGAAGCCCTCCAGATCCTCTGCCTGAAAACCCACATTGTAAACTGTATGATGACTGGTTGAGGTGAGCTTGCTTCTTTCCACTGTCCTGTACGGTGCACCATGTTGACGAGAAAGCCAAATCTTTGTGTTTCATCTGGAGCAATCTGAGCGAAGATCTAAAAAACTTTTCTTCTTGTTTCATCTGCCGTTTCGTTTGTTGACTCTGGGAGGTTGAGCATTTTTAGATTCCATCTGCGGCTGTAGCGCTCCATCTCGTCTGTCTTAAGCTCCAGGGCTGAGAATCGACGATCAATGTCATGCATCTTATCATCATATTTTTGAATCTGATGATCCAAGCCTTCCATGGTTTCCTTAATGGTTTCAATGTCGGCAGAGTTTTGACATATTTTCTGTTCGAGGGACGCAAACCTGCTGGTTAGCTCGTGGATCGCCTTCAGTATATCCGCGTTTGAAACTTTCTCCTCTTGTTTTCCAGAACACTGTTTTTTTGACAAAGGGCTAGAGACAGGAGAGTCTTGTAAAGGTGTGGATACTGTGACTGCATCCTCCTCCTTCAAGTCCATTAAAACGTTCCCTTTGATGTTCTTATCACGTTTAGGCATAACGATTAGCACTAGCTGTTAGCAGGTTAAGTCAATAAGTGAATTGAAATTCAATAGGAGAACTTCCGCGGGATTTAAGGTAACCCTTTTTCCAAATTATCAGGCAGGCTCTCTTACCAATGATTTGCTTACAGGTTCATTTGTTTTTCTTATCAAAGATTTGGCACTCAAACTCTGGGGATCATAAATTGTAGGATGCTCCTGGTCCGCCATCTTGCCGGCCCCCTCTGTGTCGTGAAATTTTCCTGCCTACACCCACTGTACAGAAATTACGTCATAACTTTCAGTTTACGTGGACTGCCCATAAATCGGTTTAACCTCTTTAATTTTGTGGTTAATGTACAGTTTTTTTAACTGTAGGCTGCAGTTAACCCTGTAAAGCCTGAACCATGAAATAATTGACAGAAAACTCTAATTCTTTGAACTTGAAGCCTTCATTGGTCCCTCGAAACAAACAAAATTAAATATGATTTTTCACGAGTTTCAGTTTGTATCATTTTTGATACAGCAGGTAACAGAGCTCAAATATAATTTTCTTCCTGAACTAATAAAACACAGCAAGACCCAAACAAATACATCAAATTAGCAATTCAAAACATAAAAAGGGCTACCTTAATGCAGCAATGAAAAATCCATCAATGGAACTAGCTGGGTGGAAGTATCAACCTATTTATTTAGCATGGTGGCAGGCCTGATAATTTCTGATATTTTCTGCTCTTTTTCAGGCAAATATGTACTCTGCATTTCTGACAGTAAAAGAAGCCTGTCCATTGCTTGCATCTCTGTCGGGTTTCCCATGTTCCCATAATGGATAATAAAGGCCATCTTTTCTCACATCAGTTGGTACCTCAGAGGTTTTTCTCTTTTTTCAGCATTTTTTTGGAAATTACCAAAAAAAAAGTCGAGGCAGACATTTTGAGGCTTAGGTGTTAAAGGGTTAAAGAATCTTAACAGATCTTTTTCTATCACTAAAACTGTCACCAGCATTGAGTGCGTGCGGCACAGGCACATATTATAAGTCTCACACTTCCAGGGAGTGCTCTCGGTGCAGAGTTTCCAGCATCAGTGGGATAAGATTTTACCTGGTGATGGGTTCCCTATACTTAGAGGTGGTTGGACTCCTGGGATGCATCTGGGGTTGAACCTCAGTGGGTGAGGGTCTCCATAATCAGTCTCTACATCCGTCTTCCACTTTTCACACACTTCCACTTTTCCACTTCCACACATCCATCCATCCATCCATCCATCCAGTTTAAGAAAGGATGCCATGCCCAATGAACATCTTGAGTATTTTTTCTGTATAAGAATATTCATAAGATTGACAATGTTATTAGTGTTTTGTTTTTATAAATGGGCCTCAATGAGAATTTTAATTTAATAGATGTTTGTGTTTTGAAGTACTTTTATATGTTTTATTAGGGCTGGGTGATAGGGAAAATTTGATATCATAATATTATTTTTTTCATATCAGGTGATGACAATATATACAGTGGGTATGGAAAGTATTCAGACCCCTTCAATTTTTCAGCCATTTGCTAAAATCATTTAAGTTCATTTTTTTCCTCATTAATGTACATTTTGATTTTAAAAAAATGTTTTAACACAAAATTAGATTTTAATTGATTTCTTTTTCTTTTTACTTTCTTTAAAAAAAAAATACAAATGACAGAATATATTTAACAAAAACTATTTTAACATCTCCATTGGAAATATGCTCAAACGCAAAGTTCAACTAAACCCAAGATGTAAGACATGTTTGTAGATCAATGCAGCAGATGTTTTGTGAGTGACCACTAGCGTAAACATCTCAAAAAGAGAAACACTTCTCACACTCGACAGAGTGTCTGTTCCAGGTGTTGAAACAATTTTGTCGTATTCCCACTTTTGGCAGCTAACCTTCAAGCAGGTTTTGCTGCGTGTGGTTTGATGCTTTAAGTTTGAAGTCACAACACCACTGGTCAACAGTTCATTTTTGACTCACCAGCCAAGTTAGCTGGTAGAGGAAAAAAATCTACCAGTCAGGAAAATTTTTTCCCAGACAAATCATTACATTATTTTACAAAGGAAAACTATATGTATTATTTTAAAATATATGTTGAATTCAGAGAGAGGAGGTCACAGCATAATGAAAACATAGGATTTTTTCAGCTCAACAAAGGCTGTGTAATGTTATTGATAAAGTTTCATTCAAAGTGGATTCACACCTGTTATTGTATATAGAAAATAACGTGTTTATGAATGTCCTATGAATTAAGTTTGTTGTATTTATCCGTAATGTCTTAAAGTACACTCCGTGAAAATGTTCTCTGACATTAAACCAGTTTGTGGTCACAAATTGGCGACAAGCAGCACAGCTCGTTAGCATAGCATTGAGATATAGCGTCGTAGCATGATAGCATCAGTGTGTAACAACACTGCTGTCTCCTAATCAGCACTTTTTAAAAAATTAATCTCTGTTGCTTCTGTGAGTCCTGCCAGTTTATCCTCCATTTCTGTTTGGATTCCGTTAAAAACCACCACTTCCTGCTGCTCCATCAGTCTAAGCTATATTGCCTGATTTTCGTTTTTCCACATTCTGTTTTAGGATCATGGTCTTAGATGCAGAGCTTAAACAAGGCCTTATAATAATACATGACAGACGGTTAAAAGCAATAAGTTGTTAAATTCATAAAATGTTTATTTTGTATCTTTGGTCACATAACCTTTCCTTTCGATCATTTTCCATCATCTAACATTGAACTTGTTCTCATTGAATAAAATAAGGGTCAGTCTGAACTCTCTCTCTGGGAAATCTTTGCAGATAAAGGCCTATTTATTTGGTCTATTGTTTCTATTGCTGATGACCCTCAACATGCAATAACGAACAAAATCATCCTATTGCAAAAGTGAGCCGACACCTGCGCTCAGGAGAATGCCCATGTTAAGATGAGGTGGGTAATGGAATGTAAAAAAAAAAAAAAAGAAGAAAAAAGGGGACAACTCCCAACCATCCCCACACCAAGACCCCCACCAAAACAGCAGCGGTGATCCCCCCCCCCCACACACACACACAAAACCAAGCTATTCTATTTTTGCGTTTCTTTTTCATCAGTATTTCATGCTGATGACCCAAAAACCCCAAAGTCAACAAAAGAAATAAAACATGACCAGAAAAATGTGTTCTTGTGAATCTTTTATTCCTGCAGTTCTTCCCCAGTATTTTCTGAGGAACCAGGAGAGGAACTCCAGTGTGAAGCTGGAGAACGCAGAAACTCCACTGATTAAAGAGGAACAGGAGGAGCCCTGCATCAGCCAGGATGTAGAGCAGCTGGATCTGAAGCAGGAAACTCGTATCTTGATGGTGACTCCTACTTATGAGGAAAATGAAGCCGATCTCTACTGTCAGCAGCTCCTAACTCAGAGCTTAGATGCAAATGATGATCAAAAGGAAGAAGGAAACCAGCATGAAGGATCTACATTGACTGCAAATAGAGAGACAAACTCACAGGAAATGGATAAGAATGTAAAAAACGTGCTCATCTTTTATGAGTCAGACGGTCAGATTGACATTGCAAAAAAATCAGAAAAACACAATGCTGTAAAAAAAACTCTAAGAAAAATTCTCTGGGAAAGCATCACAGAACCAAAATGGTAAAAAAACATTCTTGTGAAGGATGTGGAAAAAATGTCACAACTGCTTCCCTTTTAAGATGTCATATGATAATTTGCACAAGAAAAAGAACTTTTTCCTGTGAAGAATGTGGTGGAAGTTTCTCTCAAGTAAGCCATCTAACTAGACACATGATAATCCACACAGGAGAGAAGCCTTTTTCCTGTGAAGAATGTGGTGGAAGTTTTGCTCGTGCTGACCACCTAACTATTCACAAGAGAATCCACACAAGAGGAAAGCCTTTTTTCTTTAAAGAATGTGACAAAAGTTTTACTTGTTCAGGCACTCTAACTTCTCACATGAGAATCCACACAGGAAAGAAGTCTTTTTCCTGTGAAGAATGTGGTAGAAGTTTCACTCGTGCTCACCACCTAACTACTCATATGAGAATCCACACAGGAGAAAAACCTTTTTCCTGTAAAGAATGTGGTAGAAGTTTTGCTCATACAAACAGTCTTACTAATCACATAAGAATCCACACAGAAGAAAACCCTTTTTCCTGTAGAGAATGTGGTAGAAGATTTGCTCGTTTAGACTACCTAACTGTTCACATGAGAATCCACTCAGGAGAAAAGCCTTTTTTGTAAAAAATGTGGTAGAAGATTTGCTCGTTTAGACCACCTAACTGTTCACGTGAGAATCCACACAGGAGAGAAGCCTTTTTCCTGTAAAGAATGTGGTAGAAGATTTGGTCGTGTACAAACTCTTAATAGACACATGAGCATCCACCCAATAGGAAAACCTTTTTCCTGTTAAGAATGTAGGTAAAATTTTTCTGTTATCTCCAATTTAACATTAGAAGTCACTATGATCTGCCTTTTCACTAGTTTTTTTTTTAAACTTGAAAACACATGCAAATTCATTGGCAAGTGACATGTTTTCATAGACTTTATTCTGCTTCTCTAAAAAATCTGTCTTGTTTAGATTATAATTTGTGTCTTTCAAATGTTTCATGTTATTTTAGTTCTCTTCTGTTTCAAAGCTCTTAAGTTGGTTTATGGTGGAGTCAAAAAGATATCATGAAATAAACCTCTTAAGACCATCAGTGAAGACTCAGCTTTTTTGACTGCCTGCTACACAAAGTTCAGTTCCAGGATGCTTTAATTTAAATCTGATAAATCTCACCTAAGTTATAAAACTCTCTGAGCTTGTACCACCTCCAGACAGGGGTGGCTCCAGGTTTTTTTATTCTCTGCAGTAGCTTCAAAGTTGCTAAGTGACTGTAAGGATTTGCTAATTTTTCACGTAAAATAGGCCTGCACAATAAACCAGAAATGTATCGTCATCACGATAATCATGCCGGTACAGTATGCATATCGCAAAAGTACAGTGGATACGGTAAGTATTCAGACCCCTTAAATTTTTCACTTTTTGTTATATTGCAGTCACTTGCTAAAATCATTGAAGTTCATTTTTTTCCTCATTAATGTACACACAGCACCCCATATTGACGAAAAAACACAATTTAACATTTTTGCAGATTTGTTATAAAAAAACTGAAATATCACAAAAATATTCAATCAATTTTTAGTACTTAATTCTTGTTATTTTTTAGGTTTATAGCGCTTTCTCACAAAAAGCGATCCTTTTGATTGGCGGTGCGGACAGTTGTTACAGTACCACAACAAAGCATCGCTGACCTTGACTGCAATGTATATGTCCTAATCGTCACGGTAGGTTTAACAAAGCAGCAGCTCAGAGAGATAGTTCACCTCTTTCTTTTTTTTTTTTGTCTAGAAGATGAAGCAAAAAGTTTGTTTTATAGAACACATTTGGACTATGTGAATGGAACTTCTTTTTTGGATGTGTGTCAACAGCCAATAAGATTTGAGTATTCAGCCGGACCATTTAAAGTGCAGAAACACAATGTTAGTTTCTAATGGCTGTATATCAGCATTTTTATTTTCTTGGAGGGATACTGCAGACATTAAATTCTTTAGAGTTCTGCTTATCTTACTGTTGATGTGTTTTGTGCACACAAATTACATTTCTGGGATATCTGAGTTAAAACATTACATTCATTTGTAATTTCAGAAAATAAAAATGAAGGAAAATGTTCTCTCTGCCTTTTCCTTTGTTTAAAAGCTGCATATTGTTATATAAAAATTACCAAGTAAAACACTGTGATTAATCACAATCCAAAAGTGTGATTCATCTGATTATTTTTTTAGTTGATTGACAGCACTACTACTAACACATAAATAATATAGACAAAAAACCCACTTTCATAGACCCTATTGATTAAAACCCAAGTAGATCTTAACTCGAATTACTGAAATTTTCACAGTAAAGTGCACTTTCAGGTTGTTCCAAGTATCTACCCTTTAAAGACAAATACACATATTCAAAATTTACACAAAACAAAAATATACATGATTTAAAGAGTAATTTAACTCAATTGTTGCTCAACAAACACATATCCAACCTAGGTCTATGAGTGTCAGTAAATGCAAATCAAAAATTCTATGGCCGTTTTGTGTCTTACAGCAAAAGTAACCTAAACAGTCCAAAGTAAACAAACTGTATCAACAGAAATGATGAACAGTTCAGCTTATATTCAACCAGGTAAATTATCAAAATAAATGAAACATTAAATAAATAAATCTCTAGATCAGCTGTGCTCATTACACCAATCGGAAGGATAGGTGGGTAAATCGCGGGCCAGCAAAAATAAAAATATATGCAAAATTCAGTCAGGGAATAATTATGGAGAGAAATAGTTTTACCAGAATTCGGAATGAGTAATTCTTGATTTGTGCGTCACGCACAAATCCAAAGTTACACTCAAATCAAGAATTATGCTCGCACAAATCGGGGTGAAATTATTTTCTCTCCAAAAATAATCATTCTCACTGTGAAGTACATTATGAGACTGACATGCAGAACGGTCAATCAAGCATCCTCTGTTACGTCACTGCACATGCATGTTTTAACTACACTGAGCGCCAGATGTCTAATTGACCGCCACATTCTGCCTGCCATTGGATAGCCTCTGCTGGTCTGGCTGGGTGCCGGGTTCTCAGGACAGAGGACCATTCCAGCCCCCAGGAGTGTTTATGGAGGCTTGTGCTGGCCGGTGTGCCTCATCAATTGAAAGTGAGACTGAGACTTCTGTCTGACCCAGCCGCCCTACCACGGTGCCTGCTGTTGTGTCTGCTGTTACCGCCCAAGGGATCCGAGCCCACTCAGGCAGCAGTGTCCTCCTAAAGCATGCCCTTCCCGAGCTCTGCCCACATGCTAGGGGCCACTGTTTGCTCAGTCATGTTTAAAACGCTTTAGAAATTTCATGCTTCCTCCCTATTACACAATTTACAGCTGAGCATGAAGTGCAATTGTCGCTGCTTATTGTTTTCACAATAAAACGCCATATTTGTTCTAATTATGTATTACTACGAAAATAAAATAAATACACACGACAAAGCCATCTCCACACAAAGATTTTTGCACTCTTACTGTTAGTTTTTCATTATTAGTAGATAAAAATAGCATTTTTGGCTGAAGATATGTTAGAAGTTGTTAATTTTGAAGTTGAATAAAATGACTTTGGTGAATCATTCCAGACCTTGACTAGTGATGTTCTGCATGTCTTGCACTGTCACCTCACAGAGATTTTCATATTTTTACTGTGCAGAAACAAAGCACATATATATCGAATGCCAAAACATTGAGTACCTCTGTTTTAGATGAACACTGTAGCTGCATTAGCCTAGTGTTAGCTGTAAGCCATCGTATTCATATTAAGTCACAAACCGCGATCAGAAAACTCGCCCAGTTTGGTCGAGGCGTAGTCATGCAAGTGAAACAAAGCAGTTTCCCTGTAACACCTTATCTTCACAGGTCTATTTTTTTCTTTGAATATTCTCAATTGTTCTACATGCATACCACATCATAATTACAAGTTCGATATATACATCACCACGGAATTCCCAATTCCCACTTTTACCACAGGTTTACCGCAATGTGCATACATATCCAATTCACCACAGGTTGGCTTCAATTAAGCAGCTGAAACATCTCAAAGCTCATCAGTGGAAACAGAATAAACCCCAGCAAGCTTTGCAAATTCACAGCAAAGGCTGTGAATACTTATGTACATATCATTTTTTGAGGTTTTTAATTTTTTATAAATTTAACACATAAATTAGCTTTAATAAAAAATCTTTTCACCAATTTTAAAATAACTTTTTCAACATTGTCATTATGGGGTGTTTTTCAAATAAGTTTTCAGGAAGAAAACTGAGTTAATCCATTTTGAAATAAGGCTGTGACATAAGAAAATGTGAAAGCAGTGAAGCGCTGTGAATACTTTCTGGATGCACTGTATACCTACTTGGAGGCATCTGCATAAGGCAACAGCAGTGATCAATAAAAGGAAACAAAAATCTGATCACAAATGTTCAGCCAAAATCTTTGGATTAATTCCAATCTTTTTGCATGAGTTTATGGTCTTTTCCTACATTCAGGGCAATGTCACTTACTATTAGGATTGTTCTTGATTTTTAGGCAACACAAATTAAACTGTTAAAAATGATCATTTTCACTGTCATGTCTGGTCATCTTTCTAGAAGCACCTTTTCTGCAGTAAAGCCAGTAAGGTTTATCTTGATCACAGTCTCCTTTTCCTGCAAACGAACAGCCTCCACCCAGAAAAGACAGGCCGGTATGTAGGAACAGCTTCCATTGAGAGCAGCTTTGCAGTGGCAGTAAGCTGTGAGAATGTTCCCTGTCTTTTCAGCCACTACCCAGACCTTGTCACTCAAGGCTTGTGAATGGAGAACCTGAAGAAAATAATATTTTAGTTATTCCAATGAAAATGGACAGAAAATGGTTCATAATAGAATTAGCTATTTGCTCTCCAAATTCCCCAGAATAATCCTGAGAAGATATACAGTTTCTATTAAACAACACAAAGAAGTCAGTCAGCCAAATAGTGCAACTCCAATCTCAATCCAGCATCCGATTTAACAGGCTGTAACATGTACCGAATATCTTCCAATAGTAGCCGGGGCGTTTAAAAAAAAAAACTGTTGGCCGACCCGGCGTTTATTAGAGTCCAGCGTCTGTTGGACACCGGCGTTTATTCCATCACAGACAGAATGGTGATGGTTAATGGATTCATTATGCTGTAAAATTCGGATACAAAATGTATACAACACCAGATGAACATTTAAAGAACATTTCCATATTTATTTAAATTATGAGAACAGTAAGGTAATACCTTAAGCATGAAAAAGCAGATAACGTAACAGAGAAAAGGTTTCTTCCTGAAGTTTTTGAAAACAATGCTGTCATGGGCCGCTCGGCCACGGGGATTGAGCCACAGGATGAAAAAAAACATCTTTAAATAAAATGTTTTTATTTCACCCAACAAAAAGTACATGGACTTCAGTTAAAATGCAGTCAACTTAACAAAATGTAACTAAGAGAATCAGGAACAAAAACTCAAACCAACTCAACCAAAACTGACTTCTCAAACAGGAAACATCAGGGAGATTTTATTCCGCCTGATCAGACCAATGACACAATAGGGAGGGAACGACAAATACAAAGCATAACTATTAACTAATGAAATAAATTATTAGTAATTTAAAGCTTTAACAAACAAAACTAAACTTGTACTTCAAAGCAACTTTAACATATTTCAACAAAAGAAATAATAATTCAACTAAAGAATAAACTTTTGTCTTCCCCCTCCATCATCTCCAAATGAGAGTGTCCAGGAAGATGTCCAGTTCCTCCCTTTTGCCGTATCATCCGGCCTCAAAGAGAACTCAAAAGAATAGAATTACTCAACAAATCAGAACAAAATTAACTAAATGTGTGCACAAATCACAAAGTTTGTTTTGTTATGTAAGGTGTAAAGTAAACTAAATTTGTGAACAAGTATAAATTATAAATTCTGCAAAAAATCTGAAAAAAATATAACAAATGAACTTAACTTAAATGTGGGGCAGTGGGGTCTGCCCTCACAAATTCCATAGGTGCTGCCGGCCCGCACCAGTCCGACTTTCCCATGAAAGCGTTCATCAGTTCCACAAATTCACTGAGAAACATGAGGAAATTCAACTCAGCTCAGAAAACAGCTACTGTAACAGGATGGGTTTCTTTCTGAACTTCCTTGCAGTGGGGCAGTGGGGTCTGCCCTCACAAATGCCATAGGCACTGCCGGCCCGCACCAGTTCAGCTTTCACATGAAGGCGTTCATCAGCCCGGCAAATCCACTAATTTCCTTGTGTTTACGAGGAAATGTCCACGTTCAGAACCCATCCATACGGATACATGAGAATGTATAAAAAACAAAGAACAGTATTTACCGTCATCGTCTTCCAATAGTAGCCAGGGCATTTATTTAATTAAAAAAAAAAAAAAAAGTCGGCCGACCCGGCATTTATTTGAGACCAGTGTCTATTGGAGACCGGCGTTTATTCCATCACAGACAGAATGATGATGGTTAATGAGCTCATTTGCGTAAAATTCGATCACAAAATGACAAAATGCAGAAAATAACAGATTAAAATTTCAGGATTTATTGAAATGATGAGAACATTTTATTCTGTTCTGATTCACACTGGCTGTGACTTTCATTCCGATCATTTTCCTGGAGACACGCACACCTTTTCCTTTGCTCAGTAATCCATGTTCAAACCAGTTCCTCTAATTTGTTGCTGCTTTCTCTGCTCAATAGGAAACCAAGCTTGCTGCAGCCTCTCTGCTGTTTAGGATTCACCCCAGAATTGATACATGGAGCTAGCAGCTAATGCTTTTAGCCGTTAGCTACATGGAGCGATGTCTGTGTTTATCTCATTTACTATGCATGATAGACATGGATGATGTTAGGAAATCAGGTTAATTTTTTGTTTTGTTTTTTTGTTTGGGTTCATGAAAACCTTTAGAATTTACTACAAGCTACCGAGAGCTTCTCTCCACTGTGTCTGAACGGCTGCTTCCCGGTGTTTCCTCTCTCTCTTACTGAGTTTGACGGCTTTCTGTCCCGCATTAACCCGAAGAATAAAGTGAGGGTACCTTTTTTGAGGTGTGGATGAAACTAAAGTTCAGGAGGCCTGAGCAGACTGCTTTCACATCCCACACCGGCTTTCTGTCTGGCTGCCAGCTCCTCCCCGGTGGCGGCATAGCGAGCTCCAGTTCTAAAGTGTACGGCCTTAATCCAACAGCAGCAGACTGAACGGTTCCAGAAATCTCGCTGCCCCGAAAGGGATCCAGTGGGATAAGAAAATGAATGAAGTTCAGGAGAATCCAGGGATTGATCCACTATAAACACCAGGAAATGGCTTTGCTTCTTTTCTTTCTGCAGCCATCTTTGCTCCCTCATCCATCTGCTTGCACCATTCTCTGATATGTTTAAGATTCATCCCAAAATGTGGTTTAGATTCCTCACCAGAATGTTCTTTGGTATATTCCAAAAGTTTCAACAAAATGGAATGATCCAAAATGTTGTGAGCCATGCTACGCTGCTAGCACATGCTACAGACACCCAGCAACCTTGTGAAATTTTACTTTTAAAAAGATGTACTGCTCATTAGGTTTGTGGTATCCCTAAAACAAAATCAGTTACATAGCTAGGTATTATGATATCTAAAGAACATAAAGATATGGATGATAATATTACTCCTGTTACTGACGCTATCAAAAAGAAGTTTGATGGCTGGTTAACCAGGGACTACATGGTAGAGTTTTATTAGGCAAAGCAGAAGGGATGTCTTGGGATTCTTTTTTTGTCACTAGATGTCACCAAAACTCAATGTTTGCATTTGGAAATGATTTTATTTCATTTTCTATGAAAAAACAAACTCACAAAGTCAGAAAAACTGCTCTCTCAAACTTCTTACCTGATGGAGGATTAGGTGTTTGACCTTTACTGACTTTAATCAAATTCTAAAAATTAGTTGGATTTAAAGAGGGGCTGCACGGTGGCCCAGTGGCCAGCCCTCCTGCCCCACAGCAAGAAGGCGCACGGTTCAAATCCTGGCTGAGGAACCTGAAACAGCATCACCAATGGGGAACCCTTCTCTGTGAAGTTTGCATGTTCTCCCTGTGCATGCGTGGTTTCTGGCTTCATCCCACCATCCAACATAGATTAATTGGTTACTCTAAATTGTCCTTCGGTGTGAATGCGAGTGGGTATGGGTGTGTGATTGTGGACCGGTCCATGGTGTACCCAAGTGGCCGGGTTAGCTGCTGGCAACCCCGTGACCCCAAAAGGGACAAAATGGGTTTAGAAAATGGTGGGATGGATGCTATTGGATTAAAAGGTTTAAGAATCCAAACAGTCTGTAGAATATTTTCCTAAATCATCTTTTTGGTAAAATGGGCAACCTAAACTTCTTTCCAAAAATGTCTGTTTTCTGCTGGGAAGCTTCCTGGCAAAAAACTCATTCTCATCAACAAGTTCTGTTATGCTGGACTCTTTTATTCAAACTTTTGTCCTCAACTGTTTTCTGTGGACAACATACATTTTGCACAAAAACATTATATCAACACAGTTGATATGTTACAAAACTAAATACAGTGAATCAATTACTTGATGATATAGGAGAATTGTACAGTACACATATTTGTTTATGATGATTTGAAATTCTTATTGTACCACAAAAATATTGGAGCTGCTTATTAGATCCAATTCCACACGGTTTACATTTATTAGCACAAAGCACAACATTTGAGGATCTAAATTTAACTCAAAATATAATTTCGATTGCGGGGGATTAGCCTTATTGATTTAAATATACAAAGATGTTCATTAAATCTCATTCAGAGAACTATTCTGTACCTGTATGTCATAGATGGCCTACCAAGAGAAAATGTCAGTGTTACACATTTTTATTATTCTATAAATACATTACTAAAAAATAAAACAATAAAAAATTTGATTTAAAAATGCTCATAACAATTAATTTAAACTCAGAATGCAGTAAACTAAAATGCTAATGAACCTTGACTTGAACCTGTATGCACTCAGAGTGACCAGCAGAGGGCATCAGCTGTCCTTTGTTTAGCACAATAAAATCCGAACGTTCAGGAATTTCTTGCATGATTCATTTTTCTTGTTACTAGTGATTGTGGATGTATTAAAGACAAGCGCGTTCATATAAATTGGTCATATTTATTGAACAGACAGGTATTCCGGTCTCATATATCTGCCACTTAGCTGTTACAACCCAAATCAAAACTCCCCACACCAGTAAGGCGGCTAAAACCACTGTTAAAACAAACTTCACATAGCTAAAAACAGCCGGTCACTCATCTGTTAAAATACACATTTGCTTTAAAATATTAAAAACAATAAAATGCCGCAAACCTGTGGTATCGAGTACCCACACTCATGCATCCAGTAGGCTTTCCGCTCGATACCACAGTCCTGTCATAAAATACATCATTAAAGAATATTTAAAATACTTCAGCAAACAGACATTATTCAAATCAAATTTACCAAATTGGCTCACAGCTGGCACACAAACAGCGTGGGCTCAACAGTCGTCCTGGCCACCCACAAGAATCTGGTAGTGCTAGGCAGCTCTCTTCCTCTTCTTATGAAACAGGCATTAATGCCAGAGCCACACCCCACTGGTGTCACCCATCATAATCTCATGCAAAGACTTTGCTTTGGCACTATATGGGTCCTTTCTGAAAACTGTTGCATGACATGTTTCATGTCTGTGACCTTTTCTTTAGATGGAAACCAGAAAACAACCCCAGATTTACAGTAATGTGAAACTGTTACTCTATCAGCTTTTAGTTCAAACGTTGAAACTGTAAGGTTTGCTGTTATAATCAGACATTTTTGAAATATTTAGAATTAGGTACTAACAAACAGTGCTGTGCAAGTTACTATAACGTGTTACAGATTACTTGTTATTGTTTTATTCTACTTTATTACTTTATCAGAAAAATAGTGTAGAAAGTGTTTTAGTGGATTAAGTGGAAAAAATTAAAACTATTTAGTTTTGTGAATCAAACATTATTTGTGATTTTAAGTCTTCCAGCTTTCATCATTTCAGGTTGAAAAAACTGAAAAAAGGAGACGTCAAGCAAGGAGGTGGAAGAATATTAATCTGGGATTGTTTTACAACAAATGAACTTCTTAGGTTTGAGTTTTAAAACAAGAATCTGATCTTCAGAGGGATGGGATCTGCTCCAGAATTAACGGAATAACATGGAGGCATATTTTGATGAGAAAACCTGTGTTTTCATTCTCCCTTCACTCCGTCATCATGATCAAATGAGCGCTCGCTGAAGGAAAATCGGTGTTGTCTGGTACTGGCGGCGTGCACGTGTGTCGGTGGCGCGCTCCACCGGAGGCGGCAGCGGCGTCTCCTGGCTGAGAAGCTTCCACGCGCGGAGGATTTGTCTCCAGCTCCACCAGCACTGGGATTTCGCCGCCCGCACATCCCGCGCCTTCAGCCGGATCAGTCCCCGCTGGACTCCGCCGCGCGCGGTAAGGTGAGGAGCAGGATTGTGCGCTTTTCTGACGGAAGGTTGGAAGAGCTCACGCGCTATCTGGAGCAGCAGAGAGAAGCTGAAGCGGAAGGAAAGCTGTCCTGCGCGCACCGAGGATGCAGAACCGTTATCGATTAGAATATTGGAACATCCACTGATATACAAAACAAACGCCAGAGCAAGGATGCCTAACGATTGCACAATTGAATTTCAGGGATTTGTTTCACAGATTATCGTTTTAAAGTGCAAACATTAGAGCATAGACGTTATTAAAGGAAAGAAAAGAGAAGTGAAATGAGACTGAATGATCAAGCGGCTGCAGAGGGCTTCTCTCAAGCCCTGCCTTCACTTTTGCTTTTTTTTGCTTCACTTCTGCTCAAAGAGAACAAAACGGTTGGTTTGATTTGACATACAGATCCCAGTCAGGCTGCACCTGCATTTCTGAATGCGTCCTTTGTGAACACGGGTGGGATTTCTTTGCTGACTGGTGCTGATGCTGATGAGAGGAGGGGAGGTTGAGCTGTGGAGGAGGAGAGGACATCATTGGTATCAAGTCACCTTGACGACCCTTCAGCAGCACAGAGAGCTGCTTTTGTTCACTCCCTTTCCACCCAAGCCTGTACACAGTAGAGGTTGGTTGGTGAAAGTTCAATTTTACAATATTTAGATAATAATATCCAATCAAATTTAAAACAAGGAAAACACGTCTTTATTGGGCCGTTGTTTTTTCAGGCCAAACTTTTAAAGAATCAATAACCAGAGCTGCTGAATAATAAAATGAAGAAAGTGAGGAGTTACTGCCATAAAAAAACAAGCATAAAGTGAGCCAAACTGTCTGTGTTAAGAGTGACTGTCTTTATAATTTGACCAGCTTGCTGATACTGAGGAGCTCAGAAAAAAACAGAGGCTCTTGGTTTCACGTCACTGGGGAAACATCCTCATCAGAGGAACGGAGTGTCTGCAGAAAGACAACTCGGTTTGTTGTAAATGAAAATGATCGTCCTCCAAAATCTATTTTAAACAGAAGTTGAGCTCTGTTTTGTTGTAGTTATTGTGTCTTTTGCAACTCTCGCCACTTACGTTTCCTGGACGCTACTCTGACATTTGAAATGTCTTTAACTTGTTTTGAAATCCTCTTTGGAAGCTGACGGAATGCGTTCTGTTCTCGACCTCTGAACCTTAAAGACCCACTCCAATGAAAATCGCTGTTTTTGTGCTTTTAACATGTTCTGGTGGCATGCGTCTCCCGATAGAGGACATGATAGAGAAAAAAAGCTTACATTCGTTTAAGTGTTTTTTTATTCAAATCATTGTGAATAAGGAGGAGATGCAAAAAATACCTTTGGAAAAACCTTGTAGCAATGGCAGGTGCTACAATCAGTGGGCTGCAAGCTTCCACTTGCAGACATTTACATTAGATCCATGTACGTCTTAGTTTTCCTCGTCTAAGCTGGAATCTGGACCAAAGCTGTACAGCTGGATTGTTCTGAGATTGATCCCCATTATGTTGCACAGGTAATGTTAGGTTGGAGATAGGAGGGGCTTTAAGCTAGCGGGAAAGCTCAGGCTTGCTCTGCCAACAGTCCCGCCCATGACTCAAAAGTGAATTTCTAATGAACTCCTGCCGCTCTGCAGAAACTATGACCTAAAACTCTTCTTTTTTTTTTTTTAAATGCATTTATCTTTCCTAAAACAGCACAATTATCATAATTAAAAGACCACTGGGAACGCTTTTACTATAGATCAAAAGATGATTGGAGTGGGACTTAAACAATTCACTGAACGCTCAGCAGCATGAGAAAGACAACACTGATGAAACAGAAATGTTCATCCTGAAGCAGTTTGCTTCAAATGAAGTTTGCTTCTCCTGTGCAGCTGAAACGGTGCATTCACACTGGATGCAATTCGCGCGGCAGTGCCATCAAGTTTTATGTTAAGCCAATGCAGAGACACAATCTAAGGTCTTGCAGTGTGATTTGGGCGTCGGGCGCAGCAGGGTGGGATTGACATGCCACGTCAACCAATCAGGCACTCAGCTTTGGGCATGTGAGGTTTTTAGTGACTAGATCAAAGGGTAGAAAAAAAGATCCAATATGACCGCTTGACGCAAGAATTTTTCGCCCATTCATTTTCCAAACCCTCATGCATGTTTGCAGGAGACTGTCGTAGTTATTGTTGGGCGAAGGCAGGATGCACCCTGGACAGCTCACCAGCCCGTCACAGAGCTCATGGAGCTGTCGCGATCGAGCCTCCTAAGCTAGCCAGCCGCCTGGTGGACAGCGTAGCGGTCCGGCCTCTGCCAGACCCTGGGTGGTGACAGTTACAATGCTGGCCCGCAGATGGTTGGCTGTCTGGCTGACGGTGAGCCACCGTAGCTCCAGCTACGTGGGCTTATGATTTATTTGAGACAAAATTAAAAAGATCCTCCAATTTAACTCTTATGTTCTCTTCTTGGATAGAGCGGGACAGAAATTCTTCAAACTGGACCGCAGACAGATGGAAGTAACATCATAAACGGCCATCATCTCGGCACAGCTCCTGCAGTACATTGGTGAAATTCACCGTACTTTGTGCGTCTCTGAAGGATCTGGTGAACCCAGACACAGCGACATGCTTGCCCACGCTTCTGTACAGCTCTCCAAAACATACAAACACAAGCTTCTCACTCAACATCCTCCATGTTTTCCATGAGGTCAACAAGTTTGTCTGCAGTTTCTCCGCGCCTGGGGCGTCAAGGCTTTGAGCAGTACATTTGACACACTTTGAAAGACAGGCGGCAGACACCCATTTGACTCCTCAGTTGTGTCTAGTCGGCCGAAACTCAGGCAAACAGGCACGGGTTTCAGGCAAACGAACTGCCATCCAACTGAGAAAATGAGTCCAACAAACACAAACAACCTAACAAACTTGTTTTTTTTAGTTTCTGGCAGATTCCTTTTGCAGTTTCCCTCAATAGTTGCAGCTCTGTTTGGCTTTAGTTTTTCTGTGGTTAAACCTCTTTGGCTGAAGCGGCTGATCAATCCTTTGTTTTGATTCTAGTTGATCCTCCAGAACGTCTAAATTGTTGTTGAAATGGTTTTAAACCAGCTGAAATCCAACCTGACCAGTGGAACATTCAAAGTGGCAGGGGGAGGAATCCAGATCCTGGTGCTCCTCAGAGTTCTATTCTTGGTTCTCTACACTTCATTCATCATCATTAACTCACATGGCTAGTTATATGCTGATGATGCTCAGCTTTTCCTATCTTCTCCTCTGTACGATATGACCATGACAGCTCATGTCTCTGCCTGTCTCTTGGACACCCATCCATTTTCTTAGCCCACTACATCCTTTAGAGCAGGGGTGTCAAACTCTCGGCCTCCAGGGTTGGTGTCCTACATGTTTTTTAACCAACCGGCCATTGGCCAAACACACCTTATCCAGGTAATCAGTAGCAGATAAGGTAGGATTTTTGGAAAACCAGGAGGAGGCTGACCCTTGAGGCCTGGAGTTTTACACCCCTGCTTTAGAGTCACCAATGGACCTATGAAGCATGTATTTGGACTCTGGTGGGGAGCCGGAGTGCCTAGGGGAAAAAAAAAAAGACCCATCTGGGATTTGAACCAGGACCTTGCTGTGAGGCAAGAGCACTTACTACTGTGCCACATACAACTTTTGGACAAATAACAGAAAACCATCCTCAGCTGAAGCGGTCCTGGTCAAAAGTTCCCCTGATCTAATGGTTTATGCCACTCAATGTCTTCTGCAGGATTTTGTCATCTCTCTTCTTGATTACGGGGTACCAGCTTGCACACTAAAGCCTCTGTAGATGAACCAAAATGAGGCTACGCGCCTTGATTTTAACCAAAAAGAAAAAATCTTGTCATTCCTCTTTTCAAGTCTTTGCTCTGGCTTCCAATACCTGCTTGCATCAGATTCAGAGCACTGACACTCCCTTACTGAGTGGTACATTCCACAGCTCCTCTATACCTGAACACTATGGTCCAGATTTATCCCCCTGCACACACTGCTCTGTAAATGAGCAACGTCTGGTGGGATGTCATTGCAAAGGACTAGAAGTTAAACATTTCAGTTCTCTGATCCCATGATGATGATGAACTGACCTGCTCATCGCAGCACCCACAGCAGACTCATTTAAAAGCTTAAGGAAAAGGCAGAGATCTGAATGATTTTTCAACTGTTCAGTATCAGATATTTATCTCTGAGTCACACTGGTTGAGTTTTTTGGCTAAAAATGTCCTGGATCGATTTTAGGTCAGTAATTCGCATCGTTCAAAATGAACCAATATTGACCATGAATCAACATTAGAATCGGTATTCTAATGTTGACTACGTTATCAATCGAATCGTTGTTAAAATGAATCGTTACACATGTTTGATATCCCCTTAGTTTTCTTCTCCTTTTTCTTCGTGTTTGCCAGCTAGGCAGAAGGTGTGACTGAATTCATCACTTAGCTGCGCCAAGTCTGCCTGACTGTTCTGTCTGAAAGTGGCTAAAGTAAAAAAAAAAAAAGATGGAGCTGGAGAAATCCCCTCTGTCATCTGGTCTGGAAACAGGATAGTTTCTCCTGAAGTTTGAGAATCTGTGCTTAGTGTGAAAATGAGGTCTTACAGACCTTAGAATACCCTTAGATAACCCTTAGATTTTGAAGGGTTGTGCTTTAGAATGTTTATTAATAGAGTTTGGTGTGTAGTGTCCGCACCTCACTCAGGGTTTTTTGTTTTAAATCAGCTACTTTTTGTCAGTTGTCCTCATCATACAGGAAGTAGCCCATGGTTTAAGTTTATGGTTGTTTTTTCACTTTTCCTCATTTATGTTTCAGTTCAGCCATGTTTTTTCAACTTTCTATGTTCTTGGGTTACGTTTATGTTTCAGTTGGGCTTGTGTTCATTGTAGTTGGGTCCCACCACACCATCCTGTTGGACTGTTCTC
Organism: Adrianichthys oophorus; assembly: GCA_036245035.1. Classification (NCBI taxonomy): domain Eukaryota; kingdom Metazoa; phylum Chordata; class Actinopteri; order Beloniformes; family Adrianichthyidae; genus Adrianichthys; species Adrianichthys oophorus. The sequence goes on from BSAI01000005.1 coordinate 4,271,006, forward strand.
CTGGTAAAAAGTTCAGGCTAGAAAATTATGAAAACCCTGAAAACCTCCACAGAAAGATGAAATCTGCAAAAATGACACAAGCAAATAGAAGAGTAGATGACTGGAATTACCAGCAGAAAAATGCTGGTTCTCGACCTTCTCGATGCTACCATACATATTGATTTGTTTTGTTTCTACCTTTAGCATCCATGAATCCTCAACAGAAGTGCAGAACTACAGTGGTGTGAGGCTTTCTGACAGAGCAGCATTATAGTTTGGACATTGTGTTATCATGTTCTGATCTGACCTGCAGGATTAACAGTCAGACCCTGCTATGAGCAGTGTCACCCTGTCCTGCTCTATGAATGAGTGACATTAAAACAACGCTTCCCAGGAGGCTGTGGAAACACATACACCACTCATCATCATCAACAAACAGCTTCTCTATTGTCTGCAGGCCAGCGGTCGGCTATTACAACAGGAGCTGACATGATGGTGTGATGCTGATTATTAGCTCAGGAGTTGCTGCGGCAGAATTTGACACCGCAGCGCCCGGCGGCAGCTGTCTGCTCGGCTGTCTGAGGCTCATTTGGCTCAACGGCTGTGCGATGCTGGGGCTGTGGGGATTCAAACGGCAGCAGCGGCTGCTGTGAAGGCACAACATGTCCCGCAGGCCTGTAGGTTGTTGGGGAGACCAACCAGGACTGATGATTTCTCACAGGAGACACTGGAAACACAACAAAGCAGCTTCCATCATTCCTCACACAGACCCAGGCTCTTCTTTCTGAGCCTGTAAATTGGTCTGAAAGTCTCCTCAGCATTCTCCCGTGGTTGTTTTTTTTTTTGGCCATAACAGTGCGTGGAAAAAGCAGATTGTTGGCTTACATAATGAGATTATCCATCCTCCTCATGTCTTTCGCAGATCCTGCCACAGTACCTCACAAACATTAATTGACCCCACGCTGCAAAGCTCAATAGGGACGACTGTTGCTAATTGCAGTGGTATTTGGAGATACGCTGGGAGCATTAGGCTGCGTTCCACAACGGGTGGAATTACTCACAAGAGATGCCTCCACCTCGATTCAGCGTGAGAGAGAATCCATGTTGGTGTGATCCTGCTTTTCAGCACTGAATGGGAACACGATCCCGGCAGCCGCCTGGCGCTGTGGAAACAGAAAAATAACCACAGGGCTCATTGTATGTGGCTCTTCTCTCTAAAACACTTCTCAATAAACTCTATAATCATACCTGAAATAAATGTGCTTGAATATTTGTCTGACTTTTTTATTAGTCACGTAAAAAGACTACAAAAAACTTGATCTGTCATCATGATGTTTTATAATTAATAGAGTGCACTTACATGATAAGACTGGATTCAGATTTTGCATAATTGTCATTTTTTCATCCATGACAAAACCCGTAGAATTTTTAACAAATTTGATTTTTTTTAAAGTAAAACTGTGACTTCTACTTTAGCAGAATGTCTTGTTAAAGTAAAAATTGAAACATGACAATCCACCTTAAAAGCCTCACACGTTTCCCCTGAATTATGGTTTGCCACAGAAAATGAGATGAAATTAATTTCCTTTGTTTGTATGACAGAGGTACAGCTGCTCAGGGCAAGCAGCCATTTGAAAATATGCAGGAACATTGTTGCAGCAGAAGTCGCTGGTGTATTAAGCAAACACACTTTGATTACAGCATGAATGCTCGTTACTAAAAAATGAGTCTGTAAATGTAGTTAGTTTGAAACCTAAAACTCTGTTCATGCTGGTCATGTGATGCATGTTCAAGAACGTGCTTTTAGTCCATGGTGTTCACACTGGACAAACAGGGAGGGGCTTCTTCATCTTTTGTTTTTTTACAATTTACTAGCACACGTCTGCCACCTATAGTTGGTAGAGGCTTGGTGTGAAATGTCAAAGTGGTGCAAAACTGGTGAATCGTGCTTCAGGTTTTTTCTTTCACAGCTCTAATCCAATAAATGAGAGACTTGATGCCATAGAATCCCCACCAGGCCCAAAGCACAATTATTAATTTCTCCTTCATGATCATGTTTACAATGGTTGATACCATGAACACGGATTTCCGTGCATGTGCTTGGAATTTTCATTGGAAGTGGTGGCTTGAATGTGGCTTGCATAAGGCGATATAAACGTAGCTTCATACTCTGTCTCTACAGTGACTCTGAAGTGCAGATCACATTTACAAATCACTCAACCCAAAACAAATTAAAGATCACAACGACAGGTAAAAAAAAAAAAAAAACAATATTAGATTTTAGAAATCAAAACAAAATTGTACAAACCAAAATATAGTTAAATTGAAATAAAAAAATGACACACTTCAGAACTCAAAATGAAACGTAAAAACACAAAACAAAATAAGAGACGGGAAAAGGTAGATACCATAGACGTTACTGATTGGATAATTATATCGCTTCATGTCAAATAACTTTCGGTTGAAATTATGGACTAACATCATCATTCAATCAGTGATGTCCCATCATAACTACTTTTTCCGGTTTTCATTTTTTTAACCTTTTGCTTTGACTTCTAGCGATTGCTTTTGTTTTCTGAAAAGTTTCATTTTTCTTTTGTTTCTTTTTGTTTTTTAATTTTGTTTTGGTTTTGTTTTTGCATGGAGTGATTTGCTGACATGATTTGCACTTCAGGGCCACTATATGTCCCTGCAGGGCATCACCTTCTCTGATGGAAGGAAACCTTACTCAGTGGTTAGAGTTGATCTATTTTTCCCTAAACGTGACTGAGTAAAGTGATCAGCGGAGCCCTGCTTCCAGTGGAAGGGGTGTGGCTTTCCAACAAGCTCACTCCGGATTGGCGACAGTAGCTGCCACAGAAACTTTGAATTGACTTCCTTTTGTTGAAGCCAGAAGTAAGCCATTCACTATGTGTGACGTCAAACTCACTCAGTCCAGTTCTCTTATACAGTCGATGGTTCTAAGACAACAGGGTCTTCACCTTCTCCTTTTGTTTTTCCAGCTCAACACACAAAACAAGCACCGGTTTTATTCTGAGCACGTCTGTCCAATTTCCTGCCCGTTCACAAACTTACATTTCCACTTTGGCCTGCCAGACCAACGGGGAAACAGTCCAAAGATGGACACATCTGTCAGTATGTTTGTGTTTGTGACAAGCAGATGCAGCTTCCCTCACAAAGTACCGCTGTGAGCTTACTGAAAGTCAGTTTTCTCAGCAGCAGCTTCTCTCCCTCTCTGTAGTTTGGTGACAATTGTCCTAGGGTCAAAGTTGAAGATCAGCAATGTGAAAGTGAAGGCTGCAGATCACTTTTTTGCTGAGTCATTCTTTTAGCATTCTCTTACATTGCAGTTTTTCATCTTCCAGGTCGATGTGGTTTGAGTTCTTGCTGCTGTGGTGCCATCCACACATATGGGGTCTCATTGTAGATTTTTACTTCTTATTTCATCAGCTTTTCACAGCGCTAATGTATTAACACCCCAGTCTTTTTGGTGCTCCACAGTGGTTCATATTCAGAGCAGAAATCCTTGACTGCAAAGCCAACTGTTAATTTCAGAAGAGAGAATGGATGTAACAGAGCCAGAGTCCTATGGGCTGCCTGTGAGGAAAGTCCCCAGCTGCTTATTGATCTGCAGACGCAGCATTCAGACTGACTTCTTTCTCTGAACAAATTTTGTTTCTTCCATCTGAGATACCAGCTCACAGCTGGTTCTCATTGGCTGTCACAGAATGTCAGGCTGAGATTTATGAGCAGCTCACAGAGAGCAGCAGAAAACTAAATGCATGTTTTTGCAGCTCAGGACAGCGCATTTAAGAGATGCACGGCGATGCTCCTGAAGACACATTCATAACCCTGCTGTCGCAATGGGACTGTACACTTCCAAACAGACAGAGACATTTCTGGTTTCCTTTTTCCCTTTTTGGATATAAGTGCGGCACATATGCAGCACAGACCCAGTCCAGAAAAAAAAAGTGTTTTTACATCTTCTTGTAGCATTTTTCTTATGATGGAGAATGTAAATAAAAAAAATCTGATTAAAATTATATTTCTGAGTACGTTTTATTCAAATTGTGATCCAGGAGGAGACGAAAGAATGCTGTTTGAAAAAGATTGTATGTTTGATGCAGAAGCTACAATCGGTGGTCCACTAGCCTCCTGCTCTGCTCCATTCTGATACATCCACTTGCAGACATATAGATCCATGAACGTCTTTGTTCTCTTCATCTAAGCTGGAACCTGACTCAAAACTGAATGGCTGGATAGCTCTGGTATTGCTTGCCATTTTCTTCCCAGTCTTTGCATCTTTCTTGGGAGTGCCATGTGTTAAAGCAAACCCCTTCCATTGATGGTATAATGTTTATCTGCATTCCCCACCTATTTAATCCACGTCTGCAGGACTTCTTATCTCAGGGTGAAAGCATCCATAAGTAGAGCCATGATCTGTCCTGGAACAAGTCAAGCTTTTCATTGCTGTTGGAAATAACTTCCACTTAAAATCTCCCATCAGCATCAGTGGGACTATTTTGAATGACTTCTTGCTTCCAACCGTACAGTTTAGTAGCCACGTGACTTCCAGTAATGAGAGTAGCTGGTAACAATGAGACTGTCAGAACCGCAGCTTCAGTTTGGGATCATGTCTGAGGACGCTCATGCTGCTGCGTTCATGCTGTTGAATTGTTGTGCTTTGTTCAGTCAGAGCAGGAGAAGCTCCTGTTTGGAGTGTTTGTGTTTCAGCGCTCTGTGTGAGGCTGGAGGAGGGAGGGCATGTCACCAGCATTAACCTCAGTGAGCCGCCTCCTTCTCATGGTAATGGAGACAAAGTCATTACTGTCGCAAAGTCATTACTGTCACAACCACCCAGCAGCTTTCACGCGGCCTCTCACAGCTCTGTACAGATAAACACCTTTTCCACATTCATTTAATTCTGAAAAATACAGCAAACTGGGATACAAAGAGAGTTTAATGTCTAATGATTCAGACCGCTGCAGACTAATGTGATGACTTCCATGATTTTTGGTTTAAATTAAAATACTTGGAAATTGAGATATTGTGACATCCAGTTTTATCAGTTTTTAGTGATGAAACTATTTTTTTGTTACTTTTCCAAAGTTCATTCCATGTGCTGCTAGACGTCATTAATCACAGATGCTTAACAGTATGTAGATCTTTTGTTTATAGTTAAAACGCCCGCCATTTGATAACAGAAGTCTCAAACAAAGTCTTGCTTGTTTTCTTCTCTTTGGCGGCTTAAACAGACTTCAGGATTTCAGAGCTTTAAAGACACGCAGAAGCAGAAGCAGAAGCGCACACACTGCAGTTCACTGAGCGGATGCACATCAAAGGAGAGCCGGCCATCAGTGAGATGGAGGAAGCAGCCGGAGGCGAGGAGCTGATGTGACTGAAGTGCTGTCTAATTCACACAATGGCCTGTGTGTGTTGTCTGTGTGTGTGTGTGGTCTCTCTGTGGCTGCACTTAAAGTAAATCGGATTTGTGCTGGAAGTGGCAGAATAGTGCAGCAGGAAATGAGACACACTTCCTGTCTGTGAGTGAAGGGCAGCACCTGACATAGGTCTGCAGCTAACCTGCAGTTTTAAATCCTCATTTACAGTATTTGTTTGTTTTTAGAGAGTTCTAAAGTCCTTTCCAACAAAACGTTGTTCTTGTCACTGGTGAGAAATCTAGAAATCTGTTTGTAGAATTATCCCATTCTTTTCCTTTCTTGTCCTTTTCAAGTCCCATTGAAGACTGGAACAAGTCACACACATCATCCAAGGATGACACGTGTCTGCTTTATTAAATAAACCAGTCTAACTCTTTCACACTTGAAAACATTTAGTAAAAGCATTCCTGGTGGTCTTTTGATTATGATTATGCTGTTCTTAGCCAGAATTTTAAAAAAAAAAACGGTGTCGTTTTCTAGGACATATTTTCTGCAGAGCGACAGGAGTTCATCAGAAATTTATCTCTGAGTTGTGGATTGGACTGTTGTCCCGGAAGTTCAGTAAGCCAGCAGTTATTTCCCATCAGTCCTTGTTTACACTCTCTTCCGCAAGTTTACAGTCCCTCACAACCCCAAAAACTATTAGTGGTGCAAAAATGGTGGACAATACAAGAGCTATCCAGCTGTACAGTTTTGATCCAGATTCCAGCTCAGACGAGGAAGACAAAGACATTCATGGATCTATTTGTCTGTGGATGCATTAGAATATCCCACGTAGCAGCTACTAGGTTTTTCTCACAGGATTTTTTTCATCTGCTCCTGATTCACCATGAGCTGAATAAAGAAATACTCAGAGACGCAGTTTTACTCCTAATTTTCTTCCACACATTTCCTCCATCATGAGGACAAATGCCACAAAAACATGTTTAAAACACATTTTTCATTTTCATTGTTCCGTTGTTTCATTGTTCAGTGTTAAGTGTTTTCAACTAAATCTATGTGATGTGAACTAAATCTTGTGATCAAAATCTATTTGAATATATTTTTTTAGGGGTGTAACGATTCATTTTAACAACAATTTGATTTGTATCATAACTTATAGTTGCTGATAAGATTCATAGTCAATTTTGGTTCATTTTGACCAATCTGATTGATGGTATTTACGCTATAGTAAAATAAACCTACAATGTATTAATACAAATGGTATTTTCCAATATCGTTACAATTGATTTATTTCATTTTGAACCGTTTTTTAATGCTTTCAGTTGATTTGATTCAGTTCTACTCTTCCTCGGTCACATTGATCTGGGTGGATTGTAGGAATAGAAATCGATTCATTGATTAATCGTTACACTACTAATATTTTGTATAAAATGGTCTTCACTTTGTTGTAGCTCATTTTGAACAGAATTTTAAAAGTTTAGATGGTTGAAAACATTCACACTTTCCTGATGTGAATCCATTATTGCATGTTTTCAAATGAGTCACAAAACCAATAAAATGTGTAACAACATCAATTAATTTCAGTTCATTTTATATCTTTTCTTTATAATTCATACTTTTGCTGAAACTCCAGGCTAAACTGAATTTGATGTTTTGTAATTTATGAGCTGAATGTCTTTGCGCAGGAAGCTGCTATGGGGATGGTTCAGATGGGGGATAAAAAGTCTTATGTGATGAAAACAGATGCACTCAAGGTCCTTTGGGATTTGTCTCTTCAGGGCCAGAATGTGGCTTTGACTGCAGTTGAACATGGTTACAGTCCAGCCATCCCATGTTCTTTAGACGTTCTCATGAATGTCTTGTGCTTAGGATGCCTGAAGGAGTCATCATTTGGGTATTTATGTTTCCTGGTCTTTCCTCTTTGCTAGAAGTGCTGCTGCAAATAAAGTGCAGCCCCTTCTTTCCTCTCCCTGCAGCATATTGATTTTAAGAGTGTGCACATGCCATTAATGCATGGCTAGTGCTCTAATTTCAATGTTCCAAGTACTGTGGTGGGAATATTAGACTGTGGTCTGCATCTGAAACTCGCTTTGTGACATTTTCTTCCCAAAGACGGATGGTTGTGTTTATGGAGCAATGGTGGAACCTTTCCAGTTTCCAAACTGACCCAGTTCTTTTCTTAACAAAGTGCTCTGCTTTTTTTTTTTTCTCTCCCTTTTATGCCAAGATGTGTGGCTTCTATTTCTGCATCTCCTCATAATGCTGCTATATGAGTGCAGCAGCACACTTGTACTCAGCAATGAAGTGATGTAGAGGCAGCAGCCCCTCATCTGCTGAGCCCTAATGAGACCCCAGCAGCCAAGGGAAGACTTTGAAAGACGTGCAATTATGACCAGGGCTGAGGTGGTGTACGTGAGCAAAAAAAAAAGTTTATCTTTGGAATATAATCCCTGCGAGGTAAAACCAGCTCACTTGCTGTACATGTCGGACAGTAAGGCACAGGTGAGTTTAAGTCAGTCAGTTTTTTTCTTTATTTAACAAGCAGAGGTGCTGCTTTCAGGACACTTAAGTCATTCTGCAGCTGGTCAGCCTGTCAAAAACCGCCCCTCTCACCCTCCGCGGTTGGTACCTCACCTCAAGCTCGGGTCCTCTACCAGAAGCCTTGAAGCTTTAGGGTCCTGCAGTATCTTAGCTGTTCCTAGCACTGAGCTTTTCTGGACTGAGATGTCTGAGGTCTTTCCAGGGATCTTCTGTAGCCACTCCTCCAGTTTGGGGGTTACAGCCCCGAGTGCTTCAATTACCACAAGCACCACTGTCACCTTCACCTTCCAAGCTCTGTCCAGTTCTGCTCTGAGTTCCTGGTATTTCTCCAGTTTCTCATGTTAGTTGGTGGCAGTTAGTGAGAGTTGAGAACACTTAATAGAAGTTGATGGCACTTGGTTTCAGTTTTTGACAGTTGGTGGTAGTTGGGGGCAACTCCATAGGTGCTGTGACAGACTCTCTAGAGCACAGGTGTCAAACTCCAGGCCTGGAGGGCAGGTGTCCTACATGTTTTCCAACCAACCTCCCATTGAAGCTCTTTATTGGCTAAATACACCTGATCCAGGTAATCAGCTGCAGATGCGGCAAGGTTTCTGGAAAACCAGTAGGAGGTCGGCCCTCAAGGCCTGGAGTTTGGCACCCCTTCTCTACAGCATACCCACACTTGCCCAACAGTAACTGGGATGGGATCTGGAAACCTGGTTTTCTACCTTCATTGAAGGCCCAAAGCGCTTTACAGTCACGGTCCCATTCACACACACATTCACACACTGATGGTGGCTCTGCTGCCAAACACTGGCGCCAACCTTCCATCAGAGGCAATGTGGGGTTCAGTGTCTTGCCCAAGGACACTTCGACACATGGGCGAGCAAGGCGGGAATCCAACCTGCAATCTTCCGATCAGAGGCTGCCTGCCCTTTCCACTGCACCACGGCCGCCCACGATCAATCCAGGCTGTGCACAGGCTGGTGTGTCGTGACCTACATTCTAGAGCAACTGTTCTGTCAACCAGGAGTTGGTGTTTGGCTCCTCTGGAATCTACTGATGCCCTTCTGTGCATTGCTCATGAATGGATCCATTTTCAGATGTATTTTGGTTGCAATGACGTCTGGCAGTAGCTTCTATGTTGTGGAGATACAGGTTATTGGCCTGTAGTTGGTTGGGACTGTACCCTTTGAGGGATTCTTCTGGATCAGGATCGTTGGCCCTTCTGTTAGCCATTCAGGGTGAGTCCCATCTCTTAGCAGCTGGTTCATTGGTGCTACCAGGCGCTCATGGAGTGCAGTGAGTTTCTTAAGACAGTATGCATGTATCTTGTCCCGGCGCTGTCCAGTTTTTATGGCTCTTTTTTGTATATATATGTATTCATACATTTATATGTATATATATATATATATATAATTTTAGCACATGACAGTGCTTTAGCTTAGTTTTTCTAGACATATTGATTGGAGTTATTTTTGTAAAAGATTATTCTAGTTTGCAATTTTTTGTTTAGATTAAGAAGTATTTGGGATGCAGCGATTCACTTTCCCATGATACGGGTTACACTTAGATTTTTTTGGGTCACAGTTTTGTTTTGATTTGATATATGATTTGTGTTTTACAGAACAAAAAAAAAAATCACAAAAATCCTTTTTTTTCATTAGCTAGAAAGCAAGTAACAATAAAGAAAAGGATTTTCATTGGCTCATACTAAGCCTGGCACAATGTAGTAAAACTATGAACAACAAATCCTCCCTAATTTAAGCACAACAATTGTTCAAAGTAAACATGCTGGTTTACCGTAAAGATGCACCAATTCTCTTTCCCCATGATTCCGTTTAATGGTGCAACATACAAATCAGTTTTCAGCTGAGAATTGTGGCATCCATAGTATGTACTAACTCAACAAAGCCCTTCGAACCCTTCTTCAGTCCATAATATTCATTGTGTTTGCTAAATTAATTTATTGGCAACGACTCCTTTTAGAATTTTACAGATTCTGCCAGAAACATGTTACAAGTACTTTGTGTGTACTATTTTTCCCATTGAAAAGATGGAACTGTTTTTGTCCATGCTTTCAGTCTGTATGTATGTTTTTCACACACAAACCTTAAGTAATAAAGGTCCATGACAACATGTGTGCATTCTAAGCATAAAAAATACTTTGCCACAACCCTCAAAGCAGCTTTGTAAGTCAGAGCAGAAGAACTTAAAGTCCCACTCTGATCGTCTTTTGATCTAATGTAAAAATGTTCCCCTTGCTCTTTTAGCTATGATTATGCTGTTTTTTAGACAAAATCTAAAAACCTACTTTGTTATAGGACATAGTTCTTACAGAGCGACAGGAGTTCATCAAAAATTCACCTCTGAGATGTGGGAGAGACTGTTGGTGCAGAATAAGTGGAATTGTTTCTGTGGAGTTAGTCCTGCTTCATTTCCCATCATCCATTTGTTCTCTCACTAGCCTACAGCCCCTCACAACCCCAAGCTAACATATTTGGTTAAACAAAAATGACGACTAATATTGGAGCCATCCAGTCGTACAGTTTTGATCCAGATTCCAGTTCAGACGAGGAAAACAAAGTCATACATGGATCTATGTGTCTGAAAGTGGATGCATTCGAATGGAACGGAGCAGGGAGCTTTGGTCATTGGAAGCTGAGGAAGAATCTGTGAGTTTCCTCATGTTGAAATAATTTAAAAACAAAGTGAAGAGAAAAAACAACAAACTATAGATTATTTGCTGGCTTTACCAAATTATTATACTTTAGTGGCAAAAAGTCATTCATATCTGTTGACTATCTATTCTTTTTTGAGGGTAAATCCTGCTCCTTGTATTTTAGCATTGTTGGGCCTTTTATATGTTTTTAATACAGATCGTCTTCAAACAGGCAGGACATGTCCACTGCACAAATACAGATCACATGTCTTCATGCTTTGCCTCTAAAATGAAACACTAGAAGACAAAAGTATCAATTAAATTTTTTGGTTTCTTATTTAATCAGAAATCTGTTTAGACAGACTCTTGATTCCTGTCATTAGGAAAAGGGTAAAAAGTGGATCTGCTATTCAACCATGCAGATAATTGGTTGACCTCTCAACTAACATTCTGTCAGATTATATTTGAATTATTGCAGCTAGAAAGAAGGATATAAAGTCAGGGTTAAAGGAAGTGCACTGTGCTCCTGTGTGTTAGAGACGCCTCCACTGCAAAGCCATCAGTTTGGCAGCTGCAGACAGTGAGAAATGAGCCTCCATCACAGAGGAGAGCAAGGAAGAAGAATCACAACTACCTCCAGAGATGGGAACAAAAAAAGAGAACCAAGCTGCAGCCCAAATCCTCTGAAACACACAGGAGGACACTGCAGCAGCCCTGCTTTTCTCCTGCATGTTGGCCAGCAGAGGGAGGTGAGACAGCACAGACCACCAGGCTTGATGCTTTAACCTGAGTGATGCAACAGTTATCATAAAACATGGAAGCTAAAGTCAGCATCAGGACTGTCCATGCTGCCTCTGTCACAGTAGCTCAGCTCTGCTGTTTGTCTGCTTTGTTTGCTGGTTTCTGGATTACTGGCTTGGTGTCATCCAAGCTGCTGTCAGCAGAGAGAAGAAGCAGGGTCCACCCTGCTGGGTACCTCTGCACTAAAGCACTGAGCTAAAATCTTCCCTGTGGGGGCTGTTTAAAAGCTCCACTACTGCAGCAGAGAGAAACGTTTTCAAATGTGTCCTAATGTAAGGAAAGATATTTCGTTATTTTTGTACACAACTGCTGAAACACTCCATGAAGTGCGTGTGCCACAGCCTGCAGAGAGCATTGTGGGACCTGAATGGCTGCTGGGAGCGTTTTCTGCTCTCTTGGTTCATTCTTCTGGACAGCATCCTGCAGCATTACACCCCCTAGAATCCATCTGTCTGTGAGTCCACCTGGTGAGCCCGCTGCCATCAGTTCGCATCTATTCATCACTGCTGGGATTACAGTGCGCTATTCTGAATGCACGCAACACAGAGAGGACTGAAAGAGGCACAAATGAAATCCTAAAAATGATGCATCAACGCATGCAAGCTAGCAAGTGATAAGCAAGCAAGTGATAACTTATCCAATGAAAAGCTGAGAGGTGAAGTTGACATTCATCTTTTAAGGACTGGGGCATGATGGTGGAAAGCTGCAAAAAGAAAGCAAATACAGTCTTTTAGTTTAGATTATCTCAGTTTTGTCTTTTTTGACCAAAAATGACTTTGGATCCTTTTAAAACAAATACTACTACTGTTGAACGTCGTAGTTCTGATCAATCTGATCGACTTTTATTTGATTGATTCTGTAAAAAAATAACTATTATTCTTATGTAAACACTTGCACACAGGAAACATTCTATATAAGACATCATGGGGAAGCTTTTCCACTTGATTTTTCATTGATAGTTTTAGTTGTTAAATCCTCGGTGAATGAAGGAACCTGATTTTACTCTGTTAATAACGGCCTTTGCTGGAGTTGTGCTGCTGCTCTCCAGACTGATGTGTTAGAAAACTGGATTTTCTCATCTCTAAAACTCTGCAAAAGGAAAATACTGACAGATAAAAAAAGATGAAGCACAATTCTGACTCATCTATCTGTGCAACATTAGGTTGCTAAGCTTCCATTGTAAAGATGTGAGCTTCTTGATTGACAGTCTGATGAAAGCATTGTTGCTTTTGGGTTCATTTTTATGGTAGCTAGTTTAACTTTCTGCTTCCTCTAGTTATAACCAGGTTTTATATTTGGCTCTTGCAGTACGTTTAATTCTGTGCAGCTGTGCTCTTAAAAGACCCACTTCAATAAAAATCAAGTTTTTGCTCTTTAATCATGTTCAAGTAGCATTTTTCTGATGATGGAGGACAGATTTAAAGAAAACGAGGCTCAAAATTGCATTTCTGAGTATTTCTTTGTTCAAATCATTGTGAATCAGGAGCAGACAAAAAACTTTTGCTGGAAAAAAGCTTTTAGCTGTGATGTAAAAGCTACAATTGGTGGCCCACAAGCTCCCTGCTCCGCCCCAGACAAATAGGTACAAAAAGGTACTGCTAACGTTATGGGAAATGGGGGTAAGCTGACAATGTGCCAACAGTTCTGCCCACAACTCATAGGTGAGTTTCTAATGAACTTCTGCCGCTTTTGCCTAAAAATGGCATAATCTTGGGATCAATGGGATCACTTTTACAATAGATCAAAAGAGGATCAGAGTGGGCCATTAAGGAAGAAACCTGATTTTTAATGACCCCCAGTGTGTGACTTTTCAATGGATTATGTATCAATTTTGTGTAAAATAAAAAAATAAAAAAAGTTGTCTATGCATGTTAACACAAAGTAACGAATGACAAAACGAGCGTAAAGTTCCCTCTAAACCTACATATAGTATGGAAAACAGGTGTTATGTAACTGTGGATCATATATGCTTTGCCATCTGTCTGACAGCCAAAGCTTGGGTAAATGTGGGTCACACAACAGGATAACAATCCTGAGCATGCAGGCTGATCAAATCGGAAAAACACAATAATGAATGACTCAATCTCTCATTTATCCAGGCTTTTGGGGTACTTCTCTATTAGGGCTAGAAAATAACGACACAACAATTTGTGTTCATATTTGGTATGAAATTGTAAAAAAGAAAAACACACTGTATTTTTAACAGGTCCATAAATATGTCACACACTCCTGGTCAATAGATGCACTACTTGATGTACGTGGGGCTGTAACTCGTAATTATTTAGTTAATTATGCTGCGTGTTAATATGTTTTTATTTTTCATAATTATTGAAAAGAAACATTTATATCTACTTTATGTGACTACATGCATTTTAACAATGCAATGTTAACCTTTAGACGTCTGAATTTGTTTCTGGCTATGATAAGAAAAATCAAAATTTTGCAATCAAGCAGATGCTACATGAAGGTCATTTTGGAGCTGAAGTGGTTTGATACATATTTGTATCAATAGAGGTCAAACGGTTAAAGAAGATGTTTGGCTTCATTATTTTTTTCACATCAAACTGTTAACAAACTAACAGTTTTCTCTTTATATTCCGTGATCCTAATGTATAAGCTATTAGCTCTAAAGGTAAATGTTTTAGAGGATGAGTGGAAATGCCTGCATGTTATGCTACGTACACACCGGGCATGGGAAGCATGTTCTTGAACACTTTTGGCACCTACAGTTGGCAGAGGCTTGGTGTGAACTGTCAAAGCGTTAAAAATCTGGTGAATCTTGCTTCAGGTTTTTGTCTCTCTATTCCGATCTAATACTTGGTGTCATATAATTCAGTCTGCAATTACTAACTTCTCCTCCACGATCATGTTTACAATGGTTGGTTCCGTGAATGAAAAGGGAGGCCATCCATATGTCAACCAAATTCAAGTCCTTGATTGGTCAGTGCTCAAATGGTTTTACTTTCGATGCGTGTTCAATGGCAGCGACTTTTGTGCATAGATCCCCAAAACGGTCTTAAAAGCTAGCATAGTGACGGGGGAAAGATTTTTGGATGCAGAAACCCGAGAATACATGCGTTTACATAGACTTTCCTTTGGAAGTGGTCACTTGAACACACATTCCTGATGGCGGTGTGAACGTAGCATTAAGGTTGTCTCAGCCTTCTCCCCAACAGGGCCTGTGTCTGTCTGGTGGGGTCTTTCTATGGGTTAAGGAATCTTTCAAAACAATCGTATCCATAAAGACAAAGTTGTGCACAAAAACAATACTCTGTGCCAGCTTTGCTGAAAAAAATTATTATTTTTTTCATAGCATGTCGGTTTTGAATACAATTTGTCTTTGTTTTGAATATGACTTTTATTTGTCTTGAACACAAAATTGGTCATGTTAATTAACTGTCAAAAATACCTCACGGGGTCACAGGCATATACATCGTGTCCCGAAACATCGATTGCCAAAATTTTGCATGCGTGTTGTTGAGGTTCACTTAACAAACTAAAATGAGAACTTTTTTGGAAGTTATTGATCCTGTAACAGGAAAATGATCTTGATATCCATAGCTCTGTTGAAAAGGGAATAAGACGGATCGTATTACAGCGATCTCCGGACGCATTTTGTGGTTGTGAGGCGACAGCAGCTGATCGTGTAAACAATGCAGCAGCGGATCGTTTTAAAGCCAGAAGTTATGGAAAGGTGTAAAGACGAGGTTCCATCAAAGTTGTGCACAAATTTATGCACAACTTATTCTTTATGAATATGTTTCCTTTTGACAGTTTTAATATCTCATATATTTCTCTCTATATGTTGAAGGTCAAATGAAAAATATTGACCTCATTTAAATCAAGAATGTTGTTAAACCTTTAGTGTTCTAAATGTCAGAGGCAAGAGCTCTGTCTCCCCTTCTGGTCACATACGCTCCGTACGTCTCCAGAGAACTAGACACACTACATCTCCCAGCAACCCCAGCGCACACTCCCCGGATGTCACTCAGCTGACACTCATTGACAATCATCCACATGATGCTAAAGCACAGCACAGATCCACGCTCAGTGCGAAGTATTGTTTGTGCCATTCAGCCTGGATACTATGACACTGATACTTGGACATAAATATGTATTTCTTACCTCCATCAAAGAGGAGACATTTGCATTCAGCTCACTGCTTTCTGCTTATTTTAGGATTTTCTGCCTGTGTGTGTGTTGCTGCACTTTTTTGTGTGTCTTACCAGTCACTGAGCCTGCAGGGTCTCTGAGGATAAAAACACATTTATACTCACACTTCCTCCGATCTTCCTCTCTAATTTTCTTACACCCTTGTTATTCAGAAACAAACACACGCTAACACACTCTCTGGCAGATTTTTCCCATGCAATGACTGTAATGTGTGCAAAACAGTAAAGGGATATTAAGCTAAAAAAGGGAACGATTTAAATTTTAATGAGTTATGCAGGAGGAGGCGGTTATTTCATTGGAAACAGTTGGGTGCACAGGGCAAAATCTATAATCCTCTTTATTGGAGTGAGTCTCCATGGATGTCCTCTGGGACTTCAGTCTATGTGCTCCTCTTGGTGTTGTGTTCATGTGTGTGTGTGTATGTGCGTGTGTGAGGCAGAGGTGGCGATGGAGCTGCCGTGAAATCTCTTTGTTCTCATGCAGGAATATTTCCATTTGAGAACACGTGCATAATCATCTGTGACTCATGGAGAATAAGACGAACATGATGGTTCATTTCAGAATTTAATTTCAGCCCAGCGTCAAAAGCAGATACTTTCTTTGTATATTGATAGGAAGCATGGATGTGGGCTGTAATTTGACAAGATTACAGTTAGTCCTGCTTTTAGCTGGAAATGTAACAACAAAAAGCATGTTGCCGTGATGGACAGATTCTGGTGAGAAACATTCATGTTATTTCTTTTGTCTTTGATTAAACGAAGTGGAGAAGTCTTCCTTCACCCACACCAGTGCTCACCTAATTAAAGATTCCTCGTTTGCATTTTTAACATCATTCCAGCTTCGTGCTGCAGTGGGACATAAACTTTGAGCTCGTCCAGCAGCAGATGGTCTGACCCTTCGCAGCACTGACGTCAAATGATGCAGCACATCCCATTTCTTTTAATTGCAGTCCCCTTGGATACCGTCTTGTATTAAGGCCGTAATGCTCTAACTGTACCAACGGAAACAAAGGTTTACATCATCTCACAATATATCCATTAACATGAGTACCATCCTCTCATTTTTAGAAACTTTGTAGATATTTTGAAGGTGTTATCATTAGAGTGGACATCTAAAACACACAAAACCATCTGCTAGCAAACAGAAAGCAACGTGTAGCTGAGCAAGCAAGAAATTCTATGCAGCTGTGCTGTAAAAGACCAGCTCTGACGAAAATTTTGTTTTTTGGTGTTTGTAACATGTTCTTGTGGCATGTTTCTCAAGATGGAAGAAATTTTTTATACAAAATGAAGTTTAAAATGGCATTTCCGAGTATAATTTGATTCAAATCACTTCAAATCAGGAGCAGAAGAAAAGTGCTGTTGGAAAAAGCTTGTAGGTGTGATGTAGATTTTCAATGGATTTTATTGGTTTTGAAATGGTTCATTTCAAGCAATCAAAGCAAAGCAAACTACAGATGTATACATCTTTGCAGAGATGCATCAAACTTGTGTTCATTGTGTAATTAGTGTTAATTCTGACATTGATTGGTAAAAACAAATACATAATCTTACAGACACCTACATGGAAATACATGTAGTTCAATGGTTACTCTTATGCATACAGGATATGACATGAGACTATTAAATATTAAGTTTGTCAAAAGGAAATTAACTAATTGCTTGAAAGAGAGTGCAGTGGTCTTGCTCAAAACTGTATAGATCCAGTATTGTTCGCCTGCTTGCTCGCACTAAAATTATGCTGGGGGTTGTAGGGGCTGTAAGCTAGCAGGAAAATGTGTAAAGGAATGATGGGAAGTGGGGGTGGGCTTGCTCAGCACCAACAGACCCGCCCACAAGTCAGAAGTGAATTTCTAATGAATTCCTGGCGCTCTGCAGAAACTATGTCCTAGAAAACGACACAGGATTTTTGATTTTGGCTAAAAACAACATCATCATAACTTAAAGATCACCAATACTATCTGACCGGAGGTTCACCTGGGGATGTGGGAATGTTTCTATATCCCAGCTGGTCTGATAAGGTCCTGCATCATCCTGCTGTGTTTTCTGCATCCCTGACCTCAGCTTCAGTTTCATACAAGAATGTTGCATTTTCTGGTGTTTCCTAAAGATCCCTCTATGAAATTATCTTTGTAAATGCTTTCATCATATTTTTGGCATGTAATTTAATGAACTCTGCATCATAACACACTGAAGACTATCTCATAAGAGAAGTGAGACTCTCCTTTTTCTGCTTTTAAACTCAAACACAGGATGTGCAGTCCTCTCACTCCTACTTCTTGGTCCTGATGTTCTCACAGTGATTTATTCGAGTTCACCCTGAGACATGGCTGGTGCAATAGGTGGGCTGGTGTTACACTTACCTAAGTCACCCCCCCCCCCCCAACCCCCGCTGCTCACAGTGATTGATCAACACCAAGCAGGAGGCCACAAAGCCCGAATGCATGCAAAACACACAATTAGTGGGTGTTGTAGTTTCAGGTGACAGCAGCTTTGTGACTGTGGTGGGGGTGATGAATGGAGAGGCTAGCCTGCAGAGACCTGGATGTTTGTTTCAGAGAGAACTCCGACATTCTTGCATTTTTCACGTCCTTCTCTGTAGTTTGTTGGAAACCTATGTGACAATCAATTTATTTGAATCAAATGAACTCAGAAGAGTCACATTTGACTTGACTGTCTCTTTAAAATAATCGTGTCACACATGTTCATTTTAAAAGTTCTGCTTCTAAGCAAATCCAGCAATTATGAAGGTGTGGGACGGTCAGGGAGGTCGGACTTTAATCCTTTTCTTTTGCTAAACTCTTCATAACTCCATTAATGAGTGGATCCCACAAACGCCTCGTATCTTCAGCTGTTTGAAACATATTAAAGCCTCATATGGACCTCAGCTCTCTAACTAAACTCATCCTCTTAGTATCAGATGCGTGACATATTGGGACAAGAACATTGATTTCCATACATTTGCAACGGAAAAAGAATCAGAAAGATTAGACGTGGCTACAGGTGGAAAAATCCATTAGGCAGAAAATCGTAAAGTAAAGGAAGTTTATAAAGTAAATGGAGTACTGTTTGTGTTTTGTCAACATTGTGGTTTTAATTCTGAATGAATTTCTGTCAGACAAATTTGAGAAAAAGGATGTCATTTCAGTGGACTGAATTTCTTAACATAAAGAAAGGTTTAAATGAGATTTAAAAACCTCAAAGTAAGTTCTTGTCTGTCGATGTCAGAGAATGCTGTGTGGCGTTGAGTCCACTCCATGACAGCAAACTGCTGCAGTGACGGCAGGAGAAGCTGCTGGAAGCTGCTTCATGGCAGTCTGGGCTGCTTTGGCTCGGCTCGGTTTATGCATATGGCCCGCTCTGGCACCAGCACACTGTACTCCTCACTTGGCTGAACATTAAACACATGACAACCACTTGCCTTTTTACAGGATGCTCTACAACTGTAATCCTCCAATTCATTTAAAGCATCACGGCCATTAAAACCTTTTTCCTCCTCCTTTTTTTAGAAAATGACAGCGAATTACAATTTGTCACACCATGTCACCATGATTTTCCTTTCTTTCATTATTATCAATCCAGCCGCAGAGCAGAATGAGGAAGCAAACATGGAAATGTCAAACTTCATTTTTGAGTCTGACCTCAGATGTCCAAACGCTGGAGTGAAGGGTGGAGGTCTCCTGGTGTTTGCCGCGTTGTGGAAAGTCCCTTTTTCCATGGTTCCTTTTGAGGTTATGAGCCTTTTTCTAACCACACTTGTCAACAATCACAGACAGAAGCACTTTTATTTTTTTTCAGTGAAAATAAAACCACAGATTGTGCCAGAGGCCATCTGGCCAAACATTTGGCATAAATTCCAGCTGAGAATCGCTATCAACCCTTTCTCTGTTAAAATCTTCTTTATTGTCTTTGAAAAGTAGCTTTTGGTAAATGAGAAAAAAACTTTGCATTCCTCATTGTGGTAGAAGAATAGCTGCAGAGGAACTAGCCTTTAACTACATACTAGAATTGGAAGTGAGTTGTGGTGATCTGTGCTTAGAGCTGCTATGTTTGTAGGTGTAACATTTGTACTTTTATTACCAGTCACACAAGGTTTCAATACCCGTTACTGTCTGAACACATTTAACTAGTTCTTTCAGAGTTTACTGACTGTCAGTACAGTGTGTCACCTTCTTTTGTTTGGTCATTGGTGTGATCACTGGTCAACATTTAGTCTCTGTTCAGTATGTAGTTCAGCATATACAATCTTCTATTTGCTTTCATCTATTTCAACCATTGTTGTGTTAACCCTTTAACAGCAGAGATGTCGCCGGCAACACCACACACACCGACCGATTACGTGATCAATGGCTTTGAACGATGAATGTAGTGCATATCAGAAAGCCGCGTCAGAATCAGCTGATTTATGTTGATGGCGTGAGCACGTCATGACTAAAAGTGTTCCATATAAGGCTGCTTTCCTCTGTAACAGCATCTGCTGGAATGATGTGAATTGCATCTACGTTTGAAGATACGGTCATAAAGAATGTAAACTGTGGAACTAAAGCTCCCATATAAAAAAGGTTTACTCCTTTGACAGATTCTTGCTTCTTTTCCTCACATTTATGACTTTTGACATAAGAATTGTCCTCATTAAAATTGAATGGAAAATGCTTGGAGCTTTTCTGACACTTTCTGCTTGTTGAGCTTGTTGAACTAAAAGTTCTCAAACTGTTGAGCAGGAAAAACATCTTAAACTTTTATTGTTTCACTTGTGGTTTTCTCTTGAAGCCAGTCACTTGAGTCAGCTGTTAATGGTGGTAACTTAAATCACACAGAGCCTTGTTTAGCCTGTTTATTTTTCCTTTTATTATACCCAGGCAGCTTTAGAGGCTCTTTTGATTTTGAGGTAGCCTTTTCTGGGATTGTTTCACTTTCTTTAGCTAACGTTGTTTCTATCAGTTCATGTCAGAAGTTAAGTTTGCAGTTCAGGTCTGGGTTTTGATCAGAAAATGAGGAAGGCTGAATAAGGGAAAAAGAATTCTGGTCTGTGCCGAGAATGAGTGACTCTGCATGGAGTCGTGTTGCAAAAAGTGCACAACAGCACTGCAAATGTGTGTATGACACAGCAACAATGCCTCTTTCATAGTGAATCTATTCAGATTGATAATTGCAAAAGACGTCAACCCTTCATGCTTCTGCAGTGACCTAATGACCTTCCTGAGTGACAGATTGCAGCTCTTTACTTATTTGGTTTAAATTGAATGCAGGGGGCTGGTCATTTTTTGTGCCCCACCTTTTGGAAACTGTAACAGGCGTTTTCTGCCTTTGACAAGCACGTTAACAAATTACTCTTTCCTCTGCGTTGTGTTCAGGAACGAAGGCCAAGATGACCTCGGTTTTATCAACAGGTTTATTCTGACATAAATGGAAAAGAACAACTGTGTGACTGCAAGTCTCCAGAACATTGATGCCTACAGATTCACCAAAACATCAAATTCAGCACCCAGAACCACAAAAGAAATAAAACAAAATACGCAAGGAGAAAAGCATCACCTATACCTGCCACAGCAGAGGACAGTGTGAACTGAGGGTGTGAATCACTTCCAGAAAGGGCAATGAGCTTGAAACAAACAAAAACAACAGGGTTGGCAAAACAAATGTCTTCATAACCTGGAAATAAGGATTTTGGTAGAATTTCATTATCAAAAAAGTTTTCTCCTCGTTACTAAAACCTCAGATTCTCAGATTTTGCTGATTTGAGGTGGAAACTTCAGCAGAACCAAAATCTCACAAATGGAATATTATTGATAACTTTTTTAGACACGTGAATTTGAAGGCACAGTGGTTAGCGCTCACACCTCACAGCGAGAAGTTCTTGGTTCAAATCCTGTCCGGGTTATTCCTGTGTGGAGTTTGCATGAGGGCTGCACGGTGGCGCAGTGGTTAGCGCTCCTGCCTCACAGCAAGAAGGTTCCTGGTTCAAGTCCTGGCTGGGGGACCTTTCTGTGTGGAGTTTGCATGTTCTCCCCGTGCATGCGTGGGTTTTCTCCGGGGACTCTGGCTTCCTCCCACCGTCCAAAAACATGCTTCATAGGTTAATTGGTTGCTCTAAATTGTCCCTAGGTGTGAGTGTGAGTGTGTATGGGTGTGTGATTGTGGCCCCTGCGACAGACTGGCGACCAGTCCAGGGGTGTACCCTGCCTTCGCCCATGAGTAGCCGGGTTAGGCTCCGGCAACCCCGTGACCCCGAAAGGGATAAAGCGGATTGGAAAATGAATGAATGAGTTTGCATGATCTCTGTGACCTGTACATGTGTGGGTTTTCTCTGGGAACTGGCTTCCTCCCACAGTCCAAAAACATGCTTTATAGGTCCTGGTATCCTGTCTAGCATGTACCCCGCCTTCAGCAACTGTTGCCAGGACAGGCTCCAGCAACCCCATGACCCCGAAAGGGATATAGTGGATTAAGAATAGAGATGGATGGATGAATTTAGAAAAAAAACCTATGCTGATATTATTAAAACCTGTGTCTTTTACATTGCTTTTATGTACTATTGCAGTGAATTGTGGGTTAATTTTTTCCAGCATATTAAACATACACCTCTTAGCACTTGCCTTTTCTACTGTCAACATGTTGGATTCTCAGACGTGATCTTTTACATCTTTTATGCAAATTTTTTAAAAACCCCTTTAAAAAAGAAGCATTCCTCAGTTTAACACTGGAACACAAATGCTATTTTTCATGGGTTCACAAAGTCAATCTTTACAATCTTGTTAACCTTTACGCCAGAAGGTCAAATCTAAACCTGTCTGTGATTCTTTATTGTGGATTCATGTGTATTGTCAGAGAGATGAGAGTTCCTGATGAGTTCTTCAGAATGTCAGTTCTACTGTTAGTGTTGCACTGCGCCTCGTTTTCCTGCTGCCTACCCTTTATTTAGAAAGGTCATTACTGTCCAGATGGTGTCCTCTGTGTGTGTGGGTGTGTGTGTGTGCGTGCGTGCGTGCTGGCGTGTGGGTGTGTGTGTGTGTGTGTGTGCAGTGCTCTCGCACTTAAGATGCAATAAATCATGCTGCAATTTTGTTAGCGACTCGCCTCCTCCACCAGCCTTGAATCAGGCGCTCAGGCTCATTTACATTCTCAGAGCCGGTGGGTTGCTTCAGGGACTGGGAGGATGCAGATGATGTCATGGCTTAGTACACACGTGCACTTTATAAGCACACCATGAAAAGCTCAAACAGGACTGTCAAATTTACCGCTGAACTCCATCTTTGTCTCCACAGAAACCACTAGAGCTGAGCTGCTGCGGCACAACAGTAAGTCTGTTTGTTCTTCACTCGGCTGCTGGAAACTGTCTTTCTGGGGCTTTGCTGGTGTCTGGATTTGCTGTTAATGATCATAGCTGAACATCTGATTTTAATTTTTATTCTTGGCCAGTCTGCATTCAGTAGTAGTTGGACTGTGCTAAGAAAACATATCAAGCTTTCAGTTGTTGCTGTGAAAATGTCTTTAGTTTTTGATCTTCAAATGTCTGGAATTGAAATGTAATCAGTCTCTTCTCTGACACTGGCAGCATAAGAAGTTGTTGCGTTATTTCTTTGCACTTGATCACACAGTTGAAGTCCAACTCCGTTCATCTTTCATCTGTTTTCAAAGCGTTCCCAGTTGTCTTTTAGTCATGATGATGCTGTTTTCAGCCAAAATCCAAAACCTGTGTTTAAGTCATAGTTTCTGCAGAGCAGCAGGAGTTCATCAGAAATGCACCTCTGAGTTCAGAACTGTTGGTGCTGAAAGCCATCCCCCACTTCCCTCCATTCTCTTGTTTACAGTCTCTCCGGCTAGCTTACGGGCCTTCACATCCCCAACATTACGTTAGCGGGCGCAATGGTGAGTAATATCAAAGCTATCCAGCCGTGCAGTTTTGATCCAGATTCCAGCTCAGACAAGGAAAACAAAGACGTACATGGATCTATTTGTGTTTATGTGATGCATCAGAATGGAGCGGAGCAGGGAGCTTGTGGTCTGCTGTAGAAGCTTCTCCATCACACCTACACGGTTTTCCCAACAGCTTTTTTTTTCTTTACTTCTGCTTCACCAATGATTTGGAAAAGAACATTTCTAGAAACAGTTTTATTCTTAATTTCTTTCTTATATGTCATCCATCATCTGAAAAATGCAACAAGAAGCTGATGAACACACCAAAAGCATCAGTTTCATTGTAGTGGGTCTTTAAGTAAGTAAATATTTATTTCTATAGCACCTTTCGCAGATAAAAATCACAAAGTGCTTCACAAAAATAAAAACAAATAAAATTACAGCCAATAAAACACAAATTGCATACAAACAAAATAGAGGGAAGTAAAAGCAAGATAAAATACATTAAAAGGCAAAAATAGATTAACTAAAAACTTTTCTGAATAAAAACGCCTTGAGCTGACTTGGAAAACCTGCAACGAAGTCTATCTGTCATAGTGACAAAGAGAGGTAGTTCCAAAGACGAGGAGCAACAGCTTGAAAGGCGAGGTCTGCTCTGGTTAGCGGGTTTTTGGAATATGTAATAGATTTTGGTTGGAGGACCTCAAAGACCGGACAGAAGAGTAGGGGGTTAAAAGGTCAGCAATGTACTGAGGGGTTTGTCCGTGCACGACTCTAAAAACTAGAAGTAGAATTTTAAATTCAATTCTAAATTTAACTGGGAGCCAGTGCAAAGAGGAGAGTAATGGAGTTATGTGTGGTCGTTTCTTGGCTCCTGTTAAAAGCCTTGCTGCAGAGTTTTGGACAAGCTGCAGACGTTTTAAAGAGCTTTTGCTAAAACAGGTAAAAAGTGAA
The DNA here is from genome assembly GCA_036245035.1 of Adrianichthys oophorus. Classification (NCBI taxonomy): domain Eukaryota; kingdom Metazoa; phylum Chordata; class Actinopteri; order Beloniformes; family Adrianichthyidae; genus Adrianichthys; species Adrianichthys oophorus. Next base: position 4,295,338 of record BSAI01000005.1, read on the forward strand.
TTACAATAATCCAAACGTGAAGAAATAAAAGCATGGATAATCATCTCCAGGTCAGGTCTAGATAAGATGTGTTTGACTTTTGCCACATTCCTCAGGTAATACATGCAATTTTTGACCGTTTGTTTTGCATGTCCTTCCAGAGATAGACATTTGTCAAACACCACCCCAAGATTCCTGACACTCGACTGGATAGAGGAGCTCAGGGAACCGGGGTGATGTTTGATGGCAGTGATTTTGTTGTCCGGGGCAAAAATCACTGTCTCTGTCTTCTGAGCATTCAGGTGTAGATGGTTATTAGATAACCATGACTATAAATAAATGATAAACATGATAAACAGTCCAGTAAGCTGGTCAAGATGTTGAAGTCTGTTTCAGGGAAGGAGCAATATAGTTGAATGTCGTCTGCAAACAGATGGTAAGAAATGTGACTGAAATTACTAATTAGTTTGCCAAGAGGGATCATGTATAGAGAGAATAAAATAGGGCCTAGAACTGAACCCTGGGGAACACCACAGGAAACTTTTTGCATTTGAGAGGTTTTTGAACCTACACTGATGTTGAAAGTTCTTCCACTGAGATATGAGACAAACCAATCCAAAACAGACCCAGACAGACCATAATCATCTTGAAGACGCGCAATCATAATGACAGAAACTGGCCAGAATCTGCTGCCATGAGCACATCATCAGAGACCTTTAAAAGAGCCGTTTCTGTGGAATGGTTCTTCTTAAAATCTGACTGAAAGATATCTAAGATGTTTTGCTGTTCCAAATAAAAATTTAGTTGCTCCACAACTACTTTCTCCAAAATTTTTGAGATAAAAGGGAGCTTTGAGATGGGTCTGTAATGTTTTGGATCGGTGTGATCAAGGTAAGGCTTTTTTAAAGTGGGAGTGATGAGGGCATGCTTTAAAAAAGAAGGCACAGATCCTGACTCCAGTGAGAGGTTGATAAGTTTGACAATAGTCACACCAATACTTTGAAATACTTCTATAAAAACAGGAGTGGGAATTACGTCAAGAGGACAGGAAGAGGGTTTGATCTTCTTCAGTATAGAATGGACATCCTCCACAGTTACTGGAGAGAAGCTAGACCATGATGGTGAATACTGTGAGTCTAGGGAGGCTGGAACACTGACTAAAGGAGGGATGTTTGCTCCAACATCCAGGACCTTTGTCAGAAAACCCTGAAAAAATGTGCTTCCATCAGCTTTAGACTGTTTGGGAAATTGAGAGGTAGAGGGAGAAACAAGTGCGTTCAATGTATTGAAAATAATGTTTGGATTCCGTTTATTTGTTGAGATAAGATTACGGAAGAAAGTTGATCTGGCCTGTTTTATCCTCTCATTTAAAGCAAAGATCAGGTGGAGTCTATGGACTTCCAGTTTGGTTGATTTCCATAAACACTCAACTTTACGACAGAGTCTTCTGGAGCTGCGGATATCCTCGCTTACCCAAGGAAAGGCCTTATTTGGGGAGACTACCCTCTCTCTAATGGGAGCAACTATATTTAAAATAGAGACACAGTGACTGTTAAAAGATTCCATAAAAGAGTCAGCATCATTAAAATGAGTAAAAGAACCAGAATCGAACAGATCCATGAATCTGACACATTAGAACTTTAAACACGTCGCTGAGTCACAAGAGTAGTGGGTTAAGATAAAGCAGGAAATGATACATTAAAAGAGATCCAGCAGTGATCACTCACATGACTGTCCTCTACACAAAGATCCTTAATATGAAGACCTAAAGAAAAGACAAGGTCGAGAGTGTGACCTTTGTTATGAGTGGGGCCAGTAACATCCTGAACAAAATTAAGATTCCATTAAACATAATAACTCTAAAGCAGAGGGGCATGATGAGTTATCAATGTGTATAATAAAATCACCCACAATCAGAACAGAATCAAGTTTGATAATATTGGATAAAAACTCAGCAAACTCAGCCGGGCAGAGCCAGGAGGTCTGTAAATGAAAAAACAATAAAACAGAGGGTTGGATCCAACCTTCATCATCTGAAGTTCAAAGGAGCTGAAAGAGTCTGAGCTCAGTTTGGTGCAGGGGAAAGGATCCCGGTGGATGAGAGCCAGTCCTCCTCCACCACCTCCACGGAGCAGTCTGGGGGGCACAGTTCAATCAGGTGGGCGTGGTCTGACACGCGCTGCCATGTCTCTGTCAGGCACAGGAAATCCAAACGCTCCGAAGTGAAGTTATCATTCAAATAAAAAGATTTCTTTGAAATCGACCGAGCATTCAGCAGGGCAAACCGGAGCGTGTCCGTAGTGTTCTTTGTCAGTCCCGACCGCCGAGAGCTCCGTGTTTCCCGGCATAGAGATCGTGGGTTTCGGGGGTTTATTCCTCTGCGGCGCAGGCGGAGGGAGCAGGGCCTGCGAGAGTTTGACAGGTCCTTGAAGCCAATGACAGGTGTCAGCCAGCTGCTGACCGGTTCCAGTGCACGTTGAGATGGACAAAAACCTTTGAACTCAGTGAGGTTAGTCTTAAAGTGTCCAGTATACCGATCCAGACAGGCCTTTAGAAGCACAGCTTTACCGCTTCTTCTACCACGGCGCCGGTGGCGTTTTCTCCCCCAAGGTCCTTTAAATAGTTAAGTGGCTCCGACATCATGAAGATGATCAGGATCAGTGATTGAACAGCTCTTTACCCCCCCCTCACTGAGGTGCTGCAGGTTGTGCTCGTGTTGTTTGGGCTGCTTTCACATCCACACTCTATTCCTGTAACTTAGTAACTCAATGAGCTGAAAGATGTTCATGTTTAATGGAGGCAGAGAGATCAATGATGTAAGAAGGAAATCCTTTCCTTCATATGTGTAGCATTTCCTATGTGCAATAGCCAGAATGAGTAACCAGATAATACAGGTAAAAACACTGAGCTCTACACAACAGGGTTATCTAAGGTTGGCAAAGATTCTGTTCTTTGCTTACATTCGAGCTTAAGCAAATAAAACTGCTGATGTCTGTCTGTTTGCTTGTGATGAGTTCCAGAAGCAAATGCTATTCGTCTCTTAAGCGGTTTCCCTCACTGGTGCATCCCGAGCAAGAAGCCAAGCGTCCAGAGAAGCTCTGCTGCAGCAGGAGCAGTGTTGGAAAGCTGTGCAGTCCTTTGAGACGGATTCTTTTTATTTCAAAGCTAAATGAACACAGTGGGCTCAGTTGTGCTCTGACTCTCTTAAGTGGCTCAACCTGCATTTAGAGATGAGTCGAAATGAAAAAGTGGGCGGGACTTATGAGGAAAGTGTTGTTTCTGTGTAGAGCCTGGAACACAAATAAAATGAAAGCTAATTAAATCTATGTCCCACTAACACAGGGGTCCCACTTTAGCAGATTGACAAAGCTAATATTCTTAAGAGTCTGACCCCAGTAATGCTGCAAGTCAATAAAAGAGGCCGTCCTGGAGCAGGGAACTCTCTGGTTTGGCTCAGTCACCGCTGATGTGTTCCATCCACTGGAAAAGATACATAAAACCTTTACTTATTTTAGGTGCTGGAAAGTTTCTACTGGTTTTTTCTTTTTTGGGTTTCTGCTGATTTGATGAATATTAAATTAGGTCAATTTAGGATGAAAAACCAGATTGCAAATAATAAAAAAAAAAAATGGAAAATTTGAAAACAAAACATTGTAAGTAATGAGCTCAAAGCTCCTTCCCCACGTAAAAATAGGATCAGGTCAGCAGTGAAAACTTGAAAATTAAATTGAAACTGAAAACAAAGAGTGAGAGCCAAAAAGAAAAGTAGAAAATATAAATAAACATTTTTTTGACTTGCTAACAGTTTCAGGTTTAATTTTTTCTTTTTATTCAATTTTTAAATTTACAATTATTTTTTCTAATTTACAATTTTATTTTCACATTTTCAAAAATTCCTCCAAGTTTTTGAGTTGAAAACATTTCAAGCTTACAATGTCTTGTCTTCTAATTTTCTTTTTATTTTTCAAATTGGCAATCTGGGGTATGGTTTACATGTGAAGAAACAGTGTCCACGTGGTGGTCTCTACTCAATCGGAAAACTAACAAACCATCTATACTTCTTTTTTTAAGGCAAGTAGTGTTAAATGTTAAATGTCTAAAGGAAAAGTAATTTGCTTTCTTCTATTATTTTTTATTTCTGTTGCAGAAGCTACCTTGATGGGATTTTTGTCTTTGGATTTTTTTTTTCAAAATTCAAAGTGTTTCCACATGTTGTTCTACATGTTGATTGATCAGTTTTTGTTGCCGTCACATGTGTGTTGTCCGCTGTGATGGCACTCGGTAATTTTTATGTATTTTATGTATGTATGTATTTTCAAATATCGATCTTATAGGGTTTTAGGCTGATTTGATTACCAACTTGCCTCAGACAGATGGATCTGGTTGAATTGTAAGAATAAAAATCAACTTGTTGATTAATCATTACACCCATAATAATAACATAAAACATATAATCAGCCCATTTAGCATGGTTTTGCTCTATTCCATTCCATTTTGATGCAGACCTTGCTGCCTACTCTGTATTTAAACAGATTACACAAAATACAGCAATTTCTAGGATGAAGTTATGATTGAAATGATTAGACTTAGAATGATGTGAATAGCACAAATACTTATTCATATATTTATTTATCATTATGAAGGTGAGGCAGTCTGATCACTCCGTTTTCCAGAGATTTGTGAAAACATCTTTCTTCTCAAGCTGGAAATGAGCTCAGAACAGTTTGGGTTGTTAAAGCTGACAGGCTAATGCTGTGAAGGAGCTGCATGAGAGTCTCTCATAGTCAGAGTTTGGTGGCTTTTTAGAATTGCTGAGTTGTTTTTTTTAGCATTAAGTTGCTTTAGCTTCAGCACCTCTTCTCTAGCAATGGGGGCCATTATGCTGGAAGATCTCTTTATTCACTGTGTGCCTGGCCTGACATGAAAGGTTGAAGTATTTATGTGTTTCTGTTTGCTTATTACACTAAAGAAAAAAATGACAGCTGACTGAGACAGATAAATCTTCATGGTAAACTTTCTCCTCCTACATTTATATTTTCTCCCACCATCAGCCCTGTTTTTCCCCTTTTCCTTATAGCTTTGTTCTCTTTCCATTCCTGTCACTTCTCCTCGTTCTGTTCCTTCATTTCTCCTTTGTTGCACTTGTGTTCTTTCCCTTTCTTCTCTTCTTTTCTCCCCATTTACCTTCCTCATTCTCATGTTTAATTTCTACGTTTTTCATTGTTGTCTCCTCTCCTTAAACCTCTTCTTCTCCACTATCATTTCCTCTTTTCCTCCCCCTTCTGTTGAGACAAAGGAGGGCCAGAATTTACATCTTGATATATCAGGTTCCTGCAGCAGCAGAGGCGGTGATGGATGGGGTGTTGCCAGCTCTGAGGATCTGCCGTGAGTTACCGTGGTGATTACCGGGAGAGACGGCCACTCACTGGGCACTTCATCACAGTGACTGGTGGAAAGAAAAGCTAGAAAACAGGAAGAAAAAGGAGAGGGGGGGTAAAAAACAGAGAGAGAAGTGAGAAGAGCACAACTGAAGGAGAGACCAGAGAAAGAACTTGGCATAACCAAGAAAACAGCATCATCAGAAAGAAAAATATCAGTTTGGTTTTCTGCAGAGATGTGAGCAGAACGTCAGTCTGAAGGGACTGACGATACTCCAGGACAAAGACACTGAGTACACGGATGCAGCCAAAGCCTTACGCACCGGTATGAGTGCGGTGGGATTTTGGGTTGTCCGGTCCGTGGAGAGTTGTAGAGAGGAGCGGCTGAATCTTAAGCTTTGTTCACACCCCGATGCGCATTGTTCTTTTTCTACTGTTTACTCGCGCATGTCGGCCGCCTTGGAAGAGGTTTGGTTAGAAATGCTGAAGCGGTGAAAATCCGGTGGATCTTGCTCTCGGCCTCTTATCTGACAGCTCTATTTCGATATATGAAAGACTTGGTGTCGTAGAAGCCAGGCCCAAAACGCAGTTATTCATTTCTCCTTCATGGTCAATTTTCAAACAGTTGTCACTTCTGTGATTCACAAAGGAACCATCCATACGTCACTACCAAACACGAGTCCTTGATTGGTCAAAGTTTGACTTGGTTTAACTTTCGACGTGTGTTCAGTGGCTGCGTGTTTCGTACGCAGATCGAGAAAACGCTTCTAAAAATGTGCAAAGCTACGTGTGAACAGAAGAGTTTTGAACATGGAAGCCTGAAATGCACATTTACATACGTTTACATTGACTTCTCATTGGAAGTGGCCGCTTGAACTTGCATTGCCGAGGACGGTGCGAACATACGGTCGGTTTAAAAGGAATGCAGGTGTGTCTTGCACTTCCTTTGAGGCTTGTAAGGCCGCCTTAAGAGATGTCATGGAACTGGAACTTGCGTCTGGTATGTTTATTGTGAAGTATCTGTAAGGATAATGTAAGTTGCACAAACTTGTGAGGTATGGGTGATGCTTTCACTTGGTGTCCTTATGCTGCATTCTAGTGGTTAGTAACGTGCGAGGACTTACTCCTTAATTAATGCGTGCATGGCCGTGCAGGTGATTCGTAAATACTGTGATTTTAATGCAAGGTCTGCATCAAATTGTGTTAGTTTAAATATGTTGCAGTGACTCTAAGGTTCAATCACGTGAAAGATGGACATACACAGGCTTGTATTTCTTTCTAGATTATAGAAGATCATGTTTACATGGTCACAGGCTTTTGCCAGCTGGACCTCCAAGAGCTGAATAGCAATGCTGCAAAGAGTTCATAACAGCACATCATATTTCATCTGATTGCTCATCTTCATCAGAAGCTGTAACTCCTGAATTGGCCTCTTTTCCTCTGAACTACTGGGTCAATAATCAGCTCCACAACTACAACTCCACAACTACATAAACACTGCTGTTTATAAAGCTAGTGAATGAAAAATACTAAAGCTAATCCAGCACCATCAATCCATTGTCTTCTCCTGCTTTCTCAGGGTAATTGGGAAGCTAGCTCTTCCACTTCGGGGCAAAGGCTGGGTAAATCCTGTTCACCAGTTCACACTGACACTGATCCATTCTTACCTAAGAAACAAATAAGAGTTCCCGCTCAGCTCGAGAGACAGAAAACCCACACTTGCACTGAGAAAACATGCAAAATTCACACAAAAGGAAAACATTCAGAGTTCAAACCAGGGTGTAACCACTACACCACCATGCAGCCTTTGGTTATTCACAACAACAAACCCATTTCTTGAATTGAATGTCTTATAAGAAGCTGTGGGAATTTTCCATTTGAATCTGCTGTGTCTGAAGATTCTGTAATGACTAAAAATGATATGAAGCTCAGAAATCACCCTTTGCTGCATGGGGGGGCATCTTGGTCACACATCCTAAATGTGCTCTTTATTTCCATGAAATTTAAGACTGAATTCTACTTTAGTCCAACTGGAAAACAAAAACTTTTAATAACAGATTTGACTGAATTGTGTTTTGCTGCAACATTTAAATGGGGTTTTACTGACCTGAGGCCTCATGGCTCAAAGCTGTTAATGAATTCATTAATAATTCAATTAATAGTTCGTTAAAGTCCCACTCCGATCATCTTTTGATCTATTGTAAAATAATTCCCAGTGGTCTTTTAATTATGATTATGTTATGCTGTTTTTAGCCAAAATCAAAAAGCCTGTGTCATTTTTAAGACATATTTCTGCAGAACAGCAGGAGCTCATTAGAAATTCACTTTTGGTTTATGGGCGGGACTGTTGGCAAGGAAGTTAGCCTCACTCTTTTCCCAGTGTAGGTACCATTGTGTTCGGCCTGTCAGAACAGAACGGGGGCTTGCGGCTAGTGATGACGTTGCAATATTTGATTGGCTTTATGACACCTGATGACGTGTAAGAAATGTGATTGGACCAACTACTGTATGGCTGGCCCAAGCAGATCTCAACACTAATAGACTGTGTCTACTGTCTACTATCTTCTATCTACTGCCATGGATTTTAAAAGCAATGCTCGCTACTTTTTTTTGAACAGCAAATGGAATGTCACCAAATTCACAAAGTGAAAACTTAATCAATACAAGCATTTTATGAAGACCATTTATGAGTCTACAGTGTTCTGATGATGAAAACGTTGATGGTTTTACTTGAAAATACATTGAAATCCCTTTTTTTGTTGAAATTGTGCAAATGCAATGCACTTTGGTCTAAATTCCCAAATCTAGTGAGTATCGATGCACACTGGTTTTTCACAGAGAATTCTGAAAATTTTTTAAAGCACTTGATTTTGGAATTGTAGATTTGGAAAGCACTACAAAATGGCGAACTCACTTAATAGTGAGCAGTGAAGGAATTCGGACATACAGTAGGTTGTCTAAGTTGTGTTACCGTAGGTGTCGTCAGCACTAGTTGCAAGCCTGCGTACTGATCTGACAGGCTGAACACAAATAGTACCTACACCCAGCACTCCTTTGTTTACACTCTCTCCCACGAGTGACAGGCACCTCACAAGCTAACGTTGGTGTAGCAAAAAACCAGCAAACAATATTGAAGCTAACCAGCTGTACAGCTTTGATCAAGATTCCAGCTCAGACGAGGAAACAAAGACGTTCATGGATCTATTTGTGTGTTAGTGAATGCATCAGAAGGGAGCAGAACAGGGAGCTTGTGGTCCGCTGATTGTGGGTTTTATGTAACAACTACAAGCTTTTTCAAACGGCAGTTTTTCATCTGTCCTGATTCACAATGTTTTGAATAAAAAAATCCTCAGAAACATAGTTTTAGTTTCAAATTCTTTTTTATATGTCCTCCATCATGAGAGAAATGCTACAAGAACATGCTAAAAACATAAAAAACTCAATTTTCAATGGAGTGGGTCTTTTACCTCTCAAACAGCAGAAACTATAGCTTTAACTAAAATCAGGGGTTTTGGTTTCTTAACGAAAGCTCAGACTTCATTTGGGGATAGTTGGACTCTGTCAGGGATGGATTTTATTTTAACACAAAGTCTGTTTTTACCTTTTGTGGAAAGAACTTCTTGAAGCACACATTTAGGGGATGGGTTCAAAATTCCATCTCTGCTCTTTGCAGGTGTTGTGGTTCTGTTCAGTTTTCCATACAATGCCCCTCAGCTTTCTTTGCAGCAGTATGCCAATAAGTAGGAAGGAGCACCTCCACGGCTGAGACAATTCACCTTAGTGGGAAAAAGAAAAACTTCTCTTTCTATTGACCCTTACATGCAGTCATTTGCTCTTTCCTGTGCTGCTTTAAAGCATCCATATATCAAATAGTAAATAAGAGAATCTTATATATGTACTGTATACATGTACTTTTTGTGCTTTATGATCTTAGACACCAAAAACTTTGACACAAAGATTGATCACCAATTATTTTTTGACATAGCCCACAGACATGAAGCCAGTCAGTCAGGGTATCAGCCTGATGCTCAGGGCTCAGACGGTCAGCTCTGCCCATCTGTGGCCTCACTGCTGCCAAATCATCCTTTACTTGGAAGGGTTTCTGACTGCTAGCCATTATTAAAACACAAAATTATTTTGTGACTGCAGCATGAAGTACATCTGTACCCTGTTAGACACACAAAAAGCTGTGTTGCTTTAAAGTTTTAGGCATCCCGTGTTGTTTCAGTTTCCAAAAAGGTGTAACAGAGTATGAATTTGCACATTAGGGTGGGTTTGTTCTACATGTTAGCAGATCATACTAAAGCAAATATTGGTAGCATCTTTATTGTTCAATAGCTGCATGACAGAGTTAGTCTAAAAGCAATTCTCCAGGCAAAGGAGTTTAGGTTGCTGCTGTTTCTAGGAATGACTTGATGAGTGAACAGAAGGGTGACATTTTCCTATGAGAACAATGTGACCATACAGGTTAAAGTAAGATCAGACATTAAAGAGTTCTGTTTCAGGGACCAACATGGAGTTTAAAGGACGACAGCTGGATTAAGCAGCCCGACATTAGAGGAAAAATAGCAGCACCACTTCATTTTTGCTGGCTGAATCACTTGCTGAATTAAAGGAGCAGTACATTGGAGGTGTCTTCTGCTCAGTGTGAGACGGCCTCATGAAAGCAGGCTGTTTTGACAGATGTGAAATGGGCTCCACTTCTACACGTGTAAAAGTTAATGGAGGAGAAGCGTCTCACTTTTAGAGGCATCGGAATTGAAATACTAGTTACAACACAGACTGACAATCTGCTTTGGCTACATTTTCTCAATGACTAGGCATGTTCAACTCACGTCTTCCTGAGCATTAATGACCCACTCCAACAAAAATTGTGTTTTTAACATGTTTTTGAAGGATTTGTCTGATGATGGAGGAAATATTTAAAGAAAATTACGATTAAAATTTCATTTCTGAGTATTTCTTCCTGGTGAATCAAGAACAGATGAAAAAATAGACTAAAAAATAGATTCATGCACATCTTCGTTGTCCTCGTCTGACCTGCACCTGGCTTAAGACTGTACAACTGGATAGCTCCAGTAGTTTTTGCTAGTTTTGTTTAGCTGCTAATTATAAGTTGGGGTTGTTGGCTAGCGGAAGAGAGTGTGTAAAAAAGGGCATGATGGGAAAGGAGCGAGGGCTTACTCAAGAGCCAACAGTCCCTCTTACAACTCAGAGATAAATTTCTGATGAACTCCTGCCGCTCTGCAGAGACTATGTCCTAATAATGACACAGGTTTTTAGATTTTGTCTTATCAGCGTAATCATAATTAAGAGACCACTGGGAACACTTTAACAACAGATGATCGGAGTGGAACTGTAATGCTGCTAATATATGTATATTTTTTGCAGGATAAATTAATTAATACATTGTTTTGGTCTTCATTTTAAATACATTCACTCATTGTTGAACAGAGAATCTTTGTTGGCTCACCCCTAAGATGACACACATTAAACAGAAGCAGTGCTGCATTGATCAGATGCTACATTCTGTTCCTGCTGCAGTCCTTCTAAGCCCTGGTTCTGCAGGGAGCACCGGCCTGCAGCCTCTGGCTCTCTGACTCTTCCTGCGGTTGATGATTTCATGTCTAGACCAGCTGCTGCTTGCCATCCGGCTGGGGGAAAATCTGACATGCCCTCCTCCTCCTGCCCTCCACTATAAAACACGAGCAAAAACAGATCGATGGCAGCCTGCTTGCTCATTTTGCAGAGAGCTTATTGAAATGGAAAGTTACAGCTGTAGTCTGTGTCAGCAGTGCAGCAGTCCTGTGAGTAGTACCTGCATACCACCAGGGTTTTATAAGGCAGGTCACTAAGCAGATCAAGTATTCTTTGTGTAGTCTGGTGCACATGTGCCCCTAATGAAATTCTGTCATGCATCTGTGTATCTGCTTTTTCTTTCTCCTTTTTGTGCTCATCATTGTGTCACAAAAGTTATTTTTGGTAAACAGTATTTTCTAAGTTTTTGTTCCCTATAAAGAAGGGGTGTAGGTATTCATCAGCTTCATCAGTAAATAAATTTTTATTCCTTCACTCCAACCAGATTGATCTATCTGAGGGAAGTTGTTAATTGAATTAAACTTTAATTATTATAAAATGGTTTAATATAAAACAAATTGATTATAGCAGTCTTGGAAAATTCCATTTGGATTGAAGCACAGTATGTTTATTTTACAATAACGCAAAAATGATGTAGTGCCATCACAGTGGGTGTTAAGGTGTAATCCTGTTGAAGCTTTGCTTAGACAACAACCAATCCATTTATTAAAGAGATGAAGCACATCAATAGATTCATCAATCAGATGTTGCCCAGTTGTTGGTTTTAAAAAGTCACTAAATAAATGTATACATTTATTGATAGATTAACTATAGAGTAACTAAAGATTTTCCAATCAGATTTAAATAAACCTTTTTGTTTATGAGGATACTTGTAGGGATTGATGACAGAAATCTGTTTATGTTTTTGAAATATAGTTAGAAAGTTTAAAATCAATTCTTGTGCGGCTAAGAAATAAAGTAAAAACTATTCCCCTGCAAATGTTTTTTTTAGTTCTGCATCTGTGAGTGCTAGGTAAAGTGCGTTTTATTTTGAAATCCCTCCCACATGCTGTTAAGAAGGGATCCAGGCTGACAGCAAACCTCAAACACAAAACAAACCTGATGAGGCTTGAATCTGCTGTCATCTCCATTGTGTATTTTTTGTCTTCAGAAAGCAGAGGGGGCGTGTTGGTGAATAATTTACTGTGGGGTGGTTCAACTTTGAGGTGTCCTGTGTGGTCCAAACATCCACTGACATCCCTGCCGCCTCATATATTACTCCAGTGCGAGTGTGTTCTCTGACTGACACGCTGCAGCCTCACACAGACACGGGTTTCACTGCGGTCTGGGGTTTAAGTCTGTCCTTGAGGCAGTTCCTCACAGCAGCAGAGGGACTGACAGCGTCACATTTCTGAATGTGGTCATGCAGAAGAACACAAACCATGTCAACAAAGTGTGACAGGCTCCAATGCCAACCAGAAAAAAACAGAAAATGCTGAAGGTCCTTTGCCCTCCTGTGTTTCATATTTCATTGTGTGAGGTCAAATTGCTGCAGCATGCTGCCATGTTTGCCAGGAACTCACTGCTCCACAGTCCAGCGTCGGCGTGCTTTACTGCATCTGACGCT
>BSAI01000005.1:4308298-4337249 GCA_036245035.1 Adrianichthys oophorus
AGGACACCTGATTCTGATCATTTGGAGGGGCGAGCCAATACTTTTGGGAATAATACTTTTTTATTTCCCTTAAAAAAAGCACAACCTGACACAGACATTTCATTCATTCATTCATTTTCCAATCCGCTTTATCCCTTTCGGGGTCACGGGGTTGCCGGAGCCTAACCCGGCTACTCATGGGTGAAGGCAGGGTACACCCCTGGACTGGTCGCCAGTCTGTCGCAGGGGGCACAATCACACACCCATGCACACTCATATTCACACCTAGGGACAATTTAGAGTAACCAATTAACCTATGAAGCATGTTTTTGGACGGTGGGAGGAAGCCGGAGTCCCCGGAGAAAACCCACGCATGCACGGGGAGAACATGCAAACTCCACACAAAAAGGTCCCCCAGCCAGGACTTGAACCGGGAACCTTCTTGCTGTGAGGCAGGAGCACTAACCACTGCGCCACCGTGCAGTTGACACAGACATGTCATTTTTATTTCTGCAATTTGCTCTTTTTTGGTAAAGCTTGAAATTCCTCACATGTAAAATCCCCAGAAAGTCTTTATGCCTGACAAACAAGTGAAATGTTTTTTCATGTCCTAAAGCAAAATCTCTTTTATGAATCACTGATGGCAGCTGAGGGGATATAAACAGGGAAATGAGTCTTTTAACACAACAATGAACCAGTAAGCGATGCTCAGTGATGAAGAGTTACATCCATCTGTGTGTCACAGCTCCAACATAAACACGCGTAGTATTGTGTCTTATGAATATGGTGTTGTTATTCACACAGGTAGCTCATCTGCAGGGTTTTCATCCTTTGATGAAATGATGTTTTCCACCTGCTGTCTCTTTGATCAAGCCTCAGTGAAACCTTTTCTGCACATGTACGCTTACTGACAAATTGGCTATGCTGCCATCAGATAACAATAGAGCAGTACGCTGAGGCGGTACAAATAGTATTTCTGCGAGGCGAGTAAAAAATATGAGCAAAAGGAGGAGGAAGCCTTATCGCCTCCTCTCTGATCTCTCCTTTTTCTCCCCTTCTCCTCGCTCAAAGACATCAGGCTGCTCTTTAATTGCAGGTTTGAATCAGATGAGAAGTTGCTGTGCGCTCTCTGAATAAATGCTTCTACGCAACAGCGCTTCCATTAAAGGAAATTGCTACAGACACGTCCATGAAGGTCTCGGTGTGTGCGTGTCCCTGCACGGTCGTGTTTGTGAGCCTTGACCAGCCAGGCGAAAAGATTTTTCATCAGTGCATCTTTTTGTAGATTGTCTAAAAATGTGTGAGTCAATGATTTGTAGCTTTAGCTGAAAGGACGTTCAGCTGTTTGTCCAACTGTGTGGCACCGTGTACCAACACGACTAAATAAATGCTATTGTTTTTAGTGTTTTCAGAAGGCAGAGTTGCTTTTCACTCAGAGCGGAGACACAGAAATGTGCCTGTGGTGATAAGGAGCAGAAATTCCCTGCTGTGATGTCTATCTTCAGCAATAAAAGCATCATTTTGATGAAGCTGTAATCTGTTTTTCTTTTTCCGTGTTCCAGTTTATTCACCACGGTTTGTGTTGGAGCTGCAACAGCTCCTCTGCAGCATCAGCAAACTGAAGGGGAAAACAAGGGTGGAAGGCTCTATTCTGGGCAGGTGAAATCCTTTCTGTTGTTTACTGTGCAGTTCATAACAAAGGCATGCTAGAACAATTTACAAAGAAAAAAAACAAAAATACAGCCCTACCCTACCTCCTGCGTGTAGGCCTTGATATAAAGAGAAAAACTGTGTTCTTTGTGCAAAAACTAGAAACTCAGTCAAGAAACAACTAATCTGCTTTTTTCATCTCACTAATGACAGTGTTTCTTTTTAGACCTGCAACTGATGTCCGTGTCAGATTTTTACCATGAAACCAGGAAAATCATCTGCATTTGTGTGTCAACAGTGTCCCTATGAGTTAGAGTGTATTCAGACTGGACACATTTTGTTCACTCAAAGTGAACCAGATTTTGTTTTCCCTGATAATCTGGAATGCATTTTCAGTCTGAATACACCCAAGCTAACCCTGGTCTGGGATCAGGAACCAATCTCTGAGCCATCTTTTGAGATGGTCTCGGTTCAATTCCGATCGGACTGAGGGTGTATTCAGACTGGCAATGTCCGTTGTTTTGGAACGAGTTCATTTAATGTGGTCTGGATCGAGTCCTGAAGATTGCGTTTGGTTCGTATTCAGACTGGTGTCCACTGGAGATTTCTATTTCACACCAAAGGTTGTAAACAAAACCATGTGACTAAAGATCTCTTCAGTCATTGGCCAGGAAGTACGAGGCGAGTCAAAACAACGAGAGAGAGTTTGGAGGTGCAGTGCTTTATAAAGTCCTCGTTGGGATGGGTAACTCATCACAACTTTATATGTTGATTACCAGTTTGGAACGTCAAGAACAACAATTTTTACTTGTTACTTTTATACAGCGGAGGAATGCTGCAAGACGGTTACGGGCAAGAAGACGTACTATGTGTGTTTTAACTCAGAGGATAATAGCAACTGCAGTACTGAGGAGATGCCGGCTATGATGATAAGTGTTAGTCATATAGATTGTAGGGAAAACACTGAGAAGCAATGTGTATCATGTTAAAAGTTGTTTTAACCAGCCTGCATTTATCCGACATTTCAATGAGGTGCTGTGTCTCATCATTGAACTACATGCTACAAGCTAGCTTTTAACATCCTAAAAGCAATTCCAGCAGCGCGTGCAACACAATGAGACACAGAAAAGTGTTTTCAGATGTGTCAAAATAAACGTTCTAACAAGTAAACAGTTGGACCAGTTATTTCCTCTTTGATAACACAACAATCTGCTTTACATTAATCCACAGCTCACTGGTGGCTTCATTCCTAATGTGTTTACATCACGTGACTTTCATCTACTGTTGCTGTTTTGGTCCTGTTATTATGCTCCCAGAGCATTTTGGATTCAGACTCAGGTATGTCAGAGCAACAAACGAACCAAATGGGTCAGAGAGCAGTTCCTGTTTCGCTTGGGCGTATTCAGACTGAACATTTGTTCTGGATTTATCATGGGAAACGAACTCTGGTTCACACCCTGAGTTTCCGCAGTCTGACTCGGCTCTGTGGTTGGAGCAGAACAACTGAACCAAACAGCCGGCGTAGTCAGGCATTACAGGATGTAGGCAAAATTGTGGATCAACAATGAGACACAGCAACTCTTTGAAATGTGTCTGGATGATACAGGCTCATTAAAACCACTTTTACGTGATAGACATTGCTTAACAGACACTGTTTTACTAACAATCTATGTCATAAACAGTTCTCAGCGTACCTTCTAAGCTGTCGTGTCCTCAGTAACCGCCTTGCAGCATGCCTCCTCTGTACCAAAACAGCAGTAGAAAGTGTCGTAACTTATGTTGATACAGACGTTCAAAAGTCGTCGGCAAAATAAAAAGTTTGAATAAGTGAACTATTCCGACAAGGATTGCAAAGTGAAGGACTTCCATTATTCTTCCTCTCATTGCTTTGCCCCACCCTCATTATTTCTGGCCAATGACTGAAGAGATATTTAGTCATGTGTTTTGTTTACAAGCTTTGGTTCCAAACAGAAAATTCCGGGTAAAGGCGGTCTGAATACAGACCAAATTAAGTGGACTTGGTCTAGACCACTGAACTTTTCCAGTCTGAAAACAACCGCAGTCATTTTTCTTAGAGTGTTGCAACTTCAGCACAGAAGCGCCTTTCATTACAAACAGATGTCTGCAAAGCAAATGAGCTGGGATAACAATACGCAGAGAAAATCCTCTGTCTGTGCTCTCTGTTCTGTTTCCTTGTCAACCAACAGAACCTTTGCAACCTGATCAGAAGGTCAATCAGTTCAGGTCCTGCCTTGCCTGCCCATGTGCTGAAGTGTCCTTGGGAAGAACACTGAACCCCACATTGCTCCTGGTGGTTACAGGCTGGCGCCTTGCAATACCGCAAAATGGGATTGTGACAAGGACTGCATGCTTTAGGCATTGATTATGGCTGAAAAGTTGTGTATAAGTATATAGCATTTAGCATTTGCCACTTTGGATTTGCTGGACACAGAGGATCCATGTAGCAGTGGGCAGCACAATAACATTTTAGAAAAGCTGAAATGTCCCTTCATAAAGATGACAACAGTTTTATAGATTTCTGTACACACTTATATACACCCAGATACACAAACACTGAAAGAGTTTTTTTGCCACAACTTGAACTTCGATAGTAAACGAGAAGAGTCTTCAAAAGATCCTTCATGGAGCTTCACTTATACTAGTTTAATGTTGCTGTTTCACCTCATGACCTTTCTGATGGACAGATGACGACAACAACACATCTGTCTTTTGTTTCACTGATGCGTGAGTGAGAGGCTGTCTCTTGAGCACCACATCGTAGTCTGATCCTGCAGGTTCCTATATATCCGAGCTTTCCTGCTGACTTCACTTTGACTCTTAAAAATTGACCGATGCTGTCTTGGACTCTGATTGTTCCTCAGTTGTGATCTCCACCCACTTTCACTCCAAAAGCACTGAAGTGGGGCTGAAACTGAGCCAGAGCAGGTGGAATGTTACAGATTTGAGAAGAAGGAAAGTGAAGATATTCTGTTTGTGTCTGGGTGTGTTCATCTTTGTTAGGACTAATGTGAGCTCCAGACCCGAAAAAACTGAGAGACTGTGGAGTGTTTCAGATTTTAGGATTCAAGATGTAATCATAGAACTAATCATAAGAGACTGGTAAAAGTCTGGGTTAAACAGACTTTCTTCTACGTAGACGATCAGTTTCATTCTATTCTCTTATAATACTTTTATTGTGGTATATGCATTGCAATGCATCAGAACTTCCCATCAGAGTTTTTAGTTTTGGTCATTTCTACACTGATTGTTAACCTTTTTAGAACCCACACAGTAGAATTGTTTTTAAAAGCTTTCTGGGTCTTGTGTTAATAAGACAAAAAAGGTCAGAATCCTATAAAACAAATGTACAGTTTCTATAACTTGTAATATTGAGCTGATTTCTCTAGTTCCATATTGCATTTGGTGTGTAAGCACCTTAAGATTTCTGGTGTTGCAGTGAAAGCGTGACCGTAGTTATGCTATAAACTAACTGCATAGAAGCTTTTCCTGACATTTCCTTCGTCATTTATGTCTGTTCATATTTTCCCCGTTTTTGTCTAAGCAAACTATTGAATGAAACTTCTGTCACGCCTGAACAAACTGCTGAGCTGCAGCCAAACAGTGGTTTCAAAGGTAGCATATAGTCGAGTAAAAATGCCATGTTTGCTGAAGGCCTGAATTATCTTGACTCCAGCTGTTTTAACATCCTCAGACCCGAGCTTTTGTGTGATGTGCATTTTATATTTCTTATTGCTATTTGAGATAAGTAGGACCTAATAACTATAATACCTGAAGTGTGAGTCTCTGTGAATACCTGAAGTAATTTTTGCAAAAAAAAAAAAATAGGTCCTTGTACGAGGACATCACTTTTACTTATGTCCTAGCTTCAACCAACTGATAAAATGTGTCACATTTTAGCTCCAAATGAAACTAGAAAAAGTATTTTACAAAAAAACATTTTTTTCATTCATTAAATTTGGATACAATTTCTACCTGGGGCATTTTTCTGCTGGGAACTCTTGTAGGAGACTTTTGCTGACATTCCTGATGTTTTTTTTTTTTCCAACTGATACCGGTGTAATTCTGTGATGTCACCACAGGATGAAGGGGACAGTGTTTCTGAATGGAGCTAACAGATCTTCGATTTGAAAAAGTGAGTATCATTGTGCTAGGAATCACAAATGAAATGCCCTCTCAGGAGGTCATTCCGACGCTATTCTGAAACCTCGAACAGCCAAACTCTGGAGTCGGGTTAATTTTTGGCTTTTTAAAATCCTAGAGCATTATTCTCACCAAAAAAAATCTACCTGTTTGTGGGCGGCCATGGTACAGCAGCAGGGTGGTAAACCTCTGATCGGATGATTGCAGGTTCGCTCATGTGTCGAAGTGTCCTTGGGCAAGACACTGAACCCCAAATTGCCTCTGGTGGTTATAGGTTGACATCAGTGTTCGGCAGCGGAGCCGCCATCAGTGTGTGTATGTGTGAATGGGACTGTAACTGTAAAGCGCTTTGGGCCTTCAAGGACGCTAGAAAAGCGCTTAACAAGCAAACACCATTTACCATTTTTCTAATTATTCTCCTGTTTTTGAAATGAAAATGATTGGTTCCTGATTCCAACCAGTTTGTGTTTGGTTTTCTCTGTAATTTCATTAATACTTTATACAATTAATACTTCAATATTTAAAAAAAAAGTGCTCTTGATTTTTCTGTTCTGGTTTCCATTATTACAGTGCAGAAGTGGTCTGTTTTTTGATTAGCTTATTATTTAGAGGAAATATACAGTATTGGGTTGGAAACTGTACCATGTTCTGATAAAAAAAAAAAAAAAACAAATGCCAATTTTATTTAGATTTTTAATATATTAATCGTTGTTTTTTTATTATAATGCTATATTAGCTTTACATGTTTTTCTTCTAGCTTTATACTTTACCTTTGCAATTAAAAACTACCTTAATTAAGATCATTATTTTTTGATTGTCTCCTTGGTTTTAGTCAGGTCCACATTTAAGTCATTTTCTGAATAATCACATTTATTAGATAAAAAGCCAAATGAACGATGGACGCAGACCTGAGCTCATGTCCTCATTCATATCTCTGGTTTAGACTAATTTAGTATTTGGTAATTTATTGAACAAATGAAAGTTTGTTGGTTAGAGCACAAGAGAATATTCTAAATAAGTCACCCTTTTAGATAACTATATCAACTATCTCTCCTAACTACATCAAGGTCCAATTGCCAAAAAAATTCAACATTTGTTTAAATTTATTACACTGTGGTCTCTTAGAAAATCTATTCTAACATAAACATCCAGATCTCCGGACAATGGTCGTCCATTTTTGGGCAAACTCGTTGGATTGACACATTGTGTGCAACTGTTAAACCTCTGCAGACATCAAATCTAAAACCTTATGACATGTCACTGTTGTACCTTTCACCACACCGGTATGAAGTACTCATACGGCATACTGCGTTTACTTATCTCCATTTTTCTTCAAATTTCCCTTGAAGAGCTTTTGTCCACAAGCTCATGCTTTTCTACGATCCCCTCCTGCGTTTGCTCTGCTCCCTCTGAGCTGCATCTAGTTATCAGACGTCCCGTCATCTGGATGTTGTTTGTCAGAATGATCAGGAACATCGTTGTAAAGCAGGATTTCATTCAACACTACAGATGTTATTAGTTTGGTGAGACAGATGTTTGTTGGCTTGTGCCTGAAGTTTAAATAAGCTGTAAAATACCATGAAAGGGGTTGTACCCACCACTGTTGCTTTCCATACAGTTTCAGTGACCCTACAGTTCACAGTTCATATCATCATTCCACTGACATTTAGCTGATTTTTACTGGTGAAAATCATTCAATCAAAAATACAGCTTTAAATTCTGTGTGGTTGTCAGTCAAATCAGAACAGTCTGTGTCACATGACGACCTAAATATTAACTGGAAGACCGAGGCAGCTCTGCCATAAGTTCTGCCACTTTTGGTTTTCCTCGAGTATAATTAGAATGGATGAGAACAGACGGCAAAGCTTTGCCCTGCCGCCCCTGTCAATCAGTCACTTAGCATGAACACACACAAACGCCACAAGCTGAGCCCACTTATTTCTGTAATACATCTTTATTTTTACACTTTTTTTTTGTTTTAAATGTTTTTGTGACATCTGGTCCTGTTTCAAACTCACATGCTCTATCCCATCATTCTGGGTGTCACACTGTCATGACTGAAGATCAAATGGATCTTTTTCACTATTTTATTGGTTATAATCAGAACTTTTATCAGTACAAACTGGATTGCTTCCTGGAATTCATGTAAACTGAAAAATAAACTGAGTAGGTGTGCACGGACACAAGGACTGTCACTCTCTGACAACCCATAGTATTAGTATAGTATAGTTTATTTTACCATTATTTACCCACTAAAATAAAAATCTCCACACGATTTGCAAAATTCTCCTCCAAGGAGCAAAACACTGCTACAGTTTTCTCAACATTACACACAATTTCTGCGTCACTCTTTTTGCAAAACTTTACACACAGTGATTTGTGAAACTCTACACACATTTCGACACCTTAGACACAGATAAGGGTGTTGAGGCTACTTCCTTGTCATTACAAAGCTCGTATTGCCAATGACCACACTAATGAATGAATTGGATACTCACATTCACAACGTGTGGAAGCACATGTGCTAATTTGAAAACGCAGCAGTCAGGTGTGCTATAAAATGCAGCTGGGGGGGTTCACCTGTATCCATCAAAAATGGAAGGAGCTAGAAGAAGAGTGAGAATTAGAGGGAGAGCTCACAGAGGAGAAGGAGGTAGAGAGAAAAAAAGGAGGTAGAGGAAGAGAAGGAGGAGGTAGAGGAAAAGGTAGAAGAAGAGGAGAAGGAAGTTGAGGAAGAGGTAAAGTAGGACTTGAAGAGTTGATTGAATCTAAACAAAGAAGACAAATACCAAATTTACTCAAGAAATCCGTGCAATACTTATTGACCATGTTATCAACCATGGAATGACCCTGATGGAAGCAGGACAAAGAGTTCAACTGAATCTCAGCAGAACTACTGTTGACTCAGTAATTCGGACATTTAATCGAGAAAACAGGAAAGCTAACCACACAGTACATTGAAACTGAAGCTTGCTGTACTTCTATTGTTTACTGGGACATTTGACAGTAGGCTGCATGTGTGTTTTCATACATACAGTATTTGTTTTTAAAATATGATAGAGGCTGGAGGACACCAAGGTGGAAGGCTATGTTCACAAGAGAACAGCATTGTGAACATGGTTATGGCCAATTATTGTATCAGGCTGTGAGAAATCCAAGCCAATATCACCAAAGATGACCGTTAAATAATACTAAAAATGGATTGGATTTATCTGCGCTTTTCCCGACGCTCAAAGCATTTACAATGTGTATCCATTATTCATTCACACTTGGTAATGGTGATATACTGATGTAGCCACAGCTACACTGGGGCAGACTGACATGATGACTGATAGATATTGAATAGCATCATATTGTCTTTTACTGTGTTTCAGTGAGACTTACAAATGGATGCAGAACAAATCCACCATGAATTTATGTATGTGGATGAGGCTGGATTTAACCTGGCAAAAACATGAAGATGAGGGAGAAATGTCATTGGACACAGGGTAATCACCAGTGTGCCAGGGCAGTGAGGGGGTAACATCACCCTCTGCGCTGCAATCACACATGGGGTCCTCCACCACGATGCAAGACTGGGACCCGATAATCCAAATCTAATACTTACATTTCTGGACAGATTGCACGAAATTGTCACAGCATTAAACCAAGTGGACCAGATGCAGTACCTTATCGTTTGGGACAATGTCTCATTCCATCGGGCTGCTCTGATCCGGAATTGGTTCCATAATCACCCTGAATTTGAACTCTTATACCTGCCCCATAGTCCCCCTTCCTGAATTCAAAGGAAGAGAGGAAGGTATACAACCTGCAGCCCTATGACAGTTTGCCCCTCATTCAGGCTATGGAGCAGGCATGTGATCAAATTGAAGCAGCTTTTGTGCGGTTCTTCCAACGTTGCCTTGCTAATGAAGACATAGCCTGTGATGTGGATGAAATCTCATGGCCTGATCTAGCCAGACAAAGACATATGGAATAGTTACATTATTTGTGTTGCTCTTTTTTTCAGGTCAGACTATATGTATTTCATGCAGTAATTTATAATTGTCAACAGATTTTATTTGAATCATTGATTTCATTGTTGGTTGATGACTGTAACTGATTATGGTAAGGAAAACTGTATTTCTTGAACTGAAATAAATACTTGAAATATTCCGTCTGCAGCACCAGTGTTGTGCCGTGCTTGGTAAGTTCATGGTAGGCCTATTGTGTACATTATCCCTATATCTCAAATTAATCCTGAAGAATGTTGTTGGTTTGTCATTATTTAGTTTTGATCCCTTACACAGCAATATCTGGCCAAAAATCCAGCACACGCTATTTCCTAAAATCCGTTTCACAGCAGTGTGAAATGGTCTGCAATAGGGTCTGAACATTGACGACTTTGTGGGTTAAACGAAAACTAATGACATTTTTATAATTATGTGTATATGTTTTGACTTAAGCGTGTCACTTTGCAAACAATCTAGGAATTCTGTAAATTGAGTGTGGCTTTTGGATAATTGTGATTATAGTTTGAGAAATGGAACCCGGTTTTCAAAATTGTGTGTAAAAGTTAACGTTCAGTTTTGTTGAAACAATCAGCAATTAGTTAAACGAGCTTAAACAAAACTGAACAAAACTTTGCAGTTACAGCAAAACACTTTGATAATGAAAACATTGACATTAATAGTCTATTACATTTAAGTGTGTATTTCTCATTTTAACTCAAATATGTGTGCACGCACACTCAGTGTTTGAGTGATGGATGTATATGTGTGTGTTTACATGAGTGTGTTTGGAATTATAAGTGCTCCTGTCTGTGTGCTTATTTTTGTGTTTGTGGGTGCCTCTGTGCTTGTTTGTGTGTGCACATAGTTATTTGTGTTTGTGCTTGTATGTAGGTGTGTGCATTGGTGTGTGTATGTACAAGTGTGTGCATGTAATTGTGCACGTGTGTATGTGCACGTTTGGATTTTTTTAATCTGTGTGGATGTGTGTGCGTGTTCTTGTGTGTGTGTGCGCACGTGTATGTGTGAGTGATACTAATTGGTCCGTCCTGCAGAGCCAGGTCTGTCAGCGACAGAAGGGAAGGTGTTTAAAATGCAGGCAGCAGTCACGGCTGGAGGAATTCTGGCTACAGAACACTCTCCCTCCCTGTCAGTCCTCCCGCCTGCTGCTTTCTAGTCTTTTCCTTCATCTTCTCCATCTTTCTCTTTTTTTACCATACCTTATATCCTGCTTATTTTCCCAGTTTGTTGTTTTTTTCTCCACTTTTGTTTTTCCCAGCTCCATCTGGACATTCTCTGTGACTCAGTGCTGTTGCTGCTGTAGGCTCCGCCTCCATCACAATAACACACACAAACAACCCAGTGACATTTAAAACTCACTGCCTAGAAGATGTGTGTAAGTGTGTGGGGTACTAGGAGTGTTTTGCACTTGTTCTAAACCTTGGATTGGAATAACAGCAGAAGCTCACAGGTAGTTTGTGCACCATCTAGTGGCAGAATGACAGCTGGAAAAGTAGGAGAAGATGCTTCATCAATAAGTTGTAGGAAGGAAGCATATTTGCTCAATTTTTGAAGTTTTCCAGAAATATATTTTATGTAACTGAAGTTTTTCTAAACAACCAAACTGCTTTTGGACCTCAGCTCAAATTAGGTAGTAGGTAATTTGAGGATCTCTTCAATCCTGCTGACACGCCGTCTCTTGAGGAAGCAGACGCTGAGGACTTTGAGGTGGGGTAGCCACGCTAGCCCGCTAGCCAGAAGAAGTCAGTGAGGTAGTTGACGAGCTACTTGTTGGCAAGGCACCGGGAGTGGACGAGGTCCACCACGAGTACCTCAAGTCTCTGGATGATGCGGGAGTGTCTTGGCTGACACGTCTCTGCAGCATTGCGTGTTGCAGTGGAACAACAGAGCGCTTTCTGTCCTGGTTATGGGACTGTGAACCAGTTCTACACCCTCTTAGGGTGCTGGAGGGTTTGTGGGAGTTCGCTCATCCAGTCCATAATTGTGGTGTCTGGGAGTATGGGGTCTTAGCCTTAGTAATGGCTGTCCGGTCTCTGTATGACCAGAGCAGGAGCTTGGCTCGCATAACCGGCAGTAAATCAGACCTGTTCCTGGTGCACGTTGGACTCCAGCAGGGTTGCCTTTTATCACTGCTTCTGTTCATAGTCTTTATGGACAAATAAGTTTTGTTATAATTTTGATATAATTGTTATAATTATTGTTACATTCATACAAACTTAACATCAGTCACAACTCTTACCTGTTGAACATTACTCTGGTGAAGCAGAAATATTTTGTGGTATAAATATGTGGGAATTTCTTTTTATTTGCTAAACTTTGTGAGTAAAATTATTTTTGCTTCAGAAAAAAAATACATTTTTGTTTAGGAATTGGTCTATTTGGCCGGGCTGCCTGGCGGGCGGATCTCCTCCGTTGACCCCACAGTATGGGTGCGGGGGCGGGCCCTGGTCGGCGCTGTGGCCTCGGCGGGGGTCTTGGTGCGGGGATGTCTGGGAGCTCTCCCTCCTTTTTTTTTTTTTTTTCTTTTCATTCCTTCATCCACTTCAGCTTAACATAACATTCACCTGAGCACAGGCGTCGGCTCACCTTTGCACCTTCAAATGGTGTGCGTGTCAGAATGTAATGCTTTACATGTGTTGGTTGGTATGCACAAGTGTGCGTGTGAACTGGATGTGGACAAGTTTGCGAACACTCTTGGAGCCGGCAGGTATGTTTGTAACAGCTGAGTGTGTGGACAGGCCCCGCCCATTTTAGACCAACATTCACTATTTTAATGGGTATAGGCTCCAACATTTTGTTGCCTGTAGATTCGCAACTCTACTTTCCCTTTCCATTAGTCATCCTCTAAAATCTATTATCCCCCTCTGTCCCCCTTTCTTTTTCCATCTGGTCCAACAAAAAGAACACAAACAAAATTAATATAATTAAAGTTTCGTTTAAATTACAAAAGGGGCTTATACCAACATACAATTTGTGTTCCCAATGATTTATAACCCCCGATTGTAAGAGTAAAATCTGTCTAATGCAAGAGGCTCTCAGCTCATATCTGTCTGCTCAGCTGTTGGACAGGACAAGTTAAAAAAAAAAAAAAAAAAAGGAATTGGTCTATTTTATTTAAATGGCTTTTTAAACATTTTTGTATAAGGAGTAAATTGCCATTTGAAAAATTATTATCAGACAAAAATATATGTATGTATTTTGTTTTAAAAGACAGGGGTTTTTATGAGTTTTTCCTCACCGAGAAGGAGGGTGTAAGGGCAGAGATGTTTGTTCAGCTTAGTCTGTTTAACAACCAGCTATTGTTTACTTTTACATGATTGATTTTTTGTTTCTTGCAATATACTGATGTCAGTCCAATGAGAAATTGGGCTATAGAAATAAAATTGAATTGAATTGTTTTCACATCTAGCCTTTGTGAGTGGGTAAAGCTAGAGAAATTACCAGAAATTTTAGCTTGTAGAATCTGCAGGTCATGTATTGTTTTTTTAATATTATGGTTTTAACCCATGTTTATTTAGTGGTAATTGTTTTTGTTTAGATCTGTGCAAAATCATGTTATAAACAATTTTAAGGACAAAATATTGCTTTGATTTGACATATCGTAGTCTGACTTGTGGACAGAGAAATCTCTAACTGATTAAGCTGTTTATTTCCTTACAGTTAAAGAGCTGTGTGGTAACCATGGTAACAGCAGATCTCTTCCACACCAAACTGACATTAGGAGCTGGCGACAGCAGAGGACTCCTGCTGTGCTTCATCACAGCATTCACAGAAAAATATTGCTCTTAAACACAGAGTGCTCCATGATTTTAGACATGAGAAAACAAATCATCTAGAAATAAGCACATGGAAAAGGTGATTAAAATATCTTATAATTGAACAGAAGTGATTCCTTTAAGACGTCCATTACCACTGAATAAGGCTTGAAAAGATCAATAAGGGACTTTTGAGCAGGAATGGTTAGAATGGTGGTGTGTGTGTGTGTGTGGGGGGGTGCTGAAAGAGAATTCATACCTTCATGTTGTTGTGTCATTTTTATCACATTGCATGAAAGCAAAAGAGGAAAAAAAACTGGCAACGACACACAGTCACACCACTGATCTTTAAAAACTCTCCATTATTCTAAGTATATTTCACTTATTTTAAAGGACAGAAGCCATAACAAACAACAGATTAGCTTTGAAAAATAACATCCTTGATATGATTTTTTTAATATAAATTAAGTACAGAATAAATATATTAACCAAATTAACAAATTAAAAATTAAATAATGCCAGGGTCTTGATTTATTTGCAGGCTTTTCTTTTTTTAGGGAAAAAGTTTTCTGTATATTTTGAATATAAGTTCTAAAAACAAGACATCGTACTCCTTACCCGGTTATTTTGTAAAAACTGTTCATTTGAATGTGGACTAAAAAACTGGTTAGATTTAGAGTTCTGCAGTGTAGAATATACAGAAACAACCGTTTGAACATTTTTAAACTAAGATACGTCTCAGCTGTCTAATGAAGCCAATTACATGAGCGTCTAACCAGAGTGAGGCAGATTCTGTTGCCCTTCATCACGTAAGCAACAGTGATTTGTCTGCTGCCATCCTTCCCCACCTCTAACAAGCTCCAGGTTGTTGCAGCAGATGGATGCTCCTGCTCCTCACAGCAGAGTAATCCATCTTTGCTGTTTGTCTTAACGTTTGTTAAGCTGAAAGCAGCTCTTTACAGTTCAGCCTCTGCAAAGGTTATACTTGAATCACTAACGTGTCGAGTTAGATGTTGTAATGTCGGTCTTGTGAACAGAAACATTTTCATGAGTTTCGTGGTCTGAAATGATATTGCTTGCACTTCAGCTCCACAGGAAACTCTCAATTTGAAAAGATTCACTGCTTCAAACAGAGCTGAATTGTCTCAATCAAATAGTAAAAATAGAATGGTACAAGCCGTTGGGACGTCTTCTTTAGTGATGAGGAGAAGTGCTGTTCTGCTTAAACTGAGAGTGTTTAGACCAGGCATGTCCAAAGTCCGGCCGGTGGAAAAATGCAGTCCTCATTCAAGTTTCTACCGGCCCCCCAGGCATCTGTCATAAGATCAATGATAATTTTGAATCTTGAACAATATTTCTTGATTGTGATTGGTTAGATTCCGTTATACACCGCTGTAAGCCCATAGCAGAACCCTTCTGTGACACTTCCTATCTCATTCCTAAAATGTGGACTGTAAATGAAGTGAACAAATTTGTTCCTGTGATCCAAACTTCAGTGGTCTGCACTTCCTGTTCACATGATTTACATCTAGAAGTTTACAGTGAGCATTTAGTTGTGCTATCTCCTTTTTGTAGTCTTCAATTATGAAATGCTAATAATATTTGACTAAATGACATGTGGTGTAAAGTATCTCTGGATCTGTTTGTTGTTTTGCATTCATAACTCTCATGTCAGTAGTTGACAGAGATTGCTCAACAACTGATGGAGAAGAACCATTTCCTGTGGTTTTTCATAGTTCAACAACAACAAAACTTTACACAAATGTTATATTAAGATATTTTTGTATAAATGCAGATCCAAACTATCCCACACTCCTCTGACATGGGTCTTTAACACTCCATCTGACCTCATGTTGTTTAACTACTGAGTGATTACAGAACATGTTGTTTAGCTGTAATCATCGTTTCAAAAGGCCAACTTTGTGGTCCTGTAGCATAAACATCTGAAATGCTAAAATATGTGACCACATCAATTTAATAGTATTAT
Organism: Adrianichthys oophorus; assembly: GCA_036245035.1. Classification (NCBI taxonomy): domain Eukaryota; kingdom Metazoa; phylum Chordata; class Actinopteri; order Beloniformes; family Adrianichthyidae; genus Adrianichthys; species Adrianichthys oophorus. The sequence goes on from BSAI01000005.1 coordinate 4,323,841, forward strand.
TCTGTTAATATTTGGATAAACTGCTCTCAGTTCTGTCAGGCTGCTTTGAGCTCTCACTGGTCATTTTTTATCTGCTTCTCATGTTTCTTCAGCTCTTTGTGTGTCCTTTTTTTCCTCAAAGCTTGCAGTTATTTGGACTCCTTGTCTCTGCATTTTTCTCAGGCCTTAAGTGGATTAAATAGATTCGAAACACGAACCCCAGCCTCACTAAGAGCATGGCATGAATTTTAAACAATTCACGGTGGATTGATTCAGTGGCTAAAGAGTTGCAGCGCTGTAACTGAGATGCACAAAGTGCTCTCAGTAATGGAGCTCTGACACAAACTGTACATTAGCAGTTTGCTGAGTGAGGTTCATATAATAGGACTGCATGGTTTTGAGGGCTAATGGGGAGATCTGTTATCTGAATATTTGAACAGAAATGTATAATCTTCACATTTTAATGGGAACTAAATGAAATAAGTGGCTTGCATTTACTGCATTGTGAAAGCTAGATTTTTAACATGACTCATGACGTGAAAAGGCAGAGTCAAAAAGGATCAATGTATTCATGTTAATGACAATACTTGCGTTTTAATGAGTTCAAACAAAAAAAATCAGTGACGTTAAACCTAATTTTTTCCTCTGACAGAATATTCCGGTGTATTTCTTTAGAGAGGCGCCAGCAGCTTCCTCTGCTCATTAAAGTACAGTTGTTTTAAAGGGGCCATTCCATGACTTTCTCAAGCCTTTGAGAGTAAACTATATCCATTTATATGATCACGTTACCTTTGGAACACATAAAACAAATAATTTATGAAATATGAGTTAATTTTGTGGACTCTTGTCATACCCGGAAGTAAAACGACTCAATCTCTGAGGCACCCCCTCTCGCTCGTTGTGTTCCCACCTATTTAACGACATCATCCTAGAGCCTGCCTCAGCGTGCCGTGCCCGCGCATGGAAACAAACATTCAAATTTTTTGTAAAGCAGGATGTACATATTGTGCATATAAAATGAAAGCGTTTTAAGGATCAGCGCTAGCTCTGCAGAGAAAGTAGCTGTGTCCAAATTCATGCCCTAACCCCGAAGTACTAAAAACTATATAGCGTGTCACTATATACTGCTGGACTATGTAGTTCCCTAGATCTTAAAAGCAATTCGGACTTCTTCACTACTTTTTGGTCGCCGTTCTTCTTCGGGTGTTGTTTATATGGCAGTCGACAAACAACAGAATGGTTGCATTACCGCCACCATCTGGTCTGGAGGCGAACTACTTTCATACGCATCACCGTATGAAAGTAGTTTTTATCACGTCACCGGTTAGCCAAAGTAAATACCTAATAAATGTGAACATATTACGAAGACAATTTATGAATGTACTGTGTTCTCATTCATTCATTTTTTGGAATTAATTACTGTGTTCTGATGATAAAAACAGCCTGGCTGGTTTTTAAAAAATAAAACTGCATACGTTTTTGTTAAGATACTTACTGTTTTTGCACAGAAATTAACTGATAAATAACTAGTCCATTGCAGTGTTTATTTTCGCACCGCTGAACCATTTACCTGCTCGTGCAAGGCAGCACTTTTTCTGTACTTCTTTCTTCTATTTTACAGAAAATACCTTCCAATATTAATCTTTCCATGTTCCTGATGGCAATAATTCAACTGTTTTTAGTTTGATCAAACTGAAAACAATCTGAAATGAAGCACAGAGGCAAGTTGGAGCAGACATCTCTGATTACTTTGCTCAGTGTTACACCATCTGCTGGGCAAGAGTTTAACAATCTTTTCCAACATTGGATTATGATTTGATTCTGATTATTATACAATATAATTGCCTGTAACACCGTGTGTTACCGTGTGTTAGCCAGGGCCTTTGACATGCCACGCTCCACTGTGAGTGACATTGTCCACAGAACAGCAGACCACATCCTCCAGCTGATGCGCAGCGTCGTGCTGGTCTCCAGTGTGGATGAACTGCCATTAGTCGCTGCTGGATTTGAGCAGGTCAATGGGTCTGCTGACTTCCAAGAGGTCGTGGGAGCATCAACGTCTGCCACATAAGAATAAAGGCCCCAAAAGAAAATGCAGCTCGTTATTTTAACAGGAAGCTTTTTTATTCAATCCAAATGCAGGCTGTATGTGACTGTAATGTCGAATTTTTACATATTTTTGGTGGGTGTCCAAATTCAGTCCATGATTCATGGGTTCTACGTAACAGCCCAATTTTTATCAAACACCCACCTGAAGGATTCATCATTTTGGGTGACAGTGGGTATCCCTGCATTGTGCATCCCATCACGCTGCTGACACCCTACAGGGAACCCGTGAGGAATGCGTTTGAGCCCTGCTACAGCCAACACTGCGCCAGGGCACGCTCTGTGGTGGAAAGAGCATTTGAGCTGATGAAGACAAGATGAAGAGCAGTATTTCTAGAGGCGTTGGAAGTAAAACCAGTCTTTGCAGTTAGAATACTTCAGCGCCATCCTGCACCATCAGTGATGATCAGTGCATCAGTGAAGGGGTCTGCTTGGAGCCCACAGATGTTGAGCCACAGCAGAAGGACAACACCAAGAACCAGCAGGATGAGCAAAGTGGCGTCCGTCTGCGAGGACAAATCTCTGGTTTCCTGTCAGCTCCAACTGTCAGATGAATGACTCTTCAGGGCTATGATTATTGCTAAAATGCATAAAAAGTAAATGTTAAATATAAAAGGAAGTAAATATCTACCTTTGATGTTTATATGAAAATATTATTGAGATTGTTACAAATTTCTCATATTTTTAAAAATACATGCGAATAATTATTTTTTGCAAATTGATTAATTAAAACAATTCAAAGTACATTTTTCCTAAGAGAGTTAAGAGCCTTTCCTCTCGCTCTTCCTCCCTTCTTGCCCTTTCCTCCTCTCTGCCTTCTCCAGCAGACTGAATAGGCCGCCACACTATGGCCTCTTGGCTGAAGAAGCCTCTTCTTTCTCTTCCTCTTCTCTGTCTGCCCCTGGTCTTGTGGCACTGATGCAGGGGATGGTGCAGAGGATGTGGGAGGGCTCTCCTCCCAGGATGAGGCAATGAGACATGGAGGCCTCACTGATGCCCTGCTGCCAATCGCCTCATTTCTTAAGGAGAACCACTTCCACAAAGCTGCTGATGGTTCCCCTGCTTCAGTGCTACTGCCGGTGGCCTTATAAGTTCCTTCAAATATCAAAACAGACACTTGTGAACAAAGAAATAATTAAAACTACAAGGAACTGTCTAGACCTTCATTTCACAAACCTTCTATGTTTTCTTTAAATTCTCCCACTTAGTTCTTGGCTGCTCTGGCTGGACTAATGAGGTGGGTCACCTGTATCACTGCTCTAAATAGAAAGTAAAAACAAAAACCTTTACCCCAATGACAATGATTAACAGTTTAATGATTAATTAAAAAACATCTCATCCGTGAACGTACTCCCACCCAGCGGCTAAGGCGCAGCGTTTGCCTGAAAACAGGCTCTCTTTCGATCTGCAGGCAGAGCGAATTCTGGACGTCCTCGTCTGTCCCTACATGTGTAAACCCATTTTAAAAATGTTTAATCAACTCATGACTATGGATAAATCACTCCTTTTATTATCTAATATGAATATTTCCCCCTTCCACGCAAAGCGTTAGCAAAACTGATAAGCTCCAGAAGAATATACATCGTCGGTAAAAATAGTTATCTAATTTGGCATATATCATATTACATATGTAGCAATGTTAAATTCTACTACAAATACTTAAATACTTACATTTATGTCTCCCTTGAGTGACTTGCTTCTGCCATTTTGAAAAATCATTCAAACGCAATGCATTGTGGTCAGTTTTTTTTTGCAATGTAGGGACCATCAATGCACACTTGTTTTTCGCAGGGGATTCTGGGACATTTCTAGTGCACTCGATTTTGTTATACTGGATTTGGACACCCCTAGAAAATGGTGAACTACTACTTTATAGTGAGTAGTTTATGAATTCGGACACAGGGATAGTAATTCAAAACGTACCTTTAAATGTCAAAATATTTCTCAGATCTCAGGTTTTATGTAGTAATGCTTAACGAAAGTATGGATAGTTCTAAAATAATGACATTATCTTTTTTAGTGCTTTTTTTCAATGTGGTGAACTGTCTCATACATGTTCAGGTAATTCACTCAACCAATCACAGCACGGCAAATCATCTGCCTTCTGTTTCCACTAAACTGCCTTCGGTTTCAACCATACTTTTCCTTTCACATACATATATACTTCTCTCTTACAAACATATATATAGAGTATTTATATAAATATGTATATGAGAGTTGATATATATATCTACTACTACAACTATATATATATATATATATATATATATATATATATATATATATGTTATGGTTCATAATGAAAATGTGTCTTGTATGGCACCTCATAGATAATGAAGCGCATCATCCAAAAACAATCTACTTCTGAAATGATGTCATACATAAGGCACACCAAACTATAAAGTGAGACAAAAGGGTCAGAGAAAAGTCTGTACATAAGTAAGACTTTATTAACGGCGTTCAAAGTAACTTTAGCACTTGTTTGAAGAATGCAAAATGTTAGCCATGTTAGACTATTCACACTACCAGTGACTCACAACCTTGTTTCCAACACATAAAGAAAACATAGTCCAACACCACTGCACGTTAGAGTATTTAAAATAAATGCTAAATGTTTAATAAATGCTTATGCAGTGCACTTTACAACCTTTTTAGCAGGCCCAATTCGCTTTAATCGCAGTCTCATTCACACACTGGTGGTGCCTCTGTTGCCAAACACTGATGCCAACCTATAACTGCCAGGGGCAATATGGGGTCAGTGTCCTGCTCAAGGACACTTCAACTCATGGTCAGGCAAGACAGGAAGTGAACCTGTGATCAGGAGTTGACCGCTCCACTTCTGCACTTGTAAAAAGAACAGACTGACATTTTTGACAGAGCATCGTGTACCTCTCAAAATCACTTTGACGTCAGTAAACACAACAATAAATAACCCATAAGGCTTTCAGGTATGATAGGCGCACCGTCGTCTTTTGAAAAAAAAAAAAACAGTTTTTAGGTGCACCTGAGAGCACAGTAGTTGTTGACTCTCTGAAAAATGTATTTGAAACGTAAGCAAAGATAACATTAAGATATGTAATAGACAAATAAAGAACAGCTCTGTTAAATTACATAAATGCGTCCCTTCACTCCATCATGCTTGCAGCTTGTTGACATTTGAAGGAAGTCATTGATGCACAGCTGTCTCCTGTGTTCAGTTTTTTTTCTTTACTTTTTTCTTTAATTGGCTACAGTGTGATGGTTTTTCAGTCGTTCTGCTGTAGATGTCTTGATGATGGATAGAAATTCAATAAAAAATTAAACAGTTCTATCTGTTTCTTGTAAACTTTCAGCAAAATCATTGAAAAATACTCATTGAGGAGAAATGACAGCATCATGGAAACCACAAATACAAATGCAGAAAATTACCCACTCGCTGATAGTAAAATAACTATTACCAATGAGAACTGTAAGTATCAGATTCAAAGTATTAAATGATTTCGGCTGCTTTTGTTTCCTACATGATGTAATCACTATAAGCTTTATCAGGTCCTGAGAGTCCAATCATTTGATTGGTTGGCATCCGTTTCCCTCTTTCCTCCCCAATCCCAGCAGACTTACTGAAACCAGCTGTGCTTTTGAAACCCTACCACAAATCCGCCCACATGTTTTCCATTTCAGACAGATTCTCTTCATTTGCCATTGAACCGCTAAATGCAAAATGCTCCCCTTCTTTTGGTGATCATTACCGGCTCTGAGCTGGCCTGCTCCTCTGGACACTGATTTGATTGTTGCTGATTGGATTTGCTGCCTGGGCTACAGCCTGTCTCTCTCCTGCTCCCTCTCTGTCTCTGTGCTTAATGGAGCCTTTCTAAAGGCTTTATTAGAAGTAATTTGCTGCAGCGAGCGTTGACTGATATCTGGGCCGTGACCCTGTCTCGCAGTTGAAGGGTAAAGAGGGAGTCCCAGTCATACTGGGACTGGCAGGCCCCGCACTCTGTCCATAGATTAGTCTCTCGCCCTGTGCTGAATACATTCTGCAGCAGACGACGATGAAGAAGGACATGACAGCGCTCGGGGATTAGAAACAGAAATGGGTTTGGATGCAACTCTGCTGCAATGTATTGATTCTAGGATTGGATTCTAGTTTCCTCCACCTTCTCAGAAATGTTCACCAAAAAAAAGAGATTAGATTAGATAAACTAAAGTGACGCTTTTTTTAATTTCAATAACATACGCTTAAGTAGCTTTTTTTCTTTCTGTCTACGCCTATTTTAGTTTTTGTTTTAAATGAAATACATTTTGACCTTTTGAAAAGTGACAGATAGAAAAGGGACTGATAAAAGAATAGAAAATATAAAATAATACAAGGAATACTTTGAATAAACAATTATCAAAGAAGAAAGAGACTGTTGTTTTTGACAAACTCAGAATGGAGCATCATTCAAACACAGGCTGTTATAGCTGAACTGTTTATAGTAGCTGGAACTATAATAATTTCACTCAAACATAAAAGATGTGACATAACTGAAAGCTGAAAGACAGAAGAAATGTAAAAACTGTATAAAAGTATGACATTACAAACTCACAGTGGATGATATTTAATGACTCATGCCAATGATTATGGTGTTTACCTGTGGAATTTTTCTCATGATGAAGGGCATGTATAATTAAATTTAAGATCAAATTTGCATTTCTAAGTATTTCTTTATTTGAACTTTGAATTTTGAAGTTTGAATTTAAAGGTACAGACAAAAAATCCTGTTTGAAAAGGTTTATAGGCATGGGCTATAATCGATAAACCACAAGCTCCCTGCTCCACTCCGTTCGATATATTCACTTGCAGACAAATAGATTCATGTACGTCTTTGTTTTCCTCATCTGAGCTGGAATCTGGATCTAAATTGGACAGCTGGATTGCTCCAGTATTGTTCACCATTTTTGTTGCACTGCTAATATTTTGGGTTGTGGGGGGCTGTAAACTAGTGGGAGAGAATGTAAACAGATGGATGACAGGAAGTAGGGGCGGGGTTGCTCTGCATCAAAAGTCCCACCGACAACTCAGAGGGGAATTTCTAATTAACTTCTGCCGCTCTGCAGAAACTATGTCTTAAAAAACAACACAGGTTATTGGTTTTGGCTAAAAACAGCATTATCATAAATTAAAGACTACTAAGAACGCTTTGAAAATAAATGAGTGGGAAATGAAATGAGAGTGGGAGTTTATTATCCAAATCTAGAGGTTTTTTTTTTTTTTTTTTTTTTTAACCAGACAACTAGTAAAGAACTTTTGTGATGTTTTTGGTCTAGGGTTTCCATAATGAGATGAATTCACTGACAACTTGCTCTGGAAATGAAACGAAGCCTTTAAAATATTGATAAAGGAAATCCGAGATTTTTGTCTGAAAAAAGCCGTAATTATGTCGCATCTGCGGATCAGCACATACTTTATCTGTTGTGAGACTCAGCCATGTTTACATTCTTGGCTGTAAACATGTAGAAGCAAAGTGATGTTAGAGCTTGGATTGCAGCTTTGTGACAACATCAAAGGCTGCATCTGATTTTCCTCAGAGGTAGTTAATGTTTGTCCTTGACAGTCAATCTGTTACTCATAGCTGGACTTTCTTCATCATCTTTAGAAGTTACTCACGTTCTCTGTGTTTCCATGGTCACACAGCATTCCTCATGAGGATGCTGCCATAAGCAACGTCTGTTTGTCTTTTGAAATTGGAAAGCCAAGCTGCAAGCAGCACACGGCCCTTTGGTGGAGATGCAGTTTTGATACAACCCAAGCATGCATATGCATGTGTGGTTGTATGTGTCTTTGTTCACAGAAAGTCATTACGACCTTGAAACAAATCAAGCAGTTTCATAAGGATTGACGGATGATTTAAGGATGTTTTCCAAATGTAAATGTCAAACAGGTTTTGAACCTCTGTTAGGTCTTATAGGTTTGTGTACATGACCTGTCACACATCCCAGAAACCATTTCTCTCTGTCTGACAATTCCCAGAGGGGAGGCTATCAGCCCATCCGTTTCTTTTCCCAAATAGTTATTCTTAAACTTTGGCTGATCCTCTGTTTTTTACGGGAAGTGTAGTCAATTATAGTTATTAATTACTGCAGGCTTTGACACTGTATGCTTAGATGTCCCTGCCTGCTCTTTGTTGGGAAGACTTTTTTCCTAACAGACCCAAGAGAAATTCTTGGCAGACTCTTTGTTGATTCCTTTCAGGATATCAACTCAGAAGTTTTTCCAAAGAAAGAGCATTTCTATTCCTAACATAATCCCCTCTCAAGGTCGCAAAGCGACCTTCAACCGACCAGAACTCTATTGTCACCATCAGGCGTCTAACAAGACTCCAGAAGGAACCCGGTCACAAAACTAAAACACAGAAAAGAGAAGCCTCCTCTCAAAAGAATTGTCAGAAATCCTGACTGATTAAAAAAAGTGAACAAGACAAAAATGACAAGCACAACAGAAGTAAAACACATAAAGCACAAGTACATAATAACAACACACAGCAATAGCGTTAAGTGGTACAGCATAAGGTGGGAAGTACATAACAAAAACCAAAACTGAGGATGAGACGTGAGGTGTAATCAAAAACACAGGAAAATGAATACTAAAGAGCAGTCATACATAAGTTTTAATCAGCCGCAATGAGTATAAATACTGCAAAAACAACACAAACAAATTAAACTTCTAACTACTGTTGTAACAGCAACGCAATGGTGACTGCAAAATTAATATACTACACTAAGGAAACATAATGACTCCCAACATTATGACAACACATTTAAAAACAAAAAACAAAACAAAAACGCATAGTTCAATAAGGGGAGATGATGAGGCTGCTGAGACTACTCATCAAATCAGTTTTCTGTACGGCCCGCTTCACAGTCCTGCATCGTTCTGCAGAAACAACTAAAACCTGAACAATGTTCATTCATGTTGTCATCCACTATTTTTGAAGCGTGCATGTTTCTCTCAACAGCATGGCAGCCTTGCGTGTGGCGCTGTAATCCCCGCAGAGCCCAGAGAGAAATGATGCTTTTGTCAGCTCACTGCTGCCATCAGGTACAGCAGCCGTGGACTCATCAGAAAGGAAAATATTTAGGCCTTTCCTACTTTTTTGTTGTTTTGTGCAGATTGAGTTTGTTGAAAAAGAGTTCCTCCTTATTTGTGATGGAGGCAGTCAACACATCTTCAGTCTCTGCTCTTTAATTGGTGAGATGTGGAGACGGGGACATCCCTGGAAACGGGGTGTCTTTGAAGAAGAAATGTTTACAGATTTCCATCAGGGACCGCTGCCATGCTCCATTAACATTTTTAATGAGGATGGATTTTGTGGAATGCATCTTGATGAGATGCAATGCTTTCTAAACTAAGCTGAGAAGGATGCTATTTCTATCCCTGATTTATGGGTCAACTTGTAAAAGATGGACATCTTGAGCATCAGTGCAGACCAATGAAGAACATATGTGCTGCTCTGTGCACAGACAACCATCAAACCCTGTTTCATAGCATGCAGGGAGGATTTTAAAGCAGCAGGGATTGCTGCTAACATGCAGTCAGCCGCAACAAAAACTAAAGATGACCTTAAAAAATGTAGGTCAATGCGTGTCATTTTTTTAAACACAGCAGCATATTTGATGGATTGTGGGTAACTGGCACTCTTATTCTCTGGCATTTATATCCTCAGCTTTGCTGCAGTGGAAGCAGGCCGAGCAGATTCATTCTGAAGTCCGTCCCCACAGAAACGTCACTGGGCTGCAACGTTTTGTAACGAAGGATTAACAGATTTTGTGAGGGAATTTTGAAACTGCAAACAAATGTTTCAACTGGCTCCAAATATTCTGACAAATTCCACAAATGTGTTTTTGTCCCAGTAAAATCATTAATTTCCATTTGACTTTGATGGAGTTTAACAACCTGCAAAATTGATTGGCTATAACATTTTTGTGAAAATAGTTGATGCAACACATCCTGCATGTTAACCACAGAAAAACTTTTCCTTCAGTGTTTAACACAGCCTTTAATATAATCGAATTTGACTTTAAATCCAAAATGTCTCAACAGGTTTTTTCTCAGCTCTTTATCTTTGCAGCTCAGTAAAATCCACTTTCTTTGGTTTTCAAAGGAGAAGCTGCAAATAGTTTTGGTTTTATTAGAGAATTTGATGATTTGGACCTGGAGCATGCATCCTTCTAATTTCTCCGGACTAGTTGTTGGAGCTGCAGGGTTAGGCTCCTCCCACATCACAGCTAAACATTTACTGCTCTGTGTTAAGATAACATTTCTGTTTGGTTCAGAGGGATATGAGTGATACACATTTTATACAATGCAAACACTGACTGATTATCATCGGAGTGTGCAAGTCAGAATTGTTTTAAAGTCACCAGCTTCCTGGTGAACAAAAATGAATTATTTATTAAGTAAAAGAGAGCGAGTTCTCATTAAAGGACAATGATTAGAATTTACAGAGAAAATACATTTTAAAAAATATTTAAAAATATGAATAATACACACATTAATAATACATTAATAATATTAATAGTACACTCTAGTTAACTTTTTGTGATATTTCTTGGTTTTCGTCCATTTTTGTCTTGAGTTGCCCCACTGATACAGTCACACAAGCTTCAAGCTCACCATCCACAGCTGATTTCATTTCTGTTCATTGCAGCAATGATTTCAGTAAGTGCCTGGTTTTCAGTTCATCTTGTCTGGTCATCCTTTGTTCCATCAATATCTATGTACAGAATTATTAAATGCATTTGTTTTATCATTTGAACTTTACTGGAATAGCTGAGACTTAACAGATTCTGTTTTTCTCATCCAGACTTTGGATTCTTCTTATTTCTTATTTGAAAAATTGTAAAAATGTTCCTGTTAATTCTGAAGTCAGCTTGTCCAGACTGAAAGACAAAACTGTGCAGAGCTCAGTAACTTTATTAAGTTACTGAAACTGTGAAATGAGCCACCTCTGTAATGGGGGTTTTCCAGTGGTGGTCTGCATGAGCCTGGACTTCAGCCCGTCAGATTGGGCTGGTGCTGCACTCCAGAATCTTGGCAGGCTGATGCAGAAGCATGAAAGTGGGTCCAAGAGTGAAGCTTTGTCTCCAGTCAATAGATTCTGGTTCCAAAGAAACACATTAACAAACAAATTTAATAAGCAGGAACTTCTCCATTCTAATTCACGACAGGAAAATAAATTGCAGTCAAATATGCTGATCTGTGTGTGCCGTGATGCGGAGTACCTCCTGCTGCTGTTGTGTTTGAATGATTCAACCATCAACTGAGCTCATGAATAATTAACAGAACATGCATTCAGTGATAAATATTTCATGCTGCATGAAAGTGAGCTGACACACTCAGTGGAGTTCAGCATTGTCCAGCTGACTCACGCAGAAATTATGGAAGGAACAAAAGAGGAGATTTATCTGATCCTAAGTGTTAATGTTTGTTGTTATAAAAACCAGTCTGTGTTTGGAAAAATGGAGACTGTAGCTTTGGCCCTCATATTCTCTTTAATGCATGAGCCAACATAAACAAATGCATGCCTTAATGCCACACTCAGACAGTGAATAACAAAAGTGGAGCCGCTCTCACAGCAGCGTGTTTGTCAGGACCGAACATCAACTCATCAGTCTGCAGTTCTGACTCGTCTTAATCAAGATGCTCAGACCAACATCTCATCCGTCATTGTTTTATGTTTTCTTTAGGCTGTCACTTTGGTTTGCTGCTTAGGTTTTGTGAAATCTAGTCATTGAGGTTTAGGAAGCAGGTTTTCCAGGTCAGGTCTAGTGGAAAAAACTGTTGCACATCTTTATGCCCCTCCAGCTCTCAGCATCTTTATCTTAATGGTTTCAAACTGAATTCTAGACACGCTCAGAATGTTGGATGTCAAATAAAAACATATACATGTAAACATAAAACCATAAACAGCTGTAAACGTTATTGAGTAAACAGGATCAATCCACAACAAAGTCTGCGTTTTTTCCAAGAATCATGTTTTTTTGAATTCCAGTCCATTTTGGGAGAAAATCAACTTGAGGTGTCTGCACAGAGAAGGAAATACTTCACATTATTTTTATGACTGAAATGGATGTAATAGAGAGTCATAATACCAAACAAAGCAAATAAAAGACATGAAGAGACTGAGGCCAAGAATATGGATTTATCAGAATCAGGCATTTAATGGAAACCGTGCAGCTTCCGACAGGAAACAAATCCCGAAGGTCAGGACTCAACAAGCTGACAATAACCGCTTCATACATGATGCTTCCTAACGCTAGAGGCAGCAAAGCAGCAGGAAACCCAGAAAAGTCTCAGTAAATATACCAGGAGTACAAACCATTTCAGTTTATATGGAGTCACTTCTGTTTCAAGTGTTGGGAAGCTGTTAAAATACGGTTTTCTCATTGATGAAAATGGAAAAAAAACTCAATTGGAACACCACATTCCCAAACAGACACTCTCACCATACAGTCAATTGAGAATAAATATACATTTTTAATAGATTGTACACAGCTCCAGGTGTTCCTTCCTGCCGGGCTTTTAAGTGAGTGCAAGTTTCAGCCCATTGAACACATCTTTCCTAAATAAAAACTGTTTAGGCAGACCGGGGAAGCAATGAGCTGCTCACAAAGAGCAGATGGAGAGATTGGCTTTGATTTACACACAAATTCAGAAATGTTCTTTCCAACCCTCAAGATTTTGTTCCTTCAGCAAAGGAAACCTCTAATCCATATTATGTCCAACTGTATATTTGGCCTTACTGTTCCTAATTTGACAAAACACATATATTTATAATTGATAGTGAATGATATTTGTACAATGCACAGCAGGAAGGTAACGCTAAACGGAAAGAAAATGTTCATTTTAGTAACTGACACAGGCAGATACATTTCAGGGTTTTCTCCTACAGAATCTGTTTCCTAGTTAGATACTTGGATGAGTGATTTGGCATAAATTGTCTGGTCCTTTTGTTCAGGCTTCTATTCACTCCACCAGCAGCAGCAGCAGCTGTAACCTTTTCACTATCTCATTTCTTCTTCTTTTTTTTTTTTTTTATAAATCCACTTTATGCATGAAAATCCTTTATTGTATGTTATTTGTCTAAAACATAAAAAATATGTCATATTTTACCAACTGTCACTTTGAATCATATTGATCACAACTGAATACGTTCATTTTATATTTAGATGCCTGAAATGTTAGAAAGACATTTTCTGTCTGCAATCAGTCACAGGCAGTTTGTTACAGGCAGACAGGCTAGCAGACGGGCAGAGAGGCAGGCAGACGGGCAGAGAGGCAGGCAGACGGGCAGAGAGGCAGG
>BSAI01000005.1:4337259-4367329 GCA_036245035.1 Adrianichthys oophorus
AGGCAGGCAGACGGGCAGAGAGGCAGGCAGACGGGCAGAGAGGCAGGTAGACGGGCAGATGGGAACAGTAGCAGGCTGCATTTGACAAACTGGCAGGTAATCAGCCTGAATCTGGTGTTTACATGAATTTGATGTCGATGAAGCTAAAAATGAGCGCAGTTGCTGACACAGGAAGTAAATGTCAAAATAAAAGTCCAGCAGAAAAATGTGCCAGTATCCCTTCCACACACACTTATAACCATCTGCAGACGGCCACCAGGCTGTTATAGTATTACGTGAAGTATGTGGTGGTTGTTGCTTTGTGTCTTCAGCTGGTGGCACCTGCCTCCGGGCTCTGATAATGACACAAAAGCATTTTAAAAGCTTGTTTATGATTTATTTCTCTTAAGAGTTAATTTTAAACATGACACTTAGTTTATTTGTGTAATTTTAAGGTCTCCAAAGCAAAATACTTTTGTTAAGAGAGGTAAAAATAAAACTTTAATGCTACAGAGAACAGTTGTATTAAAATACAACCTCCTTATTATATCAGCTCCCAATATGACAGTGAATGGAAAAATTGTTTAAAGTAAAAAAAAAAAAACCTAATGTATGAATGCCCATAAATGTTTGTACGTTTGTTCCTCTTTGACTTTACACACCTTCCTCTGGGAACTTCATGCTGCCTCTCTATGACCCACACCTTTATCTAGCTTTGCATCATTTTTGCTAGCAGACTCATTTCCAGTCTCAGGAACTCATTACTTTTCCTTCTCGTAACCAGATTAGTTTTTCAGTGTATCTGTTGCTTTGGTCTTTCACAGGTATCCTGGTTGGGAGTCTGTCAGTTTGTCCAGCCAGTGATCCATCCCCTGCTCTCTGAGCTGCGCAGAAAAGGATCTGATGAGGGACAGGAGAGAAAGGACCCCCTGCAATGGCGAGCAGTAAGTAGCAGAGTCAATGCTTTTCCATTAACATCAAAATGTTTTGTTTAAGTGGATTTATAGATTCACCAACAAAACATTGATGGACATTGAGCCTAAAGGTGACGATGAGTGTGTGTCGCTGGTGCAGCAGCTGAAGGTGCCGGCTGTCTGGGAGCCGAGCAGAACCATCTGAACATCCCCGTGTCTGATCATGGAGCGTGGGCAACAGCGATGAACAACCTGGGCATCATGCCTGTGGGCATCAGTGGACACCAGCTGGTTTCAGGTAAATCCTTTGACCTTTCTTAAAATTCCTTCACCCTCCCAACAACTTTAATGAACAATTTTCATACTTAAACACTCACTCCAATGATTATTTGTATTTTTGACATGTTCTAGTAGAATTTATCTCATTATAGAGGATATATATACGGAATACAGACATAACACATGAATTAATTCATTGATTGATCTGTCTGATGTATATTGTTAATCTAATCAAATCAAATCAGTCTATACCTTTATAGAATGGTGCAAAGATGAGATCAATAGATCGTAGATCTTGGAAAATACCATTTGGATCGAGGCTCCCTTAGGTTTCATTTACTGTAATGTAAAAACATTTTTTTATTTAAAAAAATACATCCTTTCACAAGGATCTCTGTCCTTTTTAATACCTATTTTTGTGATCATTCTGTTATAACCACCAGGTATTCATCTTCTGATGAAGACTCACAGGTTAAAGCACCAACATCTCAAATTGTAACTGGAACTGTGATCAGTTTTTTTAGTCAGATATTTCTTACAGCCACAAACCTTCTTTATATACAGATTGGTTTAAAAAAGAACAGCATTAATCTGGATTTGCACATTTTTTACAGATGTACATTTTTTGTTTGCTGATGCAAAACTTGTTTGCATTTGTGGACTTCATTTCACAAATGCACACTCCTTTTGAATAGCATTTAACTCCATAGGTGCATGTCAGGCTGCAGCTTGAATGTGGCGCCTACAAAACCGAGTTAACACAGAACCCTGATTTAGCCTTTACACTGTAGCATTTTCATGATCAACCATAAAAAAGATATACTACTGGATCAAGTCGTTTTGTAAAATACATTAGATTTGAAGAATAAAGCTTAGCTGCCATCTCATATTGAATGGTTTTTCATAGGAAATTGACCATCGCATTTACTATGAAAAATGTGACTGATTGAATGATATGAATGTCTTCAGTGTTTTATGATTAAGGAGCTCCAAGCTAAAAGATATCTGGATGCCTCAGAGCTAAACCAGTGCAGTTCACTCTTCCTTGTAGACTCCTTTTTTTAAATTACAATATTTCCAAAATCTATTTAACAGTTTTGAACGCTCCTTTATTCTTTGTAGGTTTCTCTTTATTTCTTTGTTGTAGCCTCCTATTTTTCTTATGAGTGTGCATCTGTTTCTGTCTTCATATTTCTTGCTCTGTTTTCACCTGTGACAGCTGCAACTGAGGTCTCAGTCAGGGAGCTGAACCTGGCTCAGCCCACTTTAGTTCTGGCCGTGTGTGATTATGATGAATCTGTGGTGCAGAGGTGTGTAATCTACCAGGCAAGGTTATCGCAGACGCCACCCTAATGCGTTTTCCTGGGACCAGAGGAATTTCTGGATGCATCCTATGCCCAGATGTATTGCACATTATCCCTCCACATGTTTTGGACGTTGTTTAGGTTTACATAAGCTTGGGAGATTCTGGAAAAATAAAACGTGTAGGACTTTTACTGCTTTTTTCTGAGGTTGCTGCATAAAATAAACCCAAAAAACAGGTGGTTTTATTAAAAAAACTAAAAAGTCTCAGTCCAGAAGAAAATCTCTGAATATTGGTGTGAAAAGGAAGAAAATCTCATTGTGAAATTAGAGAACAATGCTCTGTAACTGCAGGGACGAGAGCATCAGCATTTTTAGAGGCCAGTTTTCTCCATCTGGAAATCTTCAAAATTTGTACATTTCTTTGGAAATGTTTGACTTTTTCCAAAGTTTTATGTTCTTTCCCAGCTTTTTTTTTTATATTTATAAACGGAATCAACACTTATCTCTCTCTCTGAAGACCCTAAATGTTTCCTCGAAAAATTAAGTTGTTTAATTTGTCAGGTTTCCACAAACACCTGAACAACCGTTAATTTTTATTACATTAAGCTCTAGTGTGGAAGTTAAAGCAGATTATCAGTCATTAGGATTGTTAGTAACAGCAGGACAAGTCACTTATGTCAAGTAAATGTATAAAAGGATGTTAAACATTATTGTGGAATTCAGATGGAAACATAATAGGCAAATCTAAACTAATTTAACCAACTAATCAAAGCTAAACAGACACATCTGCACTAACAAAAAAGATTAGTTAGAAAGTACAGAAAAGATTAAAAAAACTACATGCGATAATATGTGATAAAAACAGAACTTTATCAAAGCTGTCCAATGCAGATCAGAGACAGAAGCAATAATCAGGTTTCCCCGTTACTGTTTGTGCATAAATGTCTGGTTTTGAAATGGAAAATGTGTCGCCAGAGGTTCAAATGTAAGCAATAACACCGGGCTCACACTACATGCGGTCCAGCTCCGGTGCGGACGCCAGAACCTTTACATAATTTGAAAAGTGCGAGAGACACTCAATTCAATTCAACTTATTTTATATTTATATAGGCCTAAATCACGATACCATAGCCATCTCAATGTCTCAGTGACCAGACGGCATCTGAACCAGATGCCTGAGCCACCTCAACTGGCTCCTCTTCATGTGGAGGAGCAGCGGCTTCACTCCGAGCTCTCTCATCCGGGACCTCGTTCTTTCGGTCACGACCCAGAGCTCATGACCATTGGTGAGCACTGGTACGAAGATCGGCAGGTAAATTGAGAGCTTTGCTTTTTGGCTTAGCTCTCTCTTCACCACAACGGACCGGTACAGAGACTGCATAACAGTGGACGCCGCACCAATCCGCCTGTCGATCTCACACTCCGATCAAGATACTTGCACTCCACCCACCATGGATCTCCTGCCGAGGGTGTCCTGATGCCATGTGTATTGATGGATACCCTTACGCTCAAACATGGTGTAAGTTATGAACAAACTATGACGAGCACAGAAGTCCAACAACAAAACACTGCTCAGGTTCAGATCAGGGAAGCCGTTCTTACCAATCACGCCCCTCCAGGTGCCGCTGTCATTACCCACGTGGA
The DNA here is from genome assembly GCA_036245035.1 of Adrianichthys oophorus. Lineage (NCBI taxonomy): Eukaryota > Metazoa > Chordata > Actinopteri > Beloniformes > Adrianichthyidae > Adrianichthys > Adrianichthys oophorus. Next base: position 4,341,381 of record BSAI01000005.1, read on the forward strand.
CTTTGAAATCCACCAGGAGAACGATGGAGTCCCCCTTTGGGGCACTCTTCAGAACCCCATTCGAAAGACCCCAAAAAAGCCAGGTACTCTAAACTGCTGTACAGCCTGTGAGCCGAAACCACAGTCAGAGACCTGTCCCCCAACCAAAGGCAAAGAGACACAACTCTCTGGTCCACCGGGGTGAACTCCAACACTTGGCGGCTAAGCTGGGGGCTCGGGAGTAAGCCCACCCCAGCCCACCGCCTCTCACCATGTGCAACTCCAGAATGGTAGAGAGGCCAACACCTTTCGAGGGACTGAGTTTCAGAGCCCTGGCGTGCGTAGAGGTGAGCCCAACTATATCTAGCCGTTACCTCTCAACCTCTCTCTCTCAGAGAAGTGATGTTCCCAGTCCCAAGGGCCACCGAAGCACTCGCCTTCGACTCCCACCCAAAACCACATTGTACTGGCCCCTTCTGAGCTCTCCTGCAGGTGGTGAACCCACTGGAGAGTGATCCCACGTCCTGTGTTTGGGCTTTTCCCTACTGGGGCTTGTGGGAGGAGCCCACCAGGCGCTTGCCTGCGAGGCCCAAGCCAAGCCATGGCCCGGTTTATCAAACCATCTTCCCTCTGCTTAGAAACTCACACTGCACCCAATCCGGTTCGGCCTCTGCAGTCCAGCCTGTCTGGCACCCCGTATCTGTTTTGTTGGCTCCAAATTTTTGCTGGATGCCAGAGCAGGCCGGAACACTTTATTGTGAATTTAGGGCAATTGAAACGACCTAAACCGGAAATCATGCGAGCTAGTGTAAAGTGCATACAGTACATTATTCAAAATTAAACCTACTTTCCGCGTTAAGCCTTATATAAGACAAAAGTGTTTCTACAAGTTTTGTGCTTACGCAGTGTATGAAGATTAGTCACACAGAAAAAGAAGTGGTGTGAAAATAATCCAAAATCACGGTGGAATGAGGTTTTGTTTACTAGTGCTTCCTATACAGTATAAATAGCGAGTTATTGCGTGAACCTACTTGAGTTCAGAGGTCCATGAGGTCAGCAGCAAAACCAAGCCATCCATTGCCAGTGTGAGCCATCCGCCATAGCTAGACCGCTCTGCAGCTGCACCGGAGCCAGACCGCATTCAGTGTGTGCCCGGGGTAAGACTTCAGGAATGAATTAAACAAACTGAACCATGACTCACAAAACCTCCACCTAGGAAAAATCTGTTACTCAAATGTTGTTCATTCTCATCTCTTGAGATCAGTTTGAGCGTCTCATATTTGTATCATTCTGTAATCATTTGCTTCTGAATTATTTCTTCTAAGGGTCCCTTAGGAGCAAGAGTTAAGCTAAAAAGAGACAAGACATCACTGAGACAAATGAGGCTGAGTTGAGATAACTTTTTGAGCAATACTTAAGAAGTGGGAGAAATAGAAAAGATCTCATAATAGTATGGCTCTTATCTCAATTATGTCTTAGTTTGTTTAAAGGAGAATTCGAGAGAACAACATAAAAGACGAATCTGAGATGCTTATGAGACACGTCTGAGAAGAATGAGCTCTAAAAGAGATCTCATCATTGTGTCTAATGTCTCTTTCATGTCTATATCATTTTTCTTGAATGTCTTACCAAAGCCATATATGAGACTAATAGTTGAGAAATAAAAAACACATCGAGAATGTAATTTCAAAATTAATTATCTATAGCAGTGGTCTCCAATCCTGGTCCTCAAGGGCCACTATTCTGCAGGTTTTAGATGCTTCTTTGCTCCCCAGATTTGAATCAACAGGTGATTAATCGCCTCCTGCAGAACTTGAAGTAATTCAATTGCTGGATCAGATGTGTTGGAGCAGGAAACCATTGAAAACATGCAGGATAGTGGCCCCCGGGAACAGGACTGTAGACCACTGATTTTCAGTAATAGTAAAAACAATACTAAGAATGTAAATGCTTAACATTTTATTTGGGCAGCACCAGCATTTGTATTGGGGTAGCAGCATTAGACTCAGCATATTTAAACAAAAAAACAAATTAAAACATAAATAAGATACAAAATTTAATCTAAATACAAAATTAATAAAAGCTCTGTCATTATCCAACAACCCCATTGCTGAAAAGTCAGCTTTTAACAGAATTATTTTTTCAAAGAAGAATTTAAATGTACTTTAAAACTACACCTGACTTCTTATTGATGAACTATGCTGAGTTCAACCAGAAACACATTCACAAAATTGTAACAATTGTTTTAAACCAGATCAATTTAAAACGGTGTGCTAACATTGTTTATGTAACTTCATTAAGCACATGTACTGTAGCGTATCTGGCTGACATGCTGATCACAAACACTTTCAGATTGTAAACAACAAACACACTGACAGCACTGCTGAGGTACAAGGAACAATGGCTTTGGAACAAGAATATGTAACTTTTCTTCCTTTCCGGAGGGATTATTTCCAGGGCGACCAAAAGGGACTGCATTTTGACACTCCTCAACGGTGAAGAAATGATCAAAAAGTGCATGAAACAGACGCATGCAATGTGGTTTGGATGCGTGATTCGTGGCAGCAAGGCGGAACGATGAGATAAACACACCACACCCAGGAAAGAGCTCTTGCTGGCCTGATGGTAGAGATGAGGTAACACGATGTCTCTCTCCAATGAAGTTGCAAAGAGTCTGAAGCTCTCTGACCTGGTCTGGATCTGACAAGAAAAATAGTAGAAACAATACAAAGGTGAGAAAATACAGAGGTACGCTTTGAAATGGTTACACCACTTTAGTGGCAGGCAATTTCATTTTTCATGATAGTCCCGATCAAACGTTTAAGGAATGGTCAAAAGTCACATTTTGCACGGTTGGCTCTTAACAAGGTTCAAAGTGTGAATATCTAATACAAAATGCCACTGAATCCATTTTTTTTGCACAGATTTGAGCTTTTAAAAGCATGTGGTCCTAAACTTTAGTTAGAAACAGCCTATATTTTTTGTGTATTTGCTGCTTTCAGTGCATTGTTAGCTCTAAGACATTTCTGTCTCACTCCCATTTCACCACAAGAAAACTTCTGGAACAACTGCATTTTGTAATTACACAAATCTTTACCACATTTCTGTTAAACCTATAACTGCACATGTCACCAAGTTTACAGTCTGAGCCATTATGTTAAAGATTTGTCTCTCATGCATTTATTTTTTTTCCTTTTAAAATGTATATAGTTGAGAAAAGGGGTGAAAATATTTGTAGTTAAATATAATAGTTCAGATTAATTTGATTACCTTCATTCTCCTTTACAATAACAATTACTATAATGGACTATTCTGCTGTTAAATTATCTTCATATAATCATTTAAAAACATGTTAAATGTTGATTTTAATTTACTAAAGATAACAAGGACTATTTGCAATGAAAAGACTCATTTCCTGCCCCCCTATCTGTTCTCTTAAGTAAAGAAAACAATTAGTGAATTAGGAAAAATGACTTGCCTATTCTTGCGATTACTTCATCAATCCTTCTCTTTTCGTGTAGGATTCTTTCAACCTCCTCCTTACATCCATCGCACGGTGTCCATGTATTTTGTGCTTGCTGTCCAGGAAGGACGTTGCTCTGGTCAGATGAGTTGCTTGAATCTCTCCTGGCCTGTGGCAGACTAGCTGCTTTTCTACTGTCAGGCAGACTGACTCTGCCAGCTGGCAAACCAGCTGCATAACCTCCACCAGGTAAAGGGCCAGACATGTTGAGGTCACGCGCTGGTAGGCTGGGTGTATGGTCTTCATAGGAGGATTGACCAGAGGTGTTGCTATACCGTGATGGACTGGGTGTATAGCTTCCATAGGGGTGTGGGTCAGAGATGTTGAGGCCATATGTTGATGAGCTGGGTGTATGGACTCCATGGGAAGATGAATGAGAGGTGCCAAGGCTGGGTGTATGGTCTCCGTAGGGCGATGGACCAGTAGTTCCCCCTCTGTTAGACCTATTATTACATTACATTGAAACAAACAAAACATGAGACATTTCAATAGTGGAAATTGATCATCTACAAGCTCACAATGTGTTGTGACAATTTAACTTATAAGAATTTAAATTAGTTCAAAAGTTTTAATCCCAAAATTCAAAGAGCTTACATAGGTAAAATTTTTCAGGCACAAAACATGTTTGCAAAATACAAGTAAAACTTGTATTTGTCATTCAACTACTACTAATTGAAGTAACTCTATGATGACTGATAGTAAGTTATCCGAATGCTATTAATTTTTTTGTTTGTTTTAAACTTTGCCAAATCAGATCATGATAAAAAGTTTTAAACTGGAGCTCTGGGGATTTAATCATTATAACGGGCCTACCCATGAGGTGGGGGGCCAGCAGAGCTGTGGCCTGTTGCGTGTCCCCCATCAGGTGATGGACTCAGGGCTGTGACTTCTTTACCATGTTCAGACAGCGGACTCCTATTTATTATTACTGTGTCAGACCCTGATGAGTCTAATGGTTCGTCCTCTTTTAGGAGGTTTAAAAAAGACTCCTGTGAAGTTTGTTGGCCTTTTGGCTGCTTAGACTGATTGTCCTCAGAAATATATTCAACTGTGGACTTGTAAAATTTACCATCTGACCACTTTGCTAAAACAGGATCTCCTGATCTAAGATCTTGCAGCTTCACAGAACCCTCATCTCTTGCCAAAATATTAAAGCTTGTCAAGATTTTGCCAGTATAACCATCTTCCCATCTGACAAATGCAAAACACCCTGCAAGAGAAGGAAAGCAAGAGGGAAAATTTCCCTTTGATCACAATAATAGAATAACAGGTAATTTTTTAAAACTAATTTGGTACAAAATGTTATGACCATTACAGCAAAACATAAAGTCAGTCTATTTAAGAGAAACCACCAACACATAAACACTTAAACACAACTAGGTTGAGGGGTGATCTCTCGGTCCTTCATTTTCTGGGTTGGAACTCGTAGCCTTTTTTTGCTGGCATTTCCTTCGTGTTCATCCTGTTAATGGAAGGGGGAAAAAAGCATCTGCCACGTTTTCTTATCACTAACCATACAAAAATACGGTCTGAATTTGAAAGTTAAGACGCCAAAATTAACGTGCATTGAGTAAACTACGCCATTTACCATTTTAAACCAATTCAAAAAATTTGCGCCAACTACTTGTTGGACAGACGCCGTTAATGCTACCTACATTTTCCATCGGTAATTCGGTCTAAATAAGTTAAATATTTCACCTCTTTGAAACTTCATGTGGTTAACCAAATAATATATTGCGATTCTCACCTCTCTTAGTCCCTGTGTTGCTGGAACAAAACCTGCAGCTTCAACAGTCAACGAACATTTTTCTCCTGCTCACTGTTGTATCTTTCCCGCACTTTCTCCTGAGACGGGGTTCTTCTTCGAGAGGCTAAATGTCATGTGATATTACAGTGCTGCCCCCACAGGCCAAGCATGGTATAAAACGGGTTAGGCACCTAAAACAGTTTACAGTAGAAACGTGAACACAAATTACAGTCTGTTGATCTGTCTGCTATCAACGGAAGTAAACATTGGTCCAATTTTTAACAAGATAAATCTGTTCTGAACATTATGACACGACATTTGCAAAATTCAGAGGGACGGATAAAGAGAAATGTATTGTGTTTAAGACCCATCTCTATGGCCACAGTACATTCTCGCGAGACTTGCGACAAATCCCTTGTGGCGGAACTTCACCGAAAAGCTTTGAGTCTACCGCCAAAAATTAGCAAAAGAAGAAGCAGCACAACCATGTGGTCATCTTGAAGGCAGAGTTGACTTGGATTAAACAGCACAGCGTGGTAAGAAGAACTGCAAAGAGTAAGTAAAGTAAATTGTTTTACTTTTCCGAAATAACGTTCTCTGTTAAAACTCACGAGAGTAACATCACCGTGTTGCGAAAATAGAGATATAAATGCATCCAATGGCGATCACCTAGCTATGATACCTAGCTTATTACAGTATGTCTACGCAGGTCCAAGTTTTATTTAATACACAATTCACAATAAGTTAGGGAGAGACGTGTCCACACGGCTCCCGGTACTAAAATGAGCAGCTAGATTTTCAAGTGGAACGATATAAAACTGACACTTGCTAGAAAATGTGTGATCACTAAACACTTGATTAAGATGGAAACATCTATACTGAACAAAAACTGGATATGTCATCATGCATTTATATAGTATTGAAGTGTCAAAATGACCAGACGAAAACCTGGAAAACGATGGAGGAGGACTGGTAATGAAGGAGACTCAAATAAACGACCAAGAAGGACTACACAATCGGTGAGTAGCCTGGCATAGAGATGTTTCAACGAAACTTGCAGTAGACTAATACTTTATTGTCCTCCTCGCAGTCATCTCTTTTGACAGCCACCATTTTTCATGAGGAGATTGATCACCAACATTTCAGTAAGTTATGCACATGTCTATTATGTGGATACAATCAGATCAGCATTTATTGTCTTTTTTATATGTGCTAGACATATGAAGGAATCAAACTTGTGTGTTAAGCTACCTGCTCTGCTGTCTAACCTGGTTAATTACCCCCAGTCTCAAGCACAGAGAAGAGAGATTTTTTGAACACCGTTGTTCTGAAAATCACAGGTCCCATAGCATGGCAATTGTTTTTTCCTGTCCTGGTTAAAGTAGCACATTAAAGAAACTGTCATGGCATTCAATTTCTTATTGACAGTGTTGTCACTGTCAGCTGGTATCATATATATACTGACAAACCCTGCCCAACTATTCATTCACCTAAGGTCCCAAAACCTTTCGTTATTCTGTGTGTTGTAATGAGTTGAATTCAATACTGTGTGTTACATGTTATCAAGAACACACAGATGTGATCAAGATGTGTGAGAAAAAATATGCACCCTATTAGCAGTATTTGTTTAGCGTGTTCCATTTCTGTCAATTTGCTTCTTGTTGTTTTACATGTATTCTCTTTTTTCTTTTTATCTTTTGAATTTTGCAAAGTTTCTTACAGTACGGGTTCTTTGTTAATTGAAACTAAATGTCTTGTAAGCAAAATGCAACTCTTTCAATAATTTCAAGTGAACCTTGTTCCAGGAAGGTGTATGATCAGGAGGTGTGATCCATTGATAGGTGGTGCCTCCTTGGAGGCACCCTAAATGCTCCACTTCAAAGGAAGCATATCCCACCATCAGATGTCCATGCACCATGTGCCACACTCACTTCGGACTATCAACCCTCTCAACTGTGGCCAGGTACTCTCACGCTCTTGTCTGTGAGCGTCTGTCGGTCTAATAATGCACAGTATGTTTTATCACTGAGTAGATCCTGCTAAAATATGACAAAACGATTAGATTATGAAGAATGGGAAATACAGACTGCGACCAATGCGGACCATGCAAGTTTTGTGTCATGAGCTTAATGATTTTTATTCTGTTTTATTAACAGCACAACAAAGTGTGGCACGAGCGAGCGTTTCAACTGTCGACTCTGTCAAAGATAATGAAGAACCATCTTCCACATCAGCCATCAGAGAGCCTCCGGATAGCCTAATTAATGAAGTTCATGACAATGCTGAGTATACTCCATTTCAGTCGTTTGAGGAAGCTCTCCCTGATGTGCGGGATTGGACGTATGATGATGGACATATGTTCAGTGAGGGTTTGATTGAGGCGTGTGCTGAAGATTCAAACGTAAAGGACACAACAGACAAACCATTATATGACAATGCAACAATAACAGTGGCAGAGTGCCTTTTGATCATCATGGCTTACGTAAACTGTCATAAAGTAACTAACAAAAATCTGTATTCATTTACATATTTACACAACTGTCAAAAGAAATTTTAATTAAATCGACACTCCAATGTTTGTAATGTCGTTGGACCTGATATATAAAACACGCGGAGGCCAGTCTTTCTAGAACCGTGTCCTTATTTTATTCCGACATCTTAGCCTGTCCTTGTTCTACACCCAGGCAACAAATAAAACATACTAACAGACTCCACCTGGTGGTCGGAGTCAAACAAGCAACATACATCACAGTGTTATCTTGAAATTTCATGTTTTTTTTTAAGTTTCAAAAAGATGTCTTTTGAGCACATCATGACTGGCATAACTTTTTCTGGCTTGAAATTGTAAATGAGTTAAATGAAATATGTAAGAAATAAACCACGTTTGTTAGTTTAATGTAAATATGTCATAATTCATTATTTACTCAACATGAACTGTGATCGCGTCATAATGAGACATATTTGAGAGCTTGTACTACTCTCATTCTTATTTTTGCTGAGACAATGAAAAAGAGACTAAACTGATATCTAAATTTTTGAGCAGCAAGAGACAGAACCATGCATATTGTTCACTGAGACATAACTGAGTTAGGGGTTTGAAGTAAGGATTTCATATTGAGACATACTTGAGATCAACATAATATGTCTAATTTTTCTCTTTTTTGAGATCAGGAAAAGAGACAGTTGTGAGATAATTTTGAGATTTCACACATTGCTCACTGTGAGACTTATTCTCAGGAGAGATATTTGAGAAGAATGAGAAAACCAGTTTAGTCTCAAATAGAACTCATTTATGTCTAGGAGATGTAAATGTGACAGAAATGAGATCTCATTTTCCATTTTGCTTTTCTATGGAGTTTATTTAAAAAAAATGCTGAGGCCAGAAACAAAAAAAATCTAGACAGGAGATCTAACAAAAACTTCCCAAAAATTGTATTTAAGAAACTGGTAATTTATTTTTTAATCAGTTGTGATTCAGAAAATTCTGTTAATAAATGAAACTGAAAGTTTAAAAATGAAAGTCCAGTGCATCTCAAGCTACATAAGATGTTGACGATGGAACTGGACCTTCTGGACTGAGCAGTCATTTTAGCTGTTCCTGGTTATGGCTGTCCCATCTTTGCATGTTTTGCAGTTAGGCGGTTGTCCAGTTGAACAGACCACGGTCACTACCATGAGCTGCTGTACGTGATGTGTCATAGCAGTGACTGAAAACATCTGGCTGCAACGGTGCTTGTTTGACTATTGCTTTCTTTTAAATAGATTTATCTTCAAACACTGGGGCACACAAGCAGGAAAGCTCTGTTACACACATCTGTGGTTTGAACGGTGAAAGTTTTCTTTTTTTGGCATTTGTTTCAAAGTTATATTGTCTACAAACACACGGTTAAAAACATCCTGAAAGGATCAAGCATGATCATCTTAGCGTGTGCTTGTGTTCCACACTGAGGCACATGACAAACATAAAACAAGCATTCAGGAATCACAAAAAGCCCAATCAAGATTAGAAATATTTCCTGCTGGATGCATTGTTCGTATTAGCAGCCGCTGTGTGTGTGCTGAATGTTCAGATCAGCACAAGAAAAGGCCTTTGCTGTGAATCCTCCGCTTTGAGGAGTAAAGGAAACATTTATTTTGAAGAAGTTACTAAGTTGTGTGACAGCTCTGCTCCCTTGTGATTTGAATCATTTTGTTCTTCACCGCATTGTGCCTGCGTGGGCCACGGGAGGGAAGGCATTTCTGCTGACGCTCTGCTCCACCCGCTCTCGTTATTGCAACAGCAGTGAAGACTGGAGCAAGCACCACTTTCCTACAGTGTGCATGCGACATGTTCTTCTTTCCCTCTTGTCCCTCATCAGGCCTGTTTTTTAACCTTTCCTGCATTCACACCAAATCCATCCATACATTTTCTTAACCCGCTGTATCTATTTCTGGGTCACGGGGCTGTCAGAGCCTAAACCAGGTGCTGTTGGGCAAAGCCAGGGTGCATCCTGACAGTTCGCCAGCCTGTCGCTGGATCTTCAGGAATGTCCAAATATCTTATTTTCTTGTGTTTGTATTCATATAATAATAAAGCCGTTAGCCTCTTTCACTTTACTTGTTTTTACTTTTTACTTATATTATGTTGGACTTTATTTTCTTTCTAAATTGATGCCCTAAAAATAAGGAATAAAGAGCAGCAGAACTGTACATATTTCGACGGAAATATTCCACCTTCATCAGAGTTGTCATCAGGTGGTCGGGTGTGATGTGCATGAAAACAGCTGATGGCCACTGACGTGGAGTCACTCGTCAAGCTTTGACAGGTGACTCCGCACCCTGCTGTCTGCCTGCTGCTGGAGGATGTGGCTCCAAGAATGGGAGAGCAGGAAGGCCCCCATACAAGGACACGCTCTCAACAAGGAAATGGAGGGACACTTAGTATTATTTCTATTATGATAATTTTTTTTAAACTTGTCCTGTTCAAGAGCTGAGAAATCAGATATGAGCTTAGAGCTTTTTGTGTTAAACAGATTTTACTGTTACAATCGGGACATGCAAGGTGTATATTTGTCTTGGCTGACACGTCTCTGCACCATTGCGTGGCAATCGAGAACTGTATCACTGGACTGGTAGAGAGTGGTACAGAAGGGTCCCTCTGGGTGTGTTCCAACTACTGGGGAATAACACTCCTCAGCCTCCCTGGAAAACTATTCCAGGGTACTGGAGAGCAGAGTCCGGCCGGTAGTCGAACCTCAGATTCAGGAACAACAGTGCCGTTTCCTTCCTGGTTGTGGAACTGTGGACTAACTCTACACCCAATCTAAGGTGCTGGAGGGTTGTGAGTTTACTCATCCAGTCCATATGTGTTTTATGGATTTGGAGAAGGCGTTCGACCACGTCCCCCATCGTGTCCTGAGGAAGGTGCTCTAGGAGTATGGGGTCCATGGAGCCTTACTCAGGGCTGCTCCTGTCTCTGTTTGACTGGAGCAGGAGCTTGGTCCGCATAGCCAGCAGTAAGTCAGACCTGTCCCCGGTGCATGTTGGACTCCGGCAGGGCTTCTTTTTGTCACCAGTTCTGTTCATAGTCTTTATGGACAGAGTTTCTAGGTGCAGCCAGGGGTCAGGTTTGGGACCACAGGATTTTGTGGTGGATTGTAGTGGATTGTGTGGATTCTTTGCAGATGATGTTGTGCTATTGGCTTAATTGAGCCAGGACCTACTGCTTGCATTGGGGCGGGTTGCGGCCGAGTGTGAAGTGGCTTGGATGAAGGTCAGGAGCCAGTTGAGGTGGCTCGGGCATCTGGTTCGGATGCCTCCTGGACACTTCCCTGGGGAGGTGTTCCCGTTATGTCCCACTGGGCGGAGGCCTCGGGGAAGACCCAAGGAACGCTAGAGAGACAATGTTTCTCGGCTGGTCTGAAAACGTCTGGGGTCCCCCCAGAGGAGCTGGAGGAAGTGACCGGGGAGAGGGAAGTCTGGGGATCTTTGCTTAGATCGCTTCCCCCGCGACCCCAATGAGAGGAAGAAGATGATGGATGGATGGTCTGATAACAAAAGAACAACAGAAGTTATTAGTACTATAGACTAAAGAATTATGTAGTAGACTATTGCGAAAAAAGAGCTTCACACAATAAGCTCTAATTGTAATTTTAAAACTGAGTATAAATTGACTAAGATGCCCTTCAAAGAGTTTTTGTTGTGTGAGTATATTTGTGTATAGGAATCAAAAATGTCTTTAGGATTTTGCATCATTTAAAGGAGGAATGCAGGCTTCGGTTTGACAAAAACGTCTCTGTAAATTTGGAAAAGCATGTTGTGTTTTCTAAAGATGGCTGTAAGTCATTCATCAAACTGCTACTTCCTAATGGAGATCAGCATTTGCAGGAACAAATCGTAGCCGGAAATCTCCCAGCTGTCACAGAATCTAAATTTGTGCTTTGGTTCTTGTGTCCAACAGACTCTCTGTGTATACAGAGATTCGATCCCAGTCTGGGCCTCATCCCACCCATAAACCCCTTGATGGCAGGAATCAGTTTGGTACCACCTCCACCTGGCACCACCTCCAGCTTGGTACCACCTCCACCCACTGACATCCCAGTCATCAAAGAGATCATCCACTGCAAGAGCTGCACCCTGTTTCCTCAGAACCCAAGTAAGAACTAAAGCCTTCCAACTGGACTCCTGAGTCAGTCATAGTCCAGACCATTGACTGTATCTGAGAACCCGACCGAGTGCCAATGGTTATTCTGACAAATATGATGTCTGAGTAATAACTGTCTATTTCTCTATGGAAGTCAGGAGGTACTTCCTGTTTGGAACTTGGACGGGGGGGGGGGTCACTCAGTCAAGTTCTCACATACAGTCAGTGGTCCAGAAGATCTGGATATATATGTTACTGTTACTGTTTTTTAAAACATTTTAAAATCAGTTTAAAATCAAATTACTTTTTAAAATTGTAATACTTCTAAAGAAACATTTTGGATTCCAGACTTGCCCCCTCCATCCACACGTGAGCGCCCCCCTGGCTGTAAGACAGTTTTTGTCGGAGGTTTGCCAGAAAACGCCACAGAGGAGATCATCAGGGAAGTGTTTGACCAGTGTGGGGAGATCACTGCCATCCGGAAGAGCAAGAAGAACTTCTGTCACATCCGCTTCAGTGAGGAGTTTATGGTGGACAAGGCTATTTACCTGTCAGGTGAGGAAGCTAGTTTTCCTTTTGCATCTCAGGACTACATGGAAGCAGCTGAGTCATGTCTGACCTCTTCTCTGCGTCAGGATATCGGATGCGCATTGGATCCAGTACTGACAAAAAGGACTCTGGGAGGATTCACGTGGACTTTGCTCAAGCCAGAGATGATCTCTATGAGTGGGAGTGTAAACAGCGCTTCATGGCCAGAGAGGAGAGGCACCGCCAGAAGGTCCATGAGGACCGCCTGCGGCCGCCATCCCCTCCACCCATAGTGCACTACTCTGAGCATGAGGCTGTACTTTTGGCAGACAGACTGAAAGGTGAGAGGGGGGATCAACCATAACATATATGTATGACTCATAAATTCACTTCTAAATGTGTGGACATACATCAAACTCAAAAGCAAAGACACATAATTTCATGGTTTCATTGGCACGTTCTGCTTTCTGCACATGCCATTTTTTTTTTTACAATTTTAGTGCCTAAACAAGTCAAAAAGGACACATTACAACAAACTCTGGCATATTGTTGAGCCAAAACTTTTTTTAAAACTGTTAGAAGTCTGAAGTGGCAGATAAGTACATTAGAGTTGTTCAGGACATGGATGATATCTTCAAGACAGTGCTGAGATGTGCTGTAGGTGTGACAGAGGACTTTACGGTGGAGGGGGACTGCACCAAGGATCAGCTTTGAACTCCTTGTTTGCCGTAATGTACAGACTGACAAATGAGGATAGACGGGAATCTCCATGGATCAAGATGTTTACAGATGACATTGTGATCTGTACTGAGAAGAGGACACGAGTGGAGAAACGTTTAGAGGTGGAGGTTTGCTCTGGAAAGGAGAGGAATGAAGGTCAGTCACAGGAAGACAGAATATCTGTGTGTAAATAAGAGGAACTCGACGGCAATTATAAATACTTAAGGTCAACAGTCCAGAGCAAAGTAGGCAAAAGACAAAGAAGAGTCTTTCAGCCAGCTGTCAACACCAGAGGGTGCCCAAAACCAACTGGATTCAGGTCAGATAGAAAAAAATGTGTTAGAAGACCAATGACACCATATCACACCAGAATATTGCAGATTTTCTCAATGAAAGTGAGTTTGAATGTGTGAGACAGCGAATATGACAGCAATTGAGGGCATAATACCCACAAATTCCAAACGAAATTGGACCAATGCTTAACAATTTCTGTTCAGATTCCTGCTCGCTGACAATATTGTTTTTATGAAAACAGCTGAACATGAGATTCAGTTCTCGTAAGTATGACTGGTATTTTCATCTTAACTTTCAAAGGAAACATTTGATCACATTAACAATGAATTAAATATTAATATTCTCTTCATCTCAATCACTTTCCAACACTTACATGAACCCCACTGCAAAAACAGGCCCCCTCGAAAAAAGTTACAAATTCTTACACTTTGAAACACATCATTCAAAAAAGCAAAGACAAAAATTGCCAACGGGATCAGAATTGGTCTCTAACAATTGATCAATCAATAGATAGAAAAAAAAATTTAAGACAGAAAATAAGGCGGGTCTATTTTTCTTCAAACAAGTCTTTTTACTTTCTTTTTGTCTGCTTTTTTCGTGCATCGGTACACTTTGTTTTGGTGAAAAGAGCTTCTGTGTAACATCAGAGCTGTTTACCAACCTAATCTTTCACATCTTAAACAAACAAGCATGTTTTCCCTGTGAATAAACCTATTACAATCATTTTTCACCTCATCCAGCAAATGTAATGACTTCTATTCTTCCTACATCCATGCCTGTTCATTGTGCTCTGTAATGTGACTGTAATCTGCTTCTTTGAATGAATGAGGCTTTAGAAGAGCCAGAAAAAGAGTCTTCTTACAGTTCTCTTACAGTGGGATACTGAGCTCTGTTAAGTAGTCAAAGCTTTTGTGTCTTCAGGGTCTGCAATGAAAAACACAACCAAGAGCGGCCTGTGGATCTGTGGATGACTGAGGCTGAATGCAGCTAGCCAGCGTTTGTGCTTTTTAGAAATGTTTTCAAATCTAAATTGACTCCTGAACACCCTCCGGGGAAAACACCTTTTTGTTTTCTGCTCTGTTCTTTGATTAGTCCAACACAAAGCTCAATAGAGGTCTTATCAGTCACTAGAGTGAAGTGGATTAAAATAGGATTCCAGAGTGTTTACATTAGAAGACACAGGAACTCAGAGTTGCAATGACATACATAGTTTGTTTGAAAGCATATTATGCCCTGTGTCTACCTTGCTTAAAGAATGTATCATGGTTGGTTGGTTGACTGTTCTGAAATCTACAAAGTATTGTAACAGTGATGGTACTATATTACACTGTAAATGGGACAAAACATCCTTTTCAAGACAGGTTAAAGATGTTGAATAAAGATACTTTTCTCTTATTATAAGTGAAAGAATCAGCCAATTGAAGCAGTGGATTTTTGGGTAGGTAAGATTTCTTAAAAATAAATTGTGATGCCTATCTCTTTTCAATCTTGAAGTTAGCTAGAAACATTCATATTTAGGTGTATTGCTCTGGTAAGTGGAAATATGTGTTAAAATAACTGTTTTGCTCAAAAAGATTTTCATATCAATAAAGTAGGTATATTAATACAAAGGCTGTCAACATTAACGCAGTAATACTGTCACGGCAGCAGCCAGCCTGCTCCTAATCATCTGATTCCCTCCACCTGTCCCTGCTCCTATCTCTGCTGGATCGTTGCACTACAAGCTCTCAGAGAAATCTCCAGCTGTGTTCATGCTCACCACTCAACCTGTCTACCAGCTATACTGCTCAGTCTGTGTTCCAGCCTTTATCCAGACGTCTTACTGCCAGCAGCTGCCTTTACGTGCCCTTGTCTCTCTGCTGCTCTATTTCATCCAAAGCCTTGTAAGTCCCCGCACCTTCTCCTTTTTGGAAACTTTCCCAGAAATCCCTGGTGATTTTTAGTTAACCTATGGCATCAAGAATTAGTGACTAAGCCCCAGGATCCTGAGTTTTGCCACACCCACTTGGAGTTCATTTTCTCCCCACCATCGCCTCTACTTGGAGCCACACCTTCCTTGCCGTACAGAGGACTCCACTCCTCTTCTTCCCCAAAGTTTTCTCTCCTCACCTCAGTAAGCCTCCATTCAGTTTTTGCCTTCCCTGCTTCAAATCATGTCGCCATCATTAAAAAGCACACTTCGTCGGGCACAATGTCACTTATGACACGGTCACTTACAAAAAGAAATATTTAAGCGATTTTTACTTCTAGATTCTGATTTGTTTTTCTTTTTTTCATAAAAAGTGGACAATTTGGTTGGTTGTGTGGTCCGGATTAGGGTGAATGGATGAATACAACGCTCACTGGGCCGGCAGACCTTGATTGCAGCTGCAAATGAAAGCAATATATATGCTGATCGCCACCATCATAAGATCAGACCTCTTACCGCTTAATGTTGTCCAAAAGATGAAACAAAAAGTTTATTTTCAAGAAGCCTGTGATATAGAACAGATATATAGTGATATAGAAAACTTGGCCTATGAGACCGGAACTTCTTTTTTAGGTGTGCGCCAACAGCCAGCAAGCCAATCAGAACAGAGTATTCACCCGGACCATTTCAAGTGCAGAAACACAATGTTAGTTTCTCATGGTTGTATATCAACATCTTTGTTTTCTTGGAGTAATACTACAGACAGTAAAGTCTTTACACTTCTGCTTATTTTACTGTTGATGTGTTTAGTGCACACACATTACATTTCTGGGATTTCTGAGTTAACCCTTCTCAAATTAAAACATTACAGACTATGAAGCTGAGCAAATTGTAATTTTCTGGATTGATTGTGGGATCTTTGCTCATCTCTTATCATATTATCATAAAAATGTTAAGGGATGTTACTTATGTGTAAAAAAAAATGTACAAACCATACAATTCTTCATCTTTTTATTGTTTCTTCCGCAAATGAAACCACTGGTACTGAAAACTAAGCTGTTGACACCAGGCAGTAAGGTCAAATGTACTTGTTTCCACAGATGATAATAAGTTCAATGAGGCCACAGCAGTGTTGTTCGCTTGGATTGACCGGGGTGAAGTCAACCGCAGGACCGCCAATCATTTCTACTCCATGATCCAGTCCGCCAACAGCCACGTTCGGCGGCTGATGAGCGAGAGGGCTCAGCATGAGGAGGAGATGGAAATCGCCAAGGAGGCCTTCAAGAACGCCCTGATGGCCATTCTAACTCAATGTAAGAAGCTTTCTTTAAACCGAACAATCACTCAGAGAGTTTTCAGAATCTTCATCATAATAACTGCAGATGGTGCAGTTGTTCAGGTAAGAACAATGACTTCCTGTTCACAAAGCTAGCATGTGAACAGGAAGTTTCATTGGGTTTCATCATGTCAAGCAGGAAATCAAGTCTTGAGTCAGTTTGGGAGGCTACAAGAGTAAAGTCCAAGCAACTACCCTGCAAATAGTTGGAGATAAAGGAGGAGGTTATGGTTTCATTTATTTTGTAACAAGTTGCATGAAACTGTGAGAATCATTTCTACATCATCGACAAGTAGCTGCACCAGAACAAACCAAAGTAACAGAAGACGTGTTATAAAAGAGCTCCAAAGGTAAGAGGATGGGCATATTTAATGTTGTTTCACTTTGTCTATGAGAGGAAATGTTTTTTGCTTTGCCCCTCCATTCCTAATGTACCTGTCTCTTCAATTTTGAATCTTGAATCTAGAGGTCACCACAGCAAACCATCGACCTTCATCTAACTTTCATCTGCAACCTCCTCACTCACACCAACCACTCTCATGTCCTCCTTCATCCATGGACGTTCTGTTTGGTCTTCCTCTCTTTCCTGGTAGCACCGACATCAGCATCCTTTTACCAACATCCTCGCTGTCCCTCCTCTCAACGTGTCCAAACCATTTTTTATCTGCTTCCCTGCATTTGTCTCCAGAACATCTACTATGATCTGTTCCTCTGATGGGTTCATTTCTCTCCATCCTGGTCACTCCCACAGAGAATCTCAGCATCTTCATCTCTTCATCTGCATATATTCTGCTTCCTGTCTGCATCAGAGTCTTTAAACCAACACTGTTGCTCTCAGTACAGTCTTCTGCATCTTTCCTTTCATTCTTTAGTCACACATCACACCTGAAATCTTCCTCCACCCGTTCTGACCTGCTACACACACTGCTTCAGCTCTTTATCTCACTCTGTTACTCTGGACTGTTGACCCTAAAAACGTCAATCTATCTTTGATAATGTAGCTTAGTTAGATAGTGTCTCAATATCATGTAAAAGACATCAACAAAACTTTGATCCTTAATTCTTCCTGCTGCTTCTTACTGAACAGAGCCAGTCAGTTCATGATTTAACCTGAACTGATGAAGTGCTGTTGGAATTTTTATCCAAAAGACATGTTGGTGACAGACTGTCATGCTGCATTAAATATCTTGGTTGGCCTAAAATCTGTCCTTTTGGATCCAGCAGCACTGACCAAAGAGAAAGAGGTGTGAGAGTCCTTGCTCAGATTTTTGCCTCCAGTAACTTAATGCAAAGAAAGTATGTTCTATTTGACTTTGAATCCCTGTTAAAGAGTATGGGTTCCTTTATTTTGCTTCAGTATATGTCTTAGATTCTGCATTAGCAGGAAGTAAAACCACAACGTGTTCATGTCTCCAAGGTTGTAACCATTCATTGTGAAGGACTTCTTAATATTTTATTTTATTTTTAACTTTAAAATGAAAAAAAGCTACGTATTTTAAATAAAACCTATGTAAAAAAAATTGACTTGATCAGTCTCTATCTTCACTGTAGCACACTGTGAGAATGTGAAACTGAAAACAGTCACTCTGCACTGCAGGGTGCAGTAACAGATTACAGAGGTGCCTACCATAAGGCAGTTTTCCCTCACATGCTCTTCAAAGTCTGCCTCAATACAAGTCATTTGTTCTGGCAGTGTCTAGCTCAGTCTCCATGACAACACTCACTCATCCATTGCAGCATCAGCTCTGTAATCTCCAGCTTTCTGTGTGATGGAGATTATGTTGGCTGCAAAGAAGTCTTAGAGTCTGTGACAGCCATCTGACCTTTTAGCAGCGAAGCTGCAGACGCTTCAGACGACCACAGCTGCTGTTAATGCATCTTATTTAATGCTGGTCTGGTTAAACAGCACTTTATGTGCACTTGACACTAAAAAAGACTAAAATCTTTGTCCAAATTCTAATCAAGTCAACTTATTAGAAGTGAATAAAAAGAAAAACATATTAAGGACTGGTAATGTTTTACTGGAGTGTGATGATATATTAAAATAGCAAATATAGCTATTTATATGCGTTTTATTGGCAGATTTGTTTGTCTTTTAGAATGGTCCATGCCTTCTTGTACAATCATTGCAGACAGAAATGACCAAGTATTAGAAAGGATCAGACCACAGTAAGTTAAAGGATTGCTTATGCACGTGCTAAAGTGTTAGATGGATGCAAAGTTTCATATTCCCAAGCTTCTCTCTGGTTTTGTTACAGACCACAGTTCATTTTGTTGCAGCCTGACTTTATGACAAATCATAAGCGCTGCTCGTAATCACATGTAGCGTACTTTAATTCTGACCTCAGTGGAATGACCACAAAGCTTGAAAATCAAGAACTTTACCTGAGTTCATCAGAATTGTATCAGTTCATGTGACCAATTTGAAGGGAAACACATTTGAAAGAAAACAAAGGACCTTGAACCAGTTCAGTTTTGGATGGTATGCATGGATGCAAGAACAAATCCAGCAGTTTAAGTTGGGTTGTTAACATAGTTCAGTTTTGTTTCTTAAAATTCTGCTTTATTGATTAAAGTTAGTCTTTTACTCTTTAATATATACTCTAATGATTAGCAACTTGACAATTATGCTGGCTGTCATTTGCATTGAGTATTTAGAAAAATCACAGAAAAATAGCATTTGCATAATTTTTTGGAACGTGCTGTAAAATAGTTGTGTTTTGAAAAGAAAATAATTTGGGGGATTTTAAAAACATGAGAAACACGTTTCCATCTCATCAGCTAATTAAATGAATGAACGATGAATAATTTTGAAATAAAGCCATCCTCATTTTATGATTTCAAAGTGTTTTGCTCTTACTTTACAAAAGGTGGTTTCAGAGCAAAAAGCTGGATCCAAGGTGACATTTAGATTAGTTTTAAACGGAAACGAAGATTTTAATGCAAACAGGAAATCCGATTATTCAATACATGAAGTGTATGTGGCATCATTTTATTATGCAGAGAATTTGTTTTGCAGGGCCAGTGGAGGAAGGTAAGAACATCCCTGTTGTTTTGTTTAAAGATCCATTTGTTCAGTTGTGTTTTTGGCTCAGTTGATGTTTCATATGAATGGATTTTTGGCTCTGTGTTCTCTGAGTGATGACAGAGAGAAAATGTATATCACATCTGGAAACGCTGAGTAGAAGAAAAACACACCAGACACGTTTTCAAAGGCAGCGTTTTTATCCAAAACAGAATGAGTTTCCTGCTGGATCGCAGATAGAGTCCCTGTTTGGTCTGCAGTTTATGGTCATCCATTTTATAAAAGCAACATCTGTTTGAGACTTACTCTAATTTGTAGCTATAGTTGCCATGGTTACTGGTGACTGGGAGGAGCTAAAGCCTCATCCTCACATATCAGTCTAAAAAAATCTCTTGAAAAACTAAAGAGCACATTTCATTCTGGATAAAAATGTTGCCTTTTGTCAGTTGTGAAGGAACTAAAGTCGCAGCAAATGTAAGTATGAAGCTCTGGCCGGGAGAGAGACCTGCTTATACCACGACACGCATCTGTTTTTCTCACATTCTCCTTATTGGACAGTGGAGATTTTTATGAGCTGATCCCCTTTAAACTTTCTTCCTTGAAGATTAAGATGTAAAAGAGTTAGGACTCATTCTAGTCCCAATCATTTGCCATGTCCAGCTTTCCTTTGTGGTTTTACAACAATTTTACAACTCTGGATCAAGTGATTTTAGGTTGTGATTGACTGAACACACCTGATCCATAAGACAAGGGATGGCTGACAAACAAGCACTCCAGTAAAAGAGCATATTATGAACTGGATGTTTAGATTATGAAAATGTGGACAGCCTCATTTCAGGCTACTTTTTAAATTGATGAAATCGACATAAAAGAAATAGATAGTTGATCGGCTTATAAATGGTACACATGCATCCCGGTCTGACAGTTTCTTCTTTTAAGACTATCCTGCTGCTACATGTATTGGCCATACAAAGCCCAGCCATGAATTGGTCATCTCATTAACAGAAACCAACTCTTTCTATGGGGTGAGAGAACCCTAATTGTCAGAAACTGAATGGGAGTGACTGCATCTTTAGAGTTTACGGAGAATGTAACTAAAAAGCAAACACTCCCCAACTATTGCCCTTTTTTGCTATTTGTTACTAATTTGAGACCATAATCATGATCCCCAGTGTATGCTGAATGCATTGGTAAGGTCTCTCTCCTGTCTGCTGTATGAGCCTTCAGTCAGTGCTTCAAAGCTTCATAAATTGCTTGTTCTGTTTTGACCTCCTCCTCTTCCTCCTCCCTGTTCACCCTAAAAGTCGAGCAGATCAGCGCTGTTTTCACCGCCGCCACCCGGCAAAAGGCATGGGACCATTTCACAAAAGCACAGCGCAAGAACATAGACATTTGGCGCAAGCAGTGTGAGGTTGGTATTCCCTTGATCGTTTTTCTGCTCCCTGTCCAGCCTGCTGCTTTCTTCTCTGCTGTCACCTGTGAGTCACAAGGAAAAAGCTTCCAGACAGCTGTGAATGATCTGGTGCTGTAGCTTAAGGCTCTGCCCTCAGACAGACAGAGAGACAGACGTCTGCCTCTGATCTGGGCCTTCTCTTATCCTTGCAACTCAAATGTCTCTTTGAAAGTTTAAAGTGCTGCGACATGGATTTTCAGGGTAAAGTGTCTATTTGTATTAATATTTCAATAAGTGTGCATGTCAGAAAGGCTCCAGCAACCCTCCTACATTGTAATGTACACCTATCATTTCAGGTGTAGCCGTGAAGAGTAGCCTCTCTCCTTCAGCACTGTCAGCGGTTAGTGGTTACATCTACAGAAGAAGTCATGCTAGTGTGATAATGAGATGGTTCTGTTGGATCAAACCTGTATCTTCACAGAACCAGAACAGAAACCATAAGCGAATGATGAAATTGATCCCTGAAGTCTGGCGGCCATATTGGCTGGCATGTACCATCTCAAGAACATTCAAAATATGGACAATTGAGCAAGACAAAGAAATCAACTGCCATTACAAACAATGCTTTTCAAATGTATCTATAAATGTCTCAAAAATGTCTAACAAAATGAAGACAGCTGATTTAAATAAACTAGGTGGGAGCCAACTGGAATTTGATGCTTTCAGCCTTCAGCAGTCATTTGGGAAATTGCAAAACTCTGAGGTTTGATTCAAATGTAAGAGCATTGAATGAGTCATAGCTGTACAGAGCTTTTCTTCAAAGCGCTTTTGAGTCACAGAATTCAGGTACGTTCACCCCAGCAGACCATGACAGCAGCGACAAAGGAAAGCGATAAAGATGATGATCGTCACGATAGGTTCAATAAAGCATCAGTTCAGAGAGAAAGTTCACCTCTTACCGCTTGTGTTTGTCCAGAAAATGAAGCAAAAATTTCGTTTTGAAGAAACCCGCACATATAGAACATTGTGACTGAAACTTTTTCCGGAACACCCAGCAGCCAATCAGAATAGAGTATTCACCCAGACAATTTGCAGTGCAGAAACACAATGTTTGTTTCTTATGGCTGTATATCAGCATCTTTGCCTTAGCAAAGGCACATTCAAGAGGCCACTTTCAATGAAAAGTCCAAGTTTGCGCGTTTCAGGCTTCCACTTTCAGCTTTCAAAACTCCTGCGAGTTTATGTGTCCTATGCAGGTTTTTTACAATCATTTTCTGCTTCTATCTATGAATCGCACGACTATTGAATGTGCATTGAAATTTAAACCAGGTCGAGCTTTGACCAGTCAGGGACTCGGATTTGGTGGTGACGCATAGATAGTGTTGGCAGTAATGAATTACAGTTCAAATTTCTGTAATTAATTACAATTACTGGACTATAGAAACCCTCACTGTGTCGTTACTTTGAGATTTGAGATTGGATTCAAATTGAAGTGTATATGGGCCCTGAAAACTTTATCCGATTATTACCACCGTTTACACGTACCACCCTTTTGATCGAAATAAATCAGTTTGACGTGCGTAGAATTGTCTAAAAAGAACGTAAACAACTGTAGAAGAAGAAATAGCGAGTTCTTTTGTTAACATATAAAGCTGATGATAGAGCAAGATGATCTTCCAAGTGTGCTTTTATATATTTTTTTATATTACTTCTAAGTGTAACGTAATTTTCTAAAGAAAGTGTCTATTCGCACGTAGTTTTCTAAATACGTGCGGCCATTGCTGAACTAATTTCTTAGCTGGACAGACCCAGAGGAAGGATTAAGGTTAGGATTACGGGTTACGTTTAGGATTAAACCACCAAATTGTCCTTGAATGTTGCTGTTTCTGCATCTCACATCTCCTCCGGTGGATGATCAAATACGGAGAACACATTTTCCACACATAGGTGCGTGACAACTAATGGGACTCTTAAGTTTAAATACGTGCGGCCAACAACAAAATCTAGCCTTGGATGTACTTAAAATACATGCGGGCAAACATCAATGTGCATCACTTTTGGTGCTGGTCGCACGTAAATATGTGGGAATAACCATCAGTCTTTCCTAAATTCCTGGAAGAAGGGTTAGGATTTGGTTTCTTACGGCGTACCAACAAAAACATTTAGCCTTGGATGCACTTAAAATCCATGCGGGTGTGGTCTCGAGGGAAGGTGTTTAATGAGACGGCAAATGGATCGATGCACACAAGGGCAGTAGACAGGGGTACAGTGTTAAGAACAATGTTTATTAAAATTATTCTAAAAACAAAATAAGAATGATTTATTAAAAACCACATTCACACCCAAAAATAATTGAACAATAAATAATAATTAAAAAAAGGGTTCAGTCTGCTGAGGACCTGATTAAGGGAGGTGAGGCTCCCAAAAGAACAGAACCTAAATCACCCCACTCACGTGATGCAACTCACAACCACTCGTGAGACCCTTGAAAAAAACAAATAGGAGCGGTTTTCTTGATTCCGACACTCCGACAAACAAAACAAAACTCGACACAGGCAACTCACGTGGCGTGTATATCAGCATCTTTGTTTTTTTGGAGTAAGACTACAGACATACAATTCTTTACAGTTCTGCTTATCTTACTGTTGATGTGTTTTGTTCACTTGAATTAAACTTTATAAATGTAAGCATTTCAGACAAAAATAAAGGGAATCTTTTTTATCTGCCTTTTTTTGTTTAAAAGCTGAATATTGTTGTATAAAATTTGACTTGTAAAACGTGATTAATCACAATCCAAAAGTGTGATTAATCTGATTAAATGTTTTAATTGATTGAAAGCACTAAGATATGTATAATTTTAATTTAAAAGCTGTGACTTTTGTTTTCTTTTTAGTGATAATTGCACTAATGGAGTCCCTTGATAGAAAAACACACATTTAAACAACTACTTCATTCATGTGGTGTTGGAATAATAAGGAACATAAGTATACAATTATTTATTCCAGTTTGGTTGGTCTGATTGAATGGTTTAACAGGCTGCATATGTCCACTGTTAAACAGACGTGTGTACATGTTAGAATGTCCGGTCTGTTTGCATGGCAGTGTCTCATTGACAACATTTGTTTGTTTGGAATTAGAATGGTACATTTTTATTTATGGAGCATTATTACATTAGCATCCCTGCAACGTTGCTTGCATGATTTTCTGATTCACTGCTGAAATGAGCAGCAATTTGGACAGAAATTATTCCAGAATGTAAAAACCTTTCAAAAATAAAATCAAAGGATCCTGAAATTACTTTAAGAATGTTTCACATCAAGCTGTTTTTATTCTAAACAGGATGTGCATCCAAATTTAGCCATTATACAATCTTAGTTTGTACATAGAAAAGCCATGAAAACGAAGGAAAAGTGTCTGTGTACACCTGTCAGATTGTTTTATGGATTGTGCTGCAACAACACAGGTTCACGACCAGTGAGGTAATGCAGTACACAACAAGCACACAACTTGTAATCTCTATCTTTAATCTGATTTGTGCGTGTTCTAAAAGCATCCCAAGCCTTCACATACAGTGGATGCGGAACAGGCACTCACATCCCACCACAGTACACCAGCACATCCGCAACCATGCTTTGACTTTTGATCACATCATGCAGATCAGCCAAATAGAGCTGAGAAACCTGGACAGGCTGCATTTACATTTCATCTCACCTTTTGGCATAATGTTGATTTTGTTTTCCATCAGAACAAACTCAGTACATGATCCGTCCCTTTGGATAAAGGTGGTCAGAATGCTTGGTTAAAAAGAGGTAAGACAAGTTGGTTATTAAAGAGTAAGTCTGTAGAGAAAGCAGCATCCTGTTTAAAATCCTCTAAAGGCTTGTGATTGTGGTAAGTTTACATGCTTCTATGCTTCATGGTCCTAAACGCATGAAATATCTACAAATAATGAGTCAAAATGAATTCACTTACGAGTGTTTTTTAAAGGGAATCCTTTTTAATTATGCCTCCAATAACCATTTTAATTTGCCATTTGATTCATGCAACATAAATAATATGAAGTCACAAAACAAAAGATAAATGCATTCATTGCAACCATAGAAAGATGATCTCTGTTTATTGAAAGATCCATCCAGAGTGGATATTGGGGTGCTCCCCTGTGAAAGTACAGCAGCAGAGAAAACTGCAGTTAGGTTTCCTGCTTTCTTTTAGAACTGATGCACCGTCCTCTCTGCCGGCAGCTGCAGTGTGGGAGTCCCAACGACTGACTGCTCCTTTTACTTCTGCTCTGCCACAGAGTGTTGAAAAGCACTGGGGTTTTTACTCAGAAAATGGTACATTGACCAACAAAAAACACTCTGTTTTTTTAAAGACAAGAACACTCATCTTAAGAAGAAAATCACTAGACAGTAGTAAAAGGATCTGTCCATGCAGCAAGTCACTTATAGTTAACAAGAAATTTATATTCAGACATCAAAATCTAAAAAAAAACAAAAGATAAAAAAGTTAACTGTCTAAAAGAGTTACTTAAAATTAATTATACCATGGTCCGGGTGAATACTCAGTTGTGATTGGCTCCAGGGTTAAAATTTGATGTACCAGTGATAATGCACACCTAACAAAGAACTTCCGGTCACATAGCCTAAATCTTCTATAATGCAGCGCAGGGTTTAAATCCAGTTGGAAACAGAAAGAACTAAACTGAAGCCTTCTTTAACCTATGATGTTTAGCATTACACTTACCTTTGCTGCTGCAGAGCGAGGTCGGTGCAGGCTCCCGTTAAAGTGCAGTTAAAAGAACTTCAGACTCTGTTACTGATGCCCAGCAACAAAGCTCCAGGGCCTGATGGCTTTCCTGCTGAGTTTTATAAAG
>BSAI01000005.1:4377329-4394923 GCA_036245035.1 Adrianichthys oophorus
CTGATCATTTGGAGGGGCGAGCCAATACTTTTGGAAATATAGTGTATGTCCATCATCATCTGAGAAAGGCCACAAGAACATGTTAAAAACACAAAAAATCAATTTTCATAGGAGTGCGTCTTTAAGACACACTTGATTTAATATCAGTCTCATATACAACTCTGCACTCTGTTTTCTTTTCAGCCTTTTATATTTTTGCAAACACAAACCTTTATTTTTGTTTCTGCTGGAGTTTGGTTTCACTTTGAATTGTTGTTTGCTTTTCTTTTAGCAACTCTTGAACCTGCAGGAGAAGCTGTCGAGTAAAGAAGCCGAGCTGGAGCAGGCCAGAGAGGAGCACCGTCACCTGGAGGGGGAGGTGCTCTCACTCAGAGACAAGGTGATCTCCTTTGTAGGAGCTGGCGTTTCAGACCTCCACCTCTGAACAGACACTAGGGGCATGAGCATCACATTCCTAACAATGGTTTTGTTTCAATTGTTTGGTTTTAAGGGTAAACGTGTGTTTAAAGACTCCAATGAAAATTCTGTTTTTTTAACATATTTTTGTAGAATTTTTCTCACGATGGAGGAAGAATTTAAGATAAAAACTGCCTTTCCTGAGTATTTCTTTATCCAAATCGTGTTGGATCAGAAGCAGATAAAAAACCAGGATTTAAAAAGCTCAGCATAATTAAAAGATCACTGAGAATGATTTTACAATAGTTGGAGTGGAACTTTATATGATGAACAAAGCTCTGAAGTAATTTAGTCATGGTGGATGTCATTACACAATTACAATCGATGACTGTCATCACATCACACATGAGACGCTGTAACTGAACTGTCTCATCAGATATTCCCCAGAAAGCACCTCTGCAACTAATTTTACAGATTTACACAAAGACACACCGTTGTAATACATTTGTTCTAAATGTCTTCAGCTGCTGTGTGGTAAAGGAGACCTTATAGAATCAACCAACGGGGAACTCCTTGAACAGGTAACCTCTTGTGTAAATAAATGCATAAAAGTATTTCTGGTCAGATCTGACATAATCTAATAGCGTTAGGTTTGAAAAGCCAAATGAGTTCTGCATGCGGTCTGCAGAGATTAGTTTGTTGTTCCATATGTTCCACATGTCGTTTAAAATAAGAGATGATGAAAAGACTTCAGTTCTCCAGTTGGTCCAGTTTGTGACAAGAATGGCATCTTCTTCCTGTAAATAAATATCTATAAAAGTGATCTTTGTGCATTTTGTAGCTTGAAGATGTGATTATTCTGTTTTCAAAAGAGCAAAAAACCAACACTATTATTTTAAAGGCCTTTGTCCACAACCTGCACAGTCTGACGTCATCTTTGCTTGATTGAAATAGTTTCTATTGCTTTGTTAAAGCAGGAAACCTCTGTGCATCTGAAACATGTCTGTGTGACAGGGCATGAATGGCTGTGGTCCTGCACTCTTCCTCAGCAGAGACAGGCGATCTGAGTTCATGAGAGGAGGAGTCGCATCAGAAAAGGAGGCTCTGCTTCTAGGTAAAAACTGTCTTTATTTTGAGGGGTTTTTTGCGTTTCCAGAATATTTTTTTTTAAAAAAAGGGCTCGCTGGGAATCCAAAGCAGGTGGTAATCTAGAAATGGTTGGGAACCATTTTCACACATACCTGAGGATACGTTATAGATAGAGTAACCAATTAACCTAAGAAGGATGTTGGACTGTGGAGTGCCCAGAGGAAACCCACACATGCAAAGGCAGAAGATGCAAATTCCACACAGAAAGGTCCCAGCTGGGATTTAAACCAGGGCCTGCTCATTGAGAAAAGGCTAACCACTGTATCACAGTGCAGTAGACATGAGTCCATAACAATTCAACACACATTCTTGGAAGCTTCCTCTGCTTTGGAACTCGTTGCATCCTCTCCTCCAGCTGTGATGCAGAAGTCTGAAAAGGAATTTGCCTTCTATTGGTGAAAATGTTCTCAATCTCTAACTTACCTTGGATGTTTTCAAATGACATGCTCTGTTGGCATTTTCCCTCATTTGCCTAAAAATGTCAGATGGAAAAACCAATGCTTTAGAACAGAACAAAACTCTACTGAGCCCACAACGGAGAAACTGATTTGTTATAAGAAACAGCAGATCATAATTTCTTCTTTGTGTGACAGAATAAAGAGAATGTGTGGCTCTTTAAGAAATCAGCTGCTGCACCATTAAAGTCCCTTCTGGTTCCCCTGGTTACCACTGGTTTGAGTTATGGGCACGTGTGAAGCTGTGTTTTAAGCCCACATATGCAGCTCATGCAGCAGAACAGAGAGGAGCGGGGAGTCATCTGTTTTTGTGCCGTTCTGTCCACAGCAGAGCCAGCAGCAGGACATTTATCTCTCTTAGAGGCGCCAAGAAAATCTAGATATGAGGCACGAAGAAGGGCCGCTCCTTTGTCTTCCTGCTGCTGCTGCTACTGCTGCTGGATGTATGTTTTTTATCCAGCTCCATTAAGACATGTACAATCTGACTGTTTTTACAGACAAATACATGTAATCTATCTAATCCTCTTCAAATAAACAATTTACCCCCAAACCTAAAAGCTCATTGTGTCACCATTGTTCCTAACTGATCCTTAACATTTGTGATATTCTGTCCTGCTGCTGCTGAACTTTGTTTCCTCAAAACACTCAGGCTTTCATCATGACAGACCACTCTTTTACCTTCACTCTGTCCTGATCCATTCTGAAGTTGACCTTAAAATTATCAACTCATTCATTTGTTATACTCTGGACTCTGAATTTGACCCGTACTGTCATGGATGTCACATGACCCAGCTGTGTGCTCAGACGTTCCTGCTGTGTTCCTGTAAACTGCACTGACCGTGTAAACCAGTTCAGCGTCAAAAGACATCAACGTATCTGGAAACAGCCGTTATTTGTTACAGAAATAACTGAAACGAGAGTTCCATTAGTTGTCAGACATCAGAGTGTGTGACATCTGTTGTCCCCGTTTGACCTGTCCTCTTGGTTGAGCTACTGTCAGCCGAACCACAAACCGCTTGATGATACAACTCTGAACTTTTCCTGGAGTGAAAAACAAAAGGAGATCACTGTGAAGATGATTATGTTTCTACATCATCAGTCTACCGTCTGGATTGAGTTAAATACTAAGATCTTCTAGAATCTAGAATCTGTCTAGAATATTTCCATACATATGAAACTCTACAATGTACAAGTTTACAGGATTTACGATCATAAATGTACCGATACAAAAGCAAATCCAGTGTTAAACTTTCCTTCTGCCTTAAGCTTGGTTAACACTGAACGTGATTTACGCTGCAAAGGCGACCAGTTTCAAAGTTAGGTGAATGTACAGACACAATCTGAGGTCCTGCAGCACAGACAAGCATCAGATGAGGCGCGTCTGCTCGGTAGTAGTGTGATTGGAGCGTCACACTGCAGTGCGATCACATCGTGTTGTGTCAAGAGTTGAAAAAGGTAACCTTTGGCGAAGAAGACGCATCATGTCAATCAATCAGGGACTCAGCTTTGGCCATGTGATGTGTTCATGGAGTCCAAAACGGATAGAGAAGCTGATCGTTCTCTTCCTGTCAAAAAACAAACTTTTTTTACCACATGGTGATGAATGTCAAACTGAAGACGGTTTGTGTTCTCGTTACTCACACCTGCTTGTAGAGAGTTGCTCCACAGTTGTGGCATCACAAACTGATCCTTTTTTAACTTGATGACATAACTTAACATAACTTGATGCAGTTTTTACCACACACTGCCTTGTGTTGGACATATGTTACATTATTCTAAATGTTCAATAAATGTACGTGTGTTTTTTCAGGGACACATGATTATATGGGATCCATCACAACTGAAGAACTCATAAACAGTCACATAAACAAGAGGGTTTAAAGACGTTTTAGGGTAGACTGATGCAAAGGACCAGAGTTGTGACTAAGTTCCTTAACAATATGTCCTTTTAAAGTGTCTCCATCACCACTGATGGTGCTGCTGCTTTTAGAAGCGGACAATTGTTGGTTTACTTCTCTTTTAAAGTGAGTCATATTCATCACAGCAGGAAAACTCCCTCCCTCCACTGCTGCTCAGCAGAGCCTGCAAATTGTTTGCACATGCCCGGTGGAGATCTAATGGAGGCTGTGGTCAGTGCGAGAGAACATATTTCATGCCTTCTTTGCCCACATTTTCAGGCTTTGTCATGTGGGAGTTACGGTATGCTCATGTGTTTCATTCAATGTAACATTTAGGCTCAAATTCAGAGACTGAAGAGGCGACTTTAAGAAAACACATCCTTCAAAAACATTATAAAACATCGTATTTGAATAAGATAAAGAAGTCCTTTAGTTCTTCTCTCTCCCTCATTTTCCAGTTTTTCTTCTTCTGCAACCCCCTCAGCACTCCTAACACCGCCCAGTCACCCTCCAGCTCTGCTCTGGTTCCACTGTTCCATGTGAGCGCGTCTGGTGTAATCCACTTCCTGTAATTGCCAACGTGTTGCCACATAAGTCAAGGAAATAAGTCGTGACTGAGCTGAGCAGCATCCTCCTGGAGGTGCCACTTTATCACCTTCAATTCCCTTCTTCCACTTTCCTTCCACCGTGTACACAACATGTACACTTTTTTTAAGAGTTTTAGTGCAAACTTAAAAAAAATAACAACAAAATCTCGTAGTGTTTAACTTTTTTTTTTCCTTCTCCTTCAGGCATCATATCCACATTTCTCCATGTTCATCCGTTTGGAGCCAATCTTGAGTATCTGTGGTCGTACATTCAGAGACTGGATGCAAAGGTAAACATCTACACTGAAAATAGGTAACATCTGATAAATGATTGTCATGAATGTAAGTAAGTAAAGTTTGTTTATACAGCACCTGTCTCAGAAATGGGTCACAAATTGCTTCACAATAAAGAAAACATAAAATAAATCAGTAAAGTGTCTAAAACACGGGTAGTCAGCCCGACAACAGTTTATTTATTAGAAGCTGAACGCTCGTTTGTAACAATGGGTTTGAAGTTGCCTTTTGAAAGTGTGGACAGAGTTCAGCGAGCAAAGGGAAGGTGGTAGTTCATTCCACAGTTTAGGAGCCGCAGCTTTAAAGGAACAATCTTCGAGTTTTGAAGCGTGTAACAGGTACCATCAGGAGGTTTTGCCATGAGGATGCAGCCTTCAGGAGAAGGTACAGGGCTGGATGAGGTCAGAGAGATCGGAAGGAGCTTGTCTATATAAGGCTCTGAAAGTCAGAACCAAGATTTTAAACAGTTTTCTGAAACTGACTGGAAGCCAGTGAAGAGACTTTAAAATCAGGGTTATGTGAGCGCTTTTCTTTGTTAGAGTTCTGGACCAGCTGCAGACGCTGCAGTTCCTTTCTGTTCATAAAAGTGAACAGACAGTAGTCCAGGCGTGAGGAAACCAAAGCGTGAATGATCATCTCTAACTCATGTTTAGATATCATTGTTCTGAGTTTAGAGATGCTGTGAAAGTTGGAAGCAGCATTTCTTTAAGAGCTGTACAAGGTGCATTCCCACCGAGATTCACGCAGCCAATTTGCATGGCCTGCCCGTCGTTTGCCGCATGGAGAATTTGCTGCTCGCCACGTGGCCAAAAAGGTGTTCCTCAAGCTCATCTGGCTGCGAGCTTCTTTCCCAGGAGCCAGCATAGCGAGCGTGTCCACTACAGCTCTATAGGTCCTGCGACAGACTCTCTAGAGTGAACCCACCTTCACCCAACAGTAACCGGGACGGGATCAGGAAACCCTGCTGCCCAGAAAGGGATACAGTGTAAGGGATAAAGATATAAAAAATATCAAAATGTACTATATTTCATGTCTCATGCAGTCATTTGCTAAGTCTTTCCTCTGTGAACTTCTAATCGTTTTTCTCAAAAACACATTTGTTTCTTCCTGGTTTTGCGTTTCCTGTCGTCTTCTCACAGGTGACTGCGGTGGAGCTGGAGCGTCTGATGGTTCGTCTGCCCAGCATGTTCAAGCAGGAGCTGAGCGGTGTTGGAGCCAATCTGGAGAAACGCTGGAAGTTCTGTGGTTTTGACAGCCTCAGTTCAGCGTGATGCAGGAACAGCACACACACACACAGAGTGAAGGCTGCCGTTCACAGACGCACAGCCCCTTAGACTGCTAACAGTGTGTGTGCTGCTACAACTTTCCTTCAGCTGGACTCTGGAAACTCAAAGGGATCAGATCATTGCTGCTATCAGGACGAGGGCTTCAGGTGGAGTTCTTCTCTGAGGATGCTGATACCAACAGCAGGATGACCCGCATCCACATCAACCCTAAAGCTTCTGGTTTCATGTGATGAATGTTTGGTAACTAGAGCAGCTGGAACATGAAACCGGTCCATACAGACTCTCAACTGTTAAACCAAAGTCAAACCATCACAGATCTCACCGTTTTTCAGCTGATAAACAGGACCTTTATTAGTTCTTGTCAAAAGTTGGACTGTTTGTGGTTTTTTTTTTTGATTCCTTCAGATCAGTGCCAGAAGACAGGTTCATCACACCAGGACTCAGAGAGAAAGAAAATCCTCCGATGTTTTGCCTGAGGTTTGCCTCCCTGCTGCAGTCAGGTTGTGTTCCACTTTAAGTGTTTGTAATATTGACTGTTTAAACCTGTGTGCGTCATATTTTTTATATGTGAACTATCTTGATCTGTGAGGTTGTCTTCTAACAAGCTTCTCCTCTCAGATGTCAACTATTTGAGCCCTGAAGGTGAACTTTGGAAAGCTGGAAGCTGGAAAAGGCTTTGTGATAAAACAGGAAATCTAGATGACAGGCAAGACGATGGAAGGAAAGATCTCATCCATTAATACATTTGCATGGTTCATGGCCTGAAACGATTTTTCTTTTTCTAAAAACATGGATTCTTCTACTGCTGATACAGCCAATTAAAATGATTGCCATGTTTAGGTGCAGCTGCACTTTTTCCTGCAAAATGTTGTAAAGATTTTCTTTATAAAACACACATTGGTATACCGATAATGTTTGATCAAGTGAACAACTACAAGGAGAACATTTTCAATGTTTTCAAATGATTCATCAAAATAAATCAAATCCATTACCATCTTAATCTCTTATTTTAAAAAAACTTGGAAAAATGCCATTTAAAAAAGATAAATTTTTTATGTTTTAATGTTATCAAATGTTGGTTATAACTCAGGTTTGATTCATGAGGACATTTCTAGTGACCCACTTAATCTAAGCTCTAATATAATCATCTAAAAGCTGTTTTTAATTTAGAAAAACAAAATTGGCTGACTTGATTCTTTTTTTAAAAACTAATTGCTATAACACTTTAAAGATTCAGATTATTGAATTAAAACTGGAAGTTTGATTAAAAATTGACTTAGTTCACTTCTCACATATGTGAAGGAAAGTTTGGAAAACGCATGAAATCTATTTGACTTTTTCCCAGCAGATTTTGTTTTTAAACCATTTCTGTATGAAAAACTGTTGAAAAAAACACTTCTTTACGATACTCTTAAGCTGCTAAAAGCTTCAGAGTCCTTGTCAAAGGGTGTGAGACACTTTTGTGTCTACTGGACACTTAGCATTTTATTTCTGAGCATCTGTTCACTGTGGAGGGATGAACATGCAGAAGTGGATCATCTGGAGAGATCTGCATGAAGATGACAACATGAAAAAGAAAACACTTTGTGGAAAAGTGACAATGAAAAGGTGAAAGTCCTTTTTTCATTTGTTCTGTTTTATTGACGCTTTTTGTAAGAAGAGTTGAGACTGAAGATTAAAATAATGCACTGCCAAGAATAACAGCAATTCGGTTTGATGAAGAGGAATAATGGTTCTGAATGGACTGAAACACACACATATTTACATAAAAACCTGCTTTGGACAAGCAGGAAAGATTTAGACCCAAAATATCCCAAATGTGTTTATAGACAAATGGTGACGGTTTACAGATGGAAGCCTAAGTGAAGGAACACCTTTGGTTTTAGTGTTCAGTGTGCTGAGCTGACCGAACATCACGCCGTTCCACATCTTTCTTCCAGTTATATTCTGGTATTTGTTTTCACATGACCACTCAATCAAGTTTACCCAAACACGTCCAACCTTCATGACTTCAGCCTCTTTGGGTTTGTGACCTGGAGAAAAGGTCTAAAGATCAGTCATGTGACACGCCTCTCCATGGAGATGTGCCAGCTGATTTCTAATCTGCCTGACGGTTGACATGGCAGCAACTGAAAGTATTTAGGCATGTGGACACGGTCAAAACGAGCGTCAGAATGGAGAAGAAAGGTTGAAGGGTTGTTGGTGCCAGACAGGCTGACAAACTACTACTTCTACTGGGATTTTCACCCACAACCATCTCTAGGGTTTACAGAGAACAGTCAGTGTGCGGGCAGACCCCACTGCCCAACATTGAAGTTAAGTTAATTTTTTTTTTTTTTTCATAATTGTTGCAGAAAATATCATTAATACTTGTTCACAAATTTATTTAACTTTACACCTTATATAACAAAATTAACTTCATAATTTGTGCACACATTTAGTTAATTTTGTTCTAATTTTTTGAGTAATTCTATTCTGTTTGAGCTCTGATGATGTGGTAAAAGGGAGAAACTGGACTTCCTCCTGGACACTCCCATTTGGAGATGATGGAGGGGGAAGACAAGTTTATTCTTTAGTTGAATTATTGTTTTTTTTGTTGAAATATGCTAAACTTCTTTTGAGATATAAGTTTAGTTTTGTTTGTTAAAGCTTTAAATGACTAGATATTTATTTATTTCATTAATATTTATGTTTTGAATGGTTTATATTTGTCGTTCCCTCCCTATTGTGTCATTGGTTTGATCAGCCAGTATAAAATCCCCCCTCAAGTTTCCTGTTTTTTGGGGTCAGTTTTGGTTCAGCTGTTTGCGCTTTGTTTCTGATTCTCTTTGTTACATTTTGTTAAGTTGACACCATTTTTATTTAGGTCCATGTACTTTATGTTGGGCCAAATAAAACCTTTTTCTTTAAAAATCCTTTTTTTGTCCTGTGGCTTAATCCCCACGGCTGAGCAGTCCATGACAGTCAGAAAAAGAGAAACTTTCCATTGAGCAGCAGTTCTGTGGACAGAAAAGCCTTGTTGATGCCAGAGGTCAGAGGAGAACGGCCAGTCTGTTTCCAGCTAATAGAAATACAACAGAAACTCAAATAACCGCTGGTTACAACTGCAGAAGAATATCTCTGAATGCACGGCAGTGGTAGGGTCAGAGTTTGGCGTCATCAACATGAAGGCACAGATCCATCCTGCCTTGTATCAACGGTTCAGGCCGGTGGTGGTGGTATAATGGTATGGGTGTAGCTGATAAAGTGGCCACTGAGTGTATATATTGACCATCAAAATGTGAAAAATTACTGTAAACAAAATCTTACTGCATCAAATCCTGTTTTACTGAGCAGCCAAATGGTCGCCAAACTGTGAACGGTGGTTTTGATGTCAGGAAGGGCTTTCAGGATCGTAGCTTCAGTCACAGTCCCCTTCTTGGTTGGCGGGGGAGTCTGCATCATGCATTGGGCATCCAGCCACAAAAGTCATACTGCAGTGAAGGTATCACAGAAGAAGAGAATGTGTCATCAGAGGTGCTGGATCAGTTCAACTGGACCCCTGTGACCTCGCTCCAGACAAAGCATTTAAATAGTTACCTGTCCAGAGTTCACTGCTGCATGTTGTGCACTGCAGGTGAAGATCACCATGGTAACAAACTTAACCAGGTCCTTCAAAGTGTCAAATTGTTGTGGAATCCCTTGGAATGTAAACAAAAAGATTTTTGTTCACAGTGAGGTGTTCAGATCACTACAGATTGAAATCAGCATGAGTGGTTTTGGGAGAATTTACCTACCATGCTTTTCCTCACTCAGAAACCCATGTTTGAAGATATCTTTAATCCAGGCCTGCAGCTCACTGTCGTTCCTGACGTCTTCATCCTTCTGATAGTAGTACTGGAGAACTTCCTGCACAAACCTTAGCAGACACTTATTTATTTCACATTTATGTCGCATTTAAACAGCAGGATTTGCTACATCCTCTGTTGGGTTCAAATAGTTGTGGAGCAACTGACAGGAAATGATGCAGAAAGGGATTAGAAAGACATTAGATCTATTTTGGTCTTATTTTAATACAGTTTTTTATATATATACTAAGTCAAAAAATTATGTTTTAATGTCTCAGAAATTTCAATGTTTAAGACTCCTAATTTAGACCATGATAAAAGGTTTGTCTCTGAAAAACTAACCAGACTCATATTATTAGGACTGTAAGTGTTGATGAACTGAGACAGAATAAAACTATATAAGAACAGAAGCAGCAGTAGCTGCAGCTGAGTTTGGCACATCTCCCAGGCCTCTGTCAGCGACATCGTCAGGAAGGCAGAGGGACCTGTATGTTAGGTCAGCAAGAGACCTCTTCAGGATGGTCCACACACCACCTCCTCCAGACGCCGCAAACTGCAATTAACAGCAATTACAACACAGTTAGAGAGTGAATTATTAATGGAGAGAAATAAGTATCACGCCGATTTGTGTGTGCGTAATTTTGATTCGTGCGTAATTTTGATTTGTGCGTAAATAATTCTTGATTTTTAACTCATAAAATACATTTTGTGCACGAGTACAAAAATTACTAAATTAAAAAAAATACAAAGTACAATGTACACATGCACAACTTCAAATTATGACAGCTTGAAACTAACTACACGCACAAATCTTTAAAAAATATGCACAAATCACTTGTTACACACACACAAAACCGCATTTACACACGAATCTGATTTGAGACTCTTTTCACGTCTCCCAGATTCGTGCATAAGTGATGCGTTTAAATGCTACTGCAATGCTGGGTCATCAGAGTTTTCTAATCA
The DNA here is from genome assembly GCA_036245035.1 of Adrianichthys oophorus. Classification (NCBI taxonomy): domain Eukaryota; kingdom Metazoa; phylum Chordata; class Actinopteri; order Beloniformes; family Adrianichthyidae; genus Adrianichthys; species Adrianichthys oophorus. The sequence continues at coordinate 4,388,188 of BSAI01000005.1, forward strand.
GCCGCTCTGAACTTAGACGGTGAATAATATCTGGTGAAACTTGACATTTTCCAACTTTCTTAAAACTTTCTTAAAAAATTTGAATCAGGCGCGCACTGAGCACCTCAAACACTGACTACTCCTAAGAGTACTTAAGTTGAAGACAGAGGCGCGAGCTCCTTTATAAATTATGCACTTTGTGCAAGAAGAGACAGGATTTTCAGAAGATGGAGACAATTGGAATCTTCGGTATGTAATAAAAGCAAACTTGCTTCAGCTTAACATTGCACTTATGGTTCTCTGCTCATTTTTTATGTGTCTAAAAAAGGGTTTAGGGTTACAAGGGTGAAGCATAGAGCTAGCTAGCTCATCTTTGGCTTTTAAACAGGGTTCCTGTGATCCTAAAACGTTTTAAAGGCATTGAATTACTGAATTCAGAAATAATGTCTCAAAAAAGCTTTTTCTAAAACCCTATCTAGGTCTTCAGAATGGTGCAGTGACTTCACTGTTCAGCATTTATTGTACGTTTCTCATACAGTGGCTCTCACAATATGCAGTCCCTCCAGAAATTCACATAAAATTCCAATAAAATATTGCTATGTTTGTGTTCAAAATGTGAGAAAAGGTGGAGACGTTCAAGGGGTGTGAATACTTTTTCAAGCCACTGTATCCCTTGGCCACCCTGCATTTTGCTCAGCCCCCCCCCCCTGTGACCACCCCTAAAAAAAAAATCTGCATCGCTGTTCTTGAGGATTCGATATGATGTGAGAGGTTCACCCTGCTAGTGCAGTGCACTTGAACTCCGCATCTCTTTGTAAGGAAAAGCAGTCATCAGGAGGTAGTGATTTCAGGGTGTCAGCCTTTACACAGTGAGGAATTCCACTTTTATACACGTCCCAGCTGAGAAAAAAACACACACAGTGATAACAAGAGGGTGATGAGATGTGATTCTTGTTTCAGCAAAAATACATCTTGTGTTCCTCCATTTATTTTGTTTTATCAGAGTACTTTTAAAAGTCTTTTTTTTTTTTCATTGTTCTTGCAGTTTATTTACCAGGCCCCTAAAACAGATCCTCTTAAAACCACACAGAAGTTGATTATGGGTTGCTCTAATTGAAATCAATAAAGTCTGACAAATGTCCCCTTTTGGTCCCTTTAATCTAAAGTTTTCAGCACAGTCACAGCCATTTACAACAGGTTGAACTTGAAGAGTTGATAAACCACTTTTACCAAGTTCTTCTTAGAATCAGGAGATCCATTTTGAAGGATCATTATCTGATCTCCCATTACTACGAGTTCAATGTAGATATATGAAACAAAAAAATGGAGTGGAAAGATACATTTCAGCTCAGTTACAAACATCATTGTACTGCTGAAGAATCATGAGATGAATTTGAACAGTGGGTTTTTCCTCAGGATTCTCTGAACAAATGACTCAAATCCTTAAAAGGCTGGCACCATATTTTTCTTAAGCCTTTTATAGTCAACAATATCCATGAATATGATCATATATTACCTTTGACACACTAAAGAACAAATAACTTGAAATACGAGTTATTTTTGTGAACTCTTTTCACACCTGGAAGTAAAACGACTCGATCTCTGAGGCACCGCCTCTCGCTCTTTGTGTGTGACGCCTAAATCATGACGTCAACCTAGAGTCCGCCTCAGCAGAGTGTCTGCACATGTCCTCTCATGAAAACAAACAACACCAAACATTTTTTTAAAGATGGATGTGCATGTTGTGGAGCCTTACACTCACGACCCACAGACTGATCTGGAATTTCTAAAGGGCAACTAAAGGTGCAACATGTGTGGACATATTGTGCATTATATGCTTATACTGCATAATTTCAGCTAGTTGCTTGATTTACTTACAGGTATGGCATCAAAAGTTGACTTTTCATGGTATAGGCCCTTTAAGTTTGATCAACAAAGCTATGATCAGTAGAGAACTAAAAACAAGGATGGTTAGGAAAGGCAGGGCAGCACTTCATATGCCCTTCATTCCACAAGAAAGAAAAGTCAGTTTGGGTAAATATTAACCACACGAACCACAATGAGCAACAGTTTGATTCAAAGTTTGAGCTTCTTCACAAAGGTCAGTTGCTCTCTGCCTCTGAGCTAATTTATTTGATTTCCTGAAGAATGTTTGAACTACTGGCTCAAGTCCAAATTCCTCATTCAGCATGACAAAAAGACAGGAAGAAACTCAGCTAAACAGCTGGAGTCATTGCAGGATGTCTACGAGCTTAAAATATAGCAGCCTTTTAAACTTTATGAAGTCCAACTTTGAATCTATTGTAAACGTGTTCCCAGTGATCTGTAAATTATAATGATGCAGTTTTTAGCCAGTCTCAAAAAACCTGGTGTTTTCTAGGACATAGTTTCTGCAGAGCGACAGCAGTTCATTATAAATTCACCTCTGAGTTGAGGCCGGGATGACTGGCACGCCCTGGGAATTGACCCTGTTTTCATTTTCATCTCTTTGTTTACACTCTCTCCTGCTAGCTTACAGCCCCTCTCTCCCCCAAGCTATCATCAGCGCTGCAACAAAAATGGTGAACAATATCAGAGCTGTCTAGTCGTACAGTTTTGATCCAGATTCCAGCTCAGACGAGGAAAACAAAGACGCACATGGATCTGTTTATTCTTTTAATGTTTGTTTTAATCTGTGTGAATGATCTAATGTGTGTATGAAGCAATAGACTCCTATGTATGTTCCTTAGCAATCCATCTGTCTGTCTAAGTGGATGCATCAGAATGGGGCGGAGCAGTGAGACTGACATCATAGTTTGTGCATCACAGCTACAAACTTTTTCCTATAACATTTTTTCATCTGCTCCTGATTCACAACAATTCGAAGAAAGAAATACTTAGAAATACAATTTTCAGCCTAATTTTCTTTATTTATCTCCTCCATCATCAGAAAAATGCCACTTGAACATGTTATTGTAAAAACACATTTTTCACTGGAGTGGGTCTTTAGTGAAAGACCTTCAGTGAAAATGTCTTTTACGCACCATAAACCATGCTGTAAGGTGCAGTCTTAATTAGGGGGTTTATTTCTGTCCTTAACCCATACACAAGGCGCACCTTATTATAAGGCACAAAAAAAGGTAATGGAAACAAAACTATGAGTTTAGATGAGCTTTACTCAACTAGTTAACAATCCACTCACATTAATTTTTAATAAATCTTCTTCCACAAAACGTCTTTGGTGTTTGATTGAAACAGCTGCATAATCATACATGACGGATTCCCTCTCATCGTTGTTCGTCTCATTTCCAGGCGGTTGTTCAGTAATGACGCCGGCTTTAGTGAAAGTTCAGACAACTCCATTCACGCATGGAGGCGTAACTCGCCCAGCACTGTCTCCCAGTCTTAGTAAAAGAGTGTGCGCTGTCTATCATTCATCGCTCCCACAAACAAAGACGTGCGCTCTAGTTCGCTTTTCCTCCGGTGGCACCACGAATCTCTCTTTTAAGGCTTGAAAGGGACCTCGTGCAGTGTGATCAAACACTAATTCAGCAGAGCTGAATCCCAGTGACTCTTGCACGGAGTCATGTGCAGCAAACAAACTAAAAAAACGAGTGCGTAAAGTTTGGCTGGCTATTTGCCGCCGTGCATTACGGAAACGCGGACTTCCCAGAGCACTTGAAATCAGACAGGTACTCCATTATAGTTGTCACCTGCACGGGGAAAACGGTCCATTTCAACACATAACGTAGTAACATGATCACCTCCTGAACTAACAGACAAAGGAACGCTGTCAGACAAATCATCCGTGTGTTTTTGGGCTGTGCGCGCCACATGCTGCAGGCCGGGAAAGCTTGCGCTCTGAAATGCTGTGCTGACCTTTGTGTTTTAGTTGCACTAAGGTGGGTTTCTGCAACACTCAGGATGTGGTTTAACTTTACCTTCATCCACATTGTTTCCCAGGAGCACGGCTCGCCACAATCTCTGTCTGTGACCCACCTGCATCCCTCAAAATGTACTAATCTGTGCGCTTGCTGCTCCTGTGCCAGCGAGAAATGGTCCGAGTGGAACACTTCCCAAAGTTGCACAAGAACAGATTTTGGAACTCGGCGAACACAAAAGGCATACTGGATTCATAGGCACAGTCGATATTTGAAAAAAGTTTAGGCTTTTTAGTGCGCCTTATGGTGCAGAAAATAGGTAAGAGCAAGCACATGGACCTCAAGGAAAGCAGGAGCTCTGCAGATCACAAAGCATGTGCATCACTGCGGTGAGACACTCAGCAAGTGATGAGTAACAGGGATCTTTTTAAAGTTGCCAGATCTAAAAACATACCATACATTTTTATGGTTAGGGTCAGTTTTTGACAATTCTGCTGTGTGACAAACCCAAGTTTGAAGAACTCAAAAATGATGGCAGAAATGGGTGCAAAATATAGTTTTTAACAACTTTGAAAATCTAAAGCGCCAAAGGTTTTGGTTCAAATGTAAACTTGAGTTCAAGGATGGTTTGTTTGCAGGTGCTGTCATTCGTCACTGTGTTCAACATTTTGACTGAATTGGAAGAGATGGTTCATAAGTCTTACAGCAAAATGAAGCCTGGGAAGTGCCTGAGACAATGCAACTCCATCAGACACCTGCATTGTGTAATGAGACATGAAACCGCGTTGTTCTTCTTTTGTGCTGTGACTGTTGCAGGGAAATTTGCTCATGGAGAAAAAATATTTAAATATGTTTTTTTTTCACTATATAAATGACAGATTTGTTTCCATTACTTTTACTCGCCTTTTTTAATGATTAAAAATAAGATGATGAATGATTATCAGGAAACAAAAAGTGATTATGTAAGCCAAGTTTAAGGTCTGAGCTCTTACTTGTAGATGTCCTGTTGCTTCTTCTTTTCTTGCTCCCGAATGTTTGAAATATTATCCTGAGACTCCAAGAGAGATAAAAAAGAGGGAGAGAGAGAATACAACAACATTGACAGGGTTTGGAGTCGTGCTTTCTTTGCTTGGTGAGATATGAGAAACGGGAACAGACCTGCTCCTTCTCTAAAGATGTTCATGTTACTGTCGGTAAACCAGTGGTAGATGGGGAAAGTGTAAATCTTTCCAATAGGAGATTCCACTTCCACTTTTCCAGGGAGCCAGCAGGAGTTTATGTGAAGAAATGCTTTTTTTTTTTGTATCTTTATCATCTGAAGATCCCCAATGTCATCAGAGCAGGTCGCAGTAAATGAAGACACCTGAAGGCAGAAAAAACATTCAAAAAACACACAAGCAGGAACAATGTGCATACAGTACCTAAAGCAAATGGGTTTTTTTGTGTTTCTTGCCTTCAAAGACCCCAACCAGTCACATCAGATGGTGGTCCTTCCTGTGTCCGGTTCTGTTACATTTCTTCTAAATCTTCGACTTGTTTTATCTCCACTGATGCCTTTTGCTTGCTTAGTTTTAGAACTTGTATCCAAGATTACATCAAAGAAACCTTGTGATGTAATCCTGGGTTGTTTATCACCATTAGTTCTAAAATTGTGTTTTGTTGGGGTTTTCTGTTTGTTTGTTTTGTTTTATCTATATGAACACAAAAGGACCACCTGCCTGTTATTTTTACCCATAGTTGTTTAAATGCAGTAAAACATTTGGTGTGAAAAAATAAATAAATAAATAAAATATATATATAAATATATATATATATATATATATATATTTAACAGAAACCATTGATTCTGACTTAATATTACTGCTGTCAGAACTGACTTGAACTTGAAGCCAAAGACCTTGGACTTATGTTGGACTTGCAAAACAAGACTGCTCAGAAGTGATTTGGATTGTTATTGGAAATGAACGACTTTACTGATTTGGTGATCCTCACACTTTTATATTTGTATTTATAAACAAGTCTAAGCATCTTGCAAAAAACTACTTTACTAAAATAGAAATTTGATTGGAAATAACAAACTAGTATAGTTTACGAAAGGGTTACAGATAAGCCTACATGATAAATAAATGCAAAAACCACTGTGCAATACCACATCCACAGTTGCTTTTTGCTAGTCTAAAAGTAGAGCTGTGGACACATTATGTCTGTTAACAGATAGAAATGTAGCAGTAAGTGATGCTTCTATACATGCAGAACCAACAGTCAGACTCACATCTCCTCTGGAAAACTTATGGAACAGTCTTTTGAGTTTTGTGTGTTCACTTGCACCACTTTTGCCCACCAGTGTCACATAGATGTTGTCTACTATGCCCGCCAAAGCAACATCTTGAGTGTGCACAGTCACTTTGTAATCCACCATTTTCCGTCCTGGAAAACAGAAAAACTGCACTTCATCAGTAATGGCAACAACTCAATTAATATCATCAGCACGAAAGAAAATCTTCCTTACCGTTGTATGCAAAAGATCCTGGCGAGAACTCCTCTGACTAAGCATCAAAACGCAGTCGTTACATGGTTATATACAGTTTTTTGTGGGAGGGGTTTGAAAGCAAAATTTATCCCAAAGACAAATTCTGCTGGTGACACATTCAGGAAATGTTTTTTATGCGGGACAGTCCCTTTGACCCTTTTTCCGTTGTCTTCTTCCTTGTATTTTAAACATGAATGAAACATTGGAAATGCCACATAGAAATGATAATGCATCATTTTTATGAAGCAGAAGAAAAGCAGAACACGTGTGCCATCACTGTGTCCAGGTGGAAAAAACAGTTTGACAAAGAAAGTTTACAAATACACTATATTTCCAAAAGTATTGGCTCGCCCCTCCAAATGATCAG
>BSAI01000005.1:4395323-4457743 GCA_036245035.1 Adrianichthys oophorus
AAAATTCCTATAAAAACACTCCTCAACCTTGTGGACAGAATCCCTGAAGAGTTGAAGCTGTAAGTAGAAAAAGTGGACTCATATTATATTCTAGGACGGCCGTGGTGCAGTGGAAAGGGCAGTCGGCCTGTGATCGAAGGATTGCAGGTTCGATTCCCGCCTTGCCTGCCCATGTGTCGAAGTGTCCTTGGGCAAGACACTGAAAGCCCACATTGCCTCTGATGGAAGGTTGGCGCCAGTGTTTAGCAGTGGAGCCACCGAGCCATGTATGAATGTGTGTGTGTGTGAATGGGTCCATGACTGTAAAGCGCTTTGGGCCTTCAATGAAGGCAGAAAAGCGCTATATAAGTATCCGCCATTTAAGCCATTTGAACTTTGTGGGTTAGGAATTCATCAGTGTCCATTTCTACATCTGACCTTTTGCTTTTCTCGCTAAGGGGGAGACAAAAGCAGCTGCAATGTGTTTTGTGTGTGTAGGTATGCATGTGTGTGTATCATCCTCCCAGTCTAGCTTTGAGTTTTTTTGTGAAATACCGGTATATACTTTCTGGCAAACTTAATGTAAAACAAAGTTTGAGTTAACAATGAAATGACAGCTGAAGAATTCTGTTTAATTCCATTTTGGATTTAACAAACTATTTTCAAAATGTCCACAAACTTTCAGACTCACTTCAGCACATGCTTGGTCTTGCTCTAACTAGTCTCAGAAACTGAAAGAGTCATAACTCTCCCTCTGCTGATTTCAGTCTTCATATTTTCATTCATTTCCTCCTTCCAGTTGTATGCAGAAAGTGTTTTGTTGAATGTCAAACTTCCCTGTCCAACAATGTTTAACTGGTCATTTGCTTGTATCATTGCCATATTATGTTCAGTAAATCACTTAAACGTGAAAGTATTTTTATAGCTACTACTGTCACACTGGAGGGTTTGGTCAACACCCAATTGCATTTACTTGTTGGGGTTGGTTGACTACAAAGTCCTTTATCTTCAAACAGGTGAATAGTGGGAGCCCCCATAAATGTCCGGTTTTATTGTTTTGAAGGTTGTGCTGTAGTCTATCGATATCATCTTGTCGTAGCATCCTGTTAAGAAAACACAGTTCAAAGAGGAGGATGCTCGTCTTCAGTAGATCTGGACAAGTTTCTCAAAGCACTGAATGTTTGATGACTGGGGTGAGTACTGCACCCTAACGTCCTGTAAGGAATTCAAATGAGATCTGGGTCATGGTTCTGCAACAATTGCCATACATTTCTATCCATTGTTCTCCACTTATCCGGGACCGGGTCGCAGGGGCGGCAGTCTAAGGAAAGATGCCCAGACTTCCCGCTCCCCGGCCACTTCCTCCAGCTCCTCTGGGGGGACCCCAATGTGTTCCCAGGCCAGCCGAGAGACATAGTCTCTCTTGCGTGTCCTGGGTCTTCTCCGGATCCTCCGCCTAGTGGGACATGCCCGGAACACCTCCCTAGGGGGGATTCCAGGAGGCATCCGGACCAGATGCCCGAGCCACCTCAACTGACTCTGGATGTGGAGAAGCAGCGGCTCTACTACGAGCTCTCTCTGGGTGACCGAGCTTCTCATCCCATCTCTAAGGGAGTGCCCACCCACCCTATGGAGGAATCTCATTCAGTCGCTTGCATCCAGGACCTCGTTCTTTCAGTCATGACCCAGAGTTCATCGTGACCCTAGGTGAGAATTGAAGCAAAGATCAGCTCGTAAATTGAGTGCTTTGCCTTCTGACTCAGCTCTTTCTTCACCTCAACAGACCAGTACAATGACCACATAAGGAAGATGGGCAGATCATAAAGGAGCACAGCCACCATTAGAGACAAGCATCCAACATTAACAAGCACCTGTTAGACCTGGCCGCTTTTGAAAACCAGCATCAATTAGAGACCAGCCTCTATTGGAATATGTGCAAGCACCTGTTAGCTGTATAAAGACACCTGTCCACTCCAGACAATCAATAAGACTTCAATTACTAACATAACCAAGACCAAAGAGCTGTCCAAAGACACCAGATACTAAATTTTTGACCTCCACAAGGCTGGAAAGGGCTACGAGGCAATTGCCAAGCAGCTTGGTAAAAAAAGATCCACTGTTGGAATAATTGTTAGAAAATAGGAGAAGCTAAACATGACTGTCAATCTCCCTCAGACTGAGGCTCCATGCAAGATCTGACCTCGTTGGGTCTCAGTGAGCCTAAGAAAGGTGAAGACTCAGGACTATACGCGAGGAGCTGGTCAATGACTTGAAGAGAGCTGGGACCACCGTTTCTATGGTTACTGCTGGTAAAACACTAAAACGTCATGGTTTGAAATCATGCACGGCACAAAAGGTTCCCCTGCTTAAACCAGCACACGCGCTGGCCCATCTTAAGTTGGCCAATGGCTATTTGGATGATAAAAAGAACAACAAAACAACACAGAAACCTCCAAAATCCACAGAATTCAGCCACCTAGAAGATGGAAAAGAGATTTCATATAAAAAGCAGCAACAAAACTATTTTTACACACTGTCAGATAGTTACATGTTCCACAATTTTGATAAACTTGGAATATGGTTCTGTTATTTTAACATCAGCAAATATTAACTGTGATGTCAGTAGAATGTGGCCCAAGATCATCTATCCTTCAGTGTGTCTGTCGATGTGTCTGTACTCATATCCACACACACACACACATTTTAAACTACAACATTATATAGCAGACATGTTGTGTTCTTGTTTAGCCATAATGTTGTTTTCTCAGCAGCCTGACAATTTGCTCTGAATCCAGTTGTCTCCTTTCCAAGCCAACAGCCTGCTGATGTGGGAGTGTGCATGTTTTCTGCAGATCTATAAATAATGTGTGCAGCTCAATAGTGTGGAGGAAAGCCTTCATTAGCTGTACTGCATCTTAAACGAAGCCTGTTGACGGCAGCTGTAATTAGCCACAGCTCTTTGTGTTGCCTTTGTTGAGTGCGCTGTCGAGACGTTCCTTCATCTCCGCCACAGCTGTCGTGTCTCGTCATTACACCTGGCAGCCAGCACTGTGTAAAACCTCCAGTGTGAAATTGTTTTAAGTGTAAGGGTGTTTGAGTGAGAAAGACAGCATCAAAACAAGCAATCAGACTCCATAATGATCTGCAGGCTTTTGATGAGACCTGGAAGATGAGCAATCTGGATGCTTCTGAGCAGCCAAGTGAGCAGTTGTTAGCAACACTGGTTCATTAAAAATGGGTTACATTTTGAACATTACAACGGTATAGCTATTTTTTTTGTTGGTTCCGAGGGACTTGGATTTGAGACTCAAACTTGACTAACACAGGCAGAGACTAGACTTCAACAGCTCGAAGACCCACTCCAATAAAAAAAGTCTTTTGATCTTTTTAACATGTTCTTGAAGCATTTTCCCCATAATATAGGACATGTATAAAGAAAATTGAGCTGGATTTCTTAGTATTTCTCTATTCAAATCATTGTAAATTATGAGCAGATGAAAAAATGCAGTTTGAAAAAGTTTGTAGTTATTACTGAAAATCTACGACCAGCAGGCTAGAAGCGCCCCGCTCCACTTTATTCTGATGCTTCTACTTGAAGACAAATAGATTCATGTCCGTTTTTGTTTTTTTCCTCTAAGCTGGTATCTGGCCCAAAACTGTACACCTGGATGGCTCCTTTACTGCTCGCCATATTTGTTGCCCTGCTAATGTTAGGTTGGGATTGTGAGGGGCTGTAAGCTAGTGGGAGAGAGTGTAAACGAAGGGATGATGGGATGTCAGGTGATGGGAAGAAAGGCTGTGCCTCAAAGATTGAGTTGTCTGACTTCTGGGTTGGAAAAGGAGTTCGCAAAATATATCCTATTTAAAAAAAATATGTTCTTTAGTGTGCCAAAGGTTACATATTTTCAAATACATGGATACAGTTTACTCTGAAAGGGCTTAAGAAAAGCATGATGTAAGACTTACTGTTTATAATCTGGTTTTTCATCCTTTCATTTGCAATGGCCTTCCACTCAGATGTTCTCTTTGCCATCCACCTAAACTCTTCAGGCCTCTCCCGCCTCCCATATCAAATGTTTTACATCTGCCATCACGTTTAGGACTAAATAGAGTTGATTTCAAAGGTTTGTGTTTAATTTCAAAAGTATTTGCTTCTTGTGTCATTGATGGGGACGAAGGCGCCATCTGCCTGTTGTTGTATCACCACTGGGTGTTTTTAAGTGCTGGAAAGACAAAACATTCATCTCGTAACCAAACCCTGATGCAAAGTACTGGAATATGACAGCAGACAGACTTTTAAATGCACCAAAGAGCAGAAGGGAACGTAAAGTAAAGGATGTATCGGCGTAGGAAAAACAGGCCACAGCACAAATCTAAAGTTGTGCTCACATGTGACTGCATCTTCATGAGTGAGCAGCGCATTTCTCCCTCTCAATCCTTTTCGTATTTCTAAATAGCGTATACTTATATAGCGCCTTTTCTACCTTCATTGAAGGCCCAAAGCGCTTTACAGTCACTGTCCCATTCATCTATACACACATTGATGGTGGCTCTGCTGCCGAACACTGGCGCCAACCTTCCATCAGAGGCAATGTGGGGTTTCAGTGTCTTGCCCAAGGACACTTCGACACATGGGCGGGGAAGACGGGAATCAAACCTGCAATCCTTTGATCACAGGCCGACTGCCCTTTCCACTGCACCCCGGCCGCCCTGTAAATACATAATATTTTTGAAATGTGAGAATTTGTATTTGCTATATTGCTATATTTGTACTCATTTTGATTGCTCTCACTCACCTTTTTCTCTTTTTTCCCCATTCCTCTTCTTTATGTAAAGTCATTTTTGTTTAGATTTGCATGTATTTTTTAAGCCCTCTTAGTTCCATTTTATTCTCTAACCAGCCATTTGTTGTAGCTGTTCATGGTTAAGAAACTTCTCTTTTTTCTAACCCTTTCACTTGTGTCCTGTTGCCTCCTCATCAATCCTGGAAACGTGTTTTTAACATTTTAGTTGTTACTTTACATTGCTGTCTCTACACTTTACTTAATGGAGTTGGCACAGTTTCATGCAGAGGCAGTAATCTAGTATCTTAAAGCTCCATGATCTAAACATAAAAGAATTATGCATGATGGTTGCTTAGCAACCTGCTGAGCCATGTTTGAAGTCTTACCAGTTCACTAAAACACAATCGACTGCTGAGATCTTGATTTGAGCACATCAGCAGATAAACTGAGGAAATCAGCTCAGCTTATTAGCAGCACAGTCAGCAGATTTTTGACTTACTCAAACAAAAACCCCGGAACCTCCCCATCATCTCACTGCAAGCTCAAAATGTTGCACCTGACCAATGAAATATCTCTGCTGGTTTGGGGCCAGTTTTCAAGAAAGACTACACTGCCACCTCGAGGCTGAGATGCGTACCTGCATGTTTAGACATGTCATAACAAATGTGTTTTACAAAGGTCATTGTATTTTTAACCTTTCATTTGTACTTTTAAATACATATTTTGTTGTTGAGCTTCAATATGTTTTATTGTTCCTAACAGTTTTGGGGATTAAAACTGTTTTATTATGCTTTGTTTTTATTATTTAATCTCCATTCAAATGCAAAAGACTTATTTGAAACAATAGATCGGTTGTACCATATGATAAACCCAAGCATGTGTTCTCCTGTGGATGGGACATGTGGTGTCTGCTGAACTTGAGCTGTTTAAAAACTGAAAGGCAGTGAAGGTTTATGGAGCCAGAAAAATCTCAGCAGTTTGAAAAATCCTTTTCTCCGGATTTGAAAAATTGGCATGTGTATTAAACGTTGAGATGAGTTTTGAAAATTAAATGATCAATGGTTAGTTAACTTAAACTTAAAAGAGACTTGTCTTGATGAAAGAAGATACAACTTTCACTGTATTGGTCTGCTTTGCACTTGTCATTAATCAGTCAGATACAAAAGGGCATTTTATATATTTTCCCCAATGACAGGTAAAAATAGAAATGTTCATTTAAAATTAAAATATTACAAAAGGTTCCAGGAGGTCATCATTTCAGAATCCTGTTTCAAAGAAGACCGTATCACTGTTTTATTGGACCTTGTCATCATGTAAAAAAAAAACAGAGCGTAAAGCAGGGAGTGTTTTCCACAGCTGACTATTCACAGCTCTGTACAGAAAAAAAATCGTTGTAGATTCTCAACTTCTAAGAAAGGCTGAGCTGCAGTCGGCCTAAGACAATCATGGTGTCCACATGCGTTTGGAGGAAATTCTTCAGATTTGAAATGCAACAAAAAATACAAAAAAGGCTTTGATGAATGCATATCTAAAAAAAATAACACGTTTTTTACTCACTGACACACAACTTGCAAACAGACAGTTTTTCAGCTCTTCTAAAGCCTCATTCAATCCCAGCAGAAGATTGCAGTCACATTACAGAGCACAATGAACAGGGATGATGTAGTAATAACAGCAAGCATTAGTCCTGCTGGACAAGATGAAGACAAAAATGTTTATTCTTGGAAGAAACGATTCATAAGATTGACACAAAAGGTTTGAAATCAAACACACATCTACACACTCAAGCAAATACAATCACACACTTAGGCAGTTATCTACACACTCACGTGCACACATTAAATCATTCAAGTGTACACATTCACTCATGCTTACACACATACTTATACACGCCAGCACACACACTTAAACAAACTCATTCCAAAACTCAAACAGACACATCTACACACTCAAGAACATACCCTGTATATTTTACATGTTCTGCATATTACAAGTAGGGTGCACAAAATAGTGAAACTAGCCCCTTTGAAACTAAAGTTAGAGTCCTATCAGTTGTCACGCACCTAGGTGTGTGAAATTTGTTCTCCGCATTTCACCCATCCCCTGGGAGGAGTGAGCTGCAGTTACAGCCGCGCTCTGGAACCATTTGGTGGTTTAACACCCCAATCCAACTCCTTAATGGAGAATAGTGCAGAATAGAGTGAACAGCAGGAGCCTGCTGGACAGGCAGTCAGCGAGACACGACACTTGGTGTGGACGCTTTGGGTTGACCGCTCTGTTCTTCAGGGGTAAATCCTCAACAGACCAGCTGCAGCTCAGAGACTAATCTGAAGGATTAACATCTCCCCCCGTATCACCCTGCAGGGATTGGTAGTTAGTACAACAAGCCACAACACATGACTGTTATTCAGTCAATTGAAATAGTTAATTAGTTAATTAATATAAAATGGCTTTATTATGGAAATGCATAATAACATTTTCTTAACAAAAAAGTTTTTCATCCATTTTCTTTTGTAACTCAGCGTTTTGGTTTTCACTTTCTTGTGTCCAGCGTTGAGTCTCTGTCTTGATCTAATTGGATTTTTTTCCAGCATGTGACCTGGTTTCTGATGTGCCATGGATTTATTTGTGTTAACCTATTAAACTCTTGGACCAGAACACATGGAACATACCTCACAAAGCCAAAACAAACCTCATGGGTCTGCAGTGAAACATTGCCATACATTTATTACTTTTCTCTTCTGCCACTTATATATAAATGTATTCATGTAAAATCGTTTGAAAAAGGTGAATCCCTTGGCAGGAATTTTGGGTTTATTGAAAAGCAGCATGCATGTTTGCACCAAAGCTGCCTGTTGTTACCAAATTATTAGATTAATAAACCCATCCATCCATCCATCCCCATGGACCATGGGGTTGCTGGAGCATGTCCCAGCTATTGTTGTGTGAAGGCAGGGTGCACCATGACCAGGTCACCAGTCTGTTGCAGGGTTACACTATAACACACTCACACCTGGGGTAATGTAGAGATATCAGTATAGCGGGGGCAGCAGTCTAGGCAAAGATGCCCAGACTATCCTCTCCCCAGCCACTTTCTCCAGCTCCTCTGGGAGGACCCCAAAGGTGTTCCCAGGACAGCCAGGAGACTTTGTCCCTCCAGCATGTCCTGGGTCTTCCCCAGGGCCTCTACCCAGTGGGATATTCAGTTCAATTCAATTTTATTTATATAGCCCAATATCACAATCATAGCCATCTCAGTGCGCTTCACATTGGTTTTTATGCGAAGAACATAAAGTCAGTCATAAACATATAAACAAGAGCTGGTTGCTAAACTTAACAAACTAAGCTAAACGGGCATTCCTGCCCTTAGACCCTCCTTCTTGGGGAGGAAAAACTCATTAAAAAAACCCTGATATAGGGAAAAAATAAGAAACCTTAGGGATGTCCACATGAAGTAGGGATCCTCTCCCAGGATGGACAGGCGATGTGCTAGAGCTGTTAAAGAAGAATTACCTTATCTAACTCTACAACTACTTGTTAGAATAACAACTTCATGTTCAAACAAACAACTACATGTTTCAATAGTGTAGTAATGGGTTTCATCCGGATGAAACTGCGGGGCAGCTGGGTGTGCGAGACGAGCCAGGGGTGAGATCTACAGCCAAAGACAGGAACACAGACGATCCACCTGGGACATATGAATCGCACTGCACTTGTCACTTTCAGCACCAAACAGAGGCATGATGAACTAAATAAAATATAGTATTGGGTACATGATAAAGAATAGAGGAGAGAAGTTATAGAGGACAGAACCCCAGTGCACCATACTTTCCCCAGCTTCTATCTTCTAGTAGCCTGCTATTGCTATTGAAAATTGGTATTGGTATTAAAATTTGATTCAACATGTTAATGGTAAGAGCACAAATGCGGCACAGATAGAATGGAGTCCCACATTGGGGTACTTTCCAGTACTCCTTCGAAAGACACCAAGAAGGTGGGTACTCTGAACTGCTGTTCGACCTGTAAGGCGAAACCACAGTCAGAGACCTGTCCCCCACCCAAAGGCAAAGGGACACGACTTTCTCGTCCATTGAGGTGAACTTCAAAACTTTGCAGCTGAGCTGGGGGCTCATGAGTAAGCCCACACCAGTCCGCCACCTCTCACCATGAGCAACTCCGGAATGGTAGAGTCCAAACTACATTGCACTGGCCCCTTCTGCTAGTGGTGGGCTCATTGGAGAGTCATCCCACATCTTTTCTTCACGCTTAACCTGACCAGGACCCGTGGGTCAAACACGCAAACATGCTAGTGGTCTATGCCACGCATGCGCCATGAAGATAAACCATAAAATTAAGTGAAAACACTAATTAATATTAACTGGACCGAATCGGACAGCTCAGTGGAAACAAGGATTAAGAGCCTTCATAGGAAACTCAATGAAGCTCTGGAAAAGCACCTATGAAATCAATGACAAGCCACTTGCACAAGTGTCCATCAAATGTGGCAAATAACAGGTAGATGCTCTGTCCCCACTGCTGTTCTGCATAGTTCTGAACTCCCTCAGCCAAATAATGAACAAGACTGGCTATGGATACCAACTCAGGAATGGGGCAACCATCAGTCACCTCCTCTATATGGATGACATCAAGCTATTTGCTAAGAGCGAGCGCAATATTGACTCCCTGATCCACACCACCAGGATCTACAGTACTGACATTGGGATGTCATTCGGGCATGAGAAATACAGTCAGATGATGACAAAGAGAGGCAAGGTAGTCCACACTGAAGGGGTCTCACTCCCAGAAGGAACAATAGCAGACATTGAGGACAGTTACAAGTACCTTGGAATTCCAAAGACAAATGGCAACCTGTACAGGCAAATACTAAAGCTGCAACAGCCAAATACCTCCAACTTGTAAGCCAAGTCCTGAGAAGCCAACTCAATGGCAAGAACAAGACCCAGGCAATAAAAACTTATGCACTGCCAATCATCAGATACCCTGCAGGAAAAATCAGATGGCCAAAGAAAGAGATACAGACCACAGACGTTAAGACACAAAAGTTCCTCACCATACATGGAGGGTTCCATCCTAAATACAGCACCCTGAGACTCTACGCTTGTCTCAAAGAATGACTTTGAGGACTAGTGAGCATGGAAGCCACTATCAAGGATGAAACATCCAAGATGCATGAATACATCAAGCTCAAGGCCCCAACTGACAGTGTACTCAGTGAACGTCTCAGGCAATGGACAGCAGAGGATGCGGTGCTGGAGGACAGATCCTCATGAGAGGATCGTGGGCGCCTAAAAACGTGTCTGGATTTCAGTTACTCCTGATCAGGTCATCTGCTCTGCTTTGTCACTTATTTGTTTTGCCGTGGTAGACACAGGAAACTTGGTCAGAAGTCTATCAGAAGATCCTGGAGGAAAACTTGCACTCTACAGCCTGGAGGCTACACATGGGACGCACTTGGACATTTCAACATGACGATCAAAAACACAAGGCAAAGTCCACCTGTCATTAGTTCCAAAAGAATAAGGTGAAGGTTCTGGAGTGACCGTCTTAGTCTCCTGACCTCAATATTATTGAGCCACTCTGGGGAGATCTCAAACAGGCAGTTAAAGCAAGACAGACCAAGAATTTAAAGGAACTTGAGGTTTTCTACCAAGAAGAATGCACTGCTTTACCAATAGACAAAATAAAGAACCTATTCCACAACGACCACAAGAGACTTCAAGCAGTTATTAATGCAAAAGAATGAAATACAAAGCATTAAGAACTGGGGGGATGTAAACTTTTGGTCATTTGGGAAGCTTCTGTTGTCATCATGATTTAAGGGTAAACAGAGTTTTTTTTACAATAAATGGCTTCACCCAACTAGTAACTACAAATGAATAAAAACGTTTTTGTGTGTTATCATTCATATTCTCTGAAAAATAGCCAAGTAAATGGAAATTCTGCCATGGCATGAAAACATAAAAGCGTAGAAAAATACGGGAAAACCGTATTTCATTAATGTTATGTTTGTTTCTATCGCAACTGTGTAGATACTCTTTTCACCTAAAACAACCATAGAAATGAAAAATAAACTGTCAGCATAGAGGTGTGTGAGTGATTAGGTGGTGAGGTGTGTGAGTAATTGACTTTTTTGTTTTTAATGATTTGATTTGTCTTCTTATTTCAGTTTTTTTCTTTTTTAAAATTTGCAATCTCAGTTTTCACAACACTTGTTATGGTTTTGACCTTAATATCACAAGTCAGTATTTTTATTTTATAATGAGAAATTTTACAATTCTTCAGCTTTTAGTTTGGGAATTTGGTTGAATCATCAATTACAAATTTTCATCTGCTCATAAGTTTGAGGTCTATTGTTGTTTAAGGATGTTAAATAAAAAAATGTAAATGTTCTCTAGATTGAAAACCTGGAATTCTGTCTCATTAACTGATCTAATTGAATCCTCGTGAGTCTAACCCGTTTTTTGTAAAGGTGCAGGATTTGGTCTTAAATTTTCTTGCTAAAAGACTTGAAGACTCTGTTGAGGGATGCAGCATTGTCTTAGGGCATTGTCTTTGTTCCCGACAGACAGAGATTTCTCAAATGTTTGTGACTTTAAAAAAAATGAAAGCTGAAATACTGAAAAGAAATACTGGAACATTTTTAAGTATCTGTTTCATACACGATGTTATCTCTATTTATTGTCATAAAAGTATTGGCTTGTGTGATTAGTGTTTTAGTTTTCACTTTATTTTAAAAGCCTTTTTCATTTAAATATGTAATTGCATTTATATTTTCTGGCAAACTAACGTGATCCTCATCCATTGAACCAATTACAGAGCTGCTAGAGGCTTTGACAGCTCAGCTGAGCTCCAGCTGTCACTCTAAAAGCACGACAGAAATCTCAAAGCTGCACAGCTCCCACCTCTCCTCCTGCCTCACTTCAAGTCCTCCTCTGGTGTCTCAGCTTAAGCTTTTCAGAATCCAGGAGTCACTTTCAAGGAAGCGTTGGGATTAAAAAGGACAGAAACCGAAAACAAAGGAGGGAGAGGAGTCTTTGGACTGATACTCGGCCTGAGACTCTAACCAGCTTGACAGGATCAGACACACAGGAGGGCCATCTGTGTATCAGACTCAGGTAAAAAAAACCAGACAGATTACT
This sequence comes from Adrianichthys oophorus, assembly GCA_036245035.1. NCBI lineage: Eukaryota > Metazoa > Chordata > Actinopteri > Beloniformes > Adrianichthyidae > Adrianichthys > Adrianichthys oophorus. The sequence continues at coordinate 4,407,247 of BSAI01000005.1, forward strand.
TGCAAAAAAATATTTTTTAATGATTGTGATTTGACAGATAATCTATTTTGGAGAACAATATCAAAAGTAGTTATAGCTAATTTTGTTGTTGCATTTCTTTTGACTGTGGCTGACACTAGAAACCAGAACAAAACAGAAAGACATCACATCACACTGCAAAAACTGAATCTTAAGAAAGTCAAAAGACCTTTGCTTCAAGAAAAAATGTCTTTATTATGCCTTGTAAGAAAAATAATCTCACCACAAAGGTTTTTAAAAGCAAAATAATCTTGGTTTAAGCAAACATGTCTTAGTGATTAGAATTTTTTTCTTCACATAAGAATTCTTGGTTTGATAGGTTTTCAATCCCATTGGTGGATTTTTTTTCTTTGCCTATTTAAATTTTCTGGGTTTTTTTCCAATGTTAAGAATTTTTTACTTATTTCGGCATCATAAATGATATTCTAAAACTCCTGTTTAATGTGTCATCATTCTAAAGATCAAGCTTAACATTTTTAGAGTTGTAGAATTGATGTTATATAGTGTTGGGTGTGCTCCACTTCTGAACTCCAGTTCAACAACAACTGAGTAAAATAATTGAAAAACAGATTTTCTTGGCAGTTATTGCCTAGTTAGATGTTAATTTAAGCACAAATTGTTTTTCAAATTCAATTAAAGCCATTTTTTGAATACATATTTACATATTCTGCTATTCCTTTTGTAATGTCTGCACTTATTTAGAAAACATTTATTGTCAAACATTTACTAATGAGCAAATACAAAGAGCAAAAAACATTTGAGAAAATATTAAAAATGTCTTTAGATCTGTTTGTGTTTTCTTCTATTATTGCTATTACTAATAATACCATGCCGAGTTATCCATGTTTGGCTTTTTAGCATTAGTGTGTTTAAATCCTAAATTGCTCTTGTGTAGTTGAATAAATGAAAAGAAAACTTTTTGGGATTTAGATTTAATCCAGTTTAGGTATTTTATATCGGACACATTTAAAGCTTCACAGATAGAAAAACACTTAAAATAAAAACAGAGCTAACATTGAATTAGGAGAACAACCAAACTGTGGCACATTTCCTGCAGATTTGCTCAACCACCTGTTCCTTAGAGTTCAGACTAATCCATTTATCTCTAACAGCCATCACCTGATTACTCTAAAATCCCCATTAAACATTCATTTGCTGACCTAAATCACATTCAGAAGATCCCTCAACAGTCAGAGATCTACGTTGTTGACTTCATGCACGTGCAAACCTTTAGTCCTTTTTATTTCAGCTCACAAAAAACATCACCATGCCAACTGTAAAAAGCAAGAAAAAGAAGGTGAAAAATGAGATCAGTGAAGCAGAGGAGCAGAGAGAAGGTGAGCCAACCATCCCTGCAGAGCCACGCTGTCATCTGTTCTGCTCTGGACTGTTTTTCTCTGCTCTTTTAGTTGCTTTGGAGGTGGAGATGGAGAACATGACCAACAGGAGCAACTCTGACCGCAGAGACCCTTTGACCCCGGATCTGCAGGAGCGAGCACCACAGAAGAAGAAGAAAAGGAAGAAGACATCAACAATAGGTGCTGAGGACTTTGCTGATGTCTTTAATTGCACAGACTTTTTATTTTGGATCTATTGTAGTAAAACAATCAGCAACAAGAGCATTTACAACAGACCGTCTCCTCTGATGAGGAGGAGATGGAGTCTGTGTTGTTACTAGTACCATTCAGAGGAGGAGGACTCTGAGACAGCATCAGAATTGTGTGCATGACTCCTGCATTACTTTGAATGTAGTTTCTTTTCATTGCCAGCAAAATATAACAATCTAAAGTGACGAATCAAAAAATTAAAATCAAGTTTAAAAATCGCATACATAAAAAATAATAATAAAGGAATTTCTTCATTTATTAAGCTGTTTATATCCCAACAATGCAAGAGACCAGGTTTGTGGTGAAAATTTTAAATTGTAATAAACTTAAAAAGTGTCATAACCAGTTATTAAAATAATCCTGCATTTCATTTTCCTGCATTTCAATTCCGAAAGAGGGGATCCTAAGGTACATGCATGTCAAGTTTGGTGCTTGTACCACAAAATGCACAATTTGTCTGAAATATCACCCTAACCAGCTCTGCAATGAACAAAGACTGTGACTAACATGCAAACAACAAATTACTTTCCAGGGCTTAACTGAAAACTAGACACTTACAATAAGGATGAGGATGATTGACTTAGATGAAGACAGCTGATGATACTTAGCAGCTTGTAGCTGATGAGACTTTGACAAAGAGAAGACAAGACCAGAAAACAGAACATAAACCAAGAAAACAAAACTAGAAGAACAAAAGGAGGTTGCCATCCTCAGTTTATCTGAAAGAGACTACTGCTTATCATTTTTTAGCCAGTGACCCTGAACTGACAGGAAATACAAAACATGCAAATATCTCTGCTTTGCTCCTGCTCTGCAGTTACTGTCATTTGTTTAAAGCATGACTAGGATTTATGATCTTGTTCTGACATAGATTATGTGTAACATTTCAATTAAATGAAGTAAAAATGTGATTAAACTGCAAAACATTTGATTGAAAACTTCAAAAACAGATTTCTATTGGCTGCATTTCTGTAGAATGTTAGTTTGGAGCTTTGTTTTTTTTTTCTTCACCCGGCCATTTCACTGTATGAGGATCCTTTTGTTCATAGTTGTGATGCAGCTTCAAATCAATGAAGTTGACACACGGTGTCGTCAGTATACATCCTATAGACATAAATACGCATCACAAGCTTTAAATCACCAGTTCCTTCAAAATTCCAGTGGAACATAGTCATGTATTCATCAATGAGGCACAGCAAACTCAAACAACTTTTTAGCTCAGTTTAAGATGTGTGACACCCTCACCTGCACTGCATAAACAAAATTTTACCATATTTGACACCTAAAATGAACAAAACCACAAACTTCAAGAATTAGATGACAGTAAACTCCCCCATAATGCACCTCTCCCACTGCTTATCTTGCAGAAATCTGAAGCAATATAGTAAAGAAAGTGCAATCTTTTCACTCAGCAACACATATCACCTCTATGGAAGTTTTTTGTTTGAAAATAACATTCCTCATCTCAGTAAGAGTATGTGGTTCTGCTGAACAATTTATCACTGGTTCCATTTCAATCTTTCTGTTGACACTTGAAGCTATTAGTTACAGCTGTGCCTGTTTGTTGTTTTTTGCTTTAGTTTTAATGACAAACACCCACAGTGAGCACAAGCTCTGGACAGAGGGATGATCATTGACAAACAGGCCGGAGCATAAAGCTGTGCCGTACTCACTCAGACCTTTCCCTCCAAAGAAAATGGATCATGTTAGGGGTTTCCTTTGCTGTCAGAATTCTCATCCAATCATAGGATGCCTACATATCACACTCCTTGTAAAGCAGAGATGTTGAGTTGGCCCTGGTCTCGTAGACCTGATATCTGCCTACTATGGCAGGCTGCATTGTAGATTTTGAAGAACCTCAAACAGATTTCATAGAATCAGACAACACAAAACAGCTGAAAAATGATTGGATAAAAACTTTACCAGAGTGGACAAGGTAAGCTGCTGAACCAAGTTGTTATGGCGTAATCAGAATAAACTATGAAGAATAATTTTCTTTTGCTTTAAAATGTTTTAAATATATATTTATGGAAAATAGGATAAATAAAAGTATTTTTCTAAATGGGTTTGATGATTTTGTCCTTTTTGTAAACACATGTGTTAGAACACACTCTTCAAATTCTTTTTGCCTGTTTTGCTGTTGCCTTTATCAACCAGATTATAAAAATGTGTGTTTCTTAAAGTTTTATTTTGATGCTTCACTGTGTTTACAATGACAACTTTGGGTGCTAAAAGTTTCCCAAACTTTTTCTGTCGTGTCAGACCAGGAAGTAGAGCGACCTGAGCTGGCAAACGGCAACACCTCAGATGCGGTGATGGAGGGGGAAGAAACAAGTGTTGCTGTCACCAGAAGAACAAAAAGGAAAAGGTAAATGCAAGCCTCAAGTCAACTGGTGTTGTGAGCTCATTCTTGACACCTGTCAGGAGTCTAATCACTGGCGGGAGCCATCCCTCGCTTATTTACTCACTACATCTCCCAGCCGCCTCAGCAAGTACTCCCCGGATGCTGCTCACCTGAATCCCATTGCCAATCATCCACCTGAGTCTTAAGCAACGCACGAAACCTCGCTCAGTGAGAAGTACTGTTTGTGCTGTAAAATTGTTTATAATATAGAACCCCGTGGAACCCAAACAGCAGCGAAGTTGTTAAAGAATAGGATCCAGACATGCTCACACACACAGTCCTGTCAGATAAATAGGATGCAAGTCAGTGGAGAGCAGAACCACCCATCCCAACCAGACCTTTTAACCTGGACATTAAAGACTTGTGGTCCACAGTGTCAAATGCTGCAGACAAGTCCAGCAAAAGGACAACATAGCTCCCATCGTCAGTTGGCTGGAAGATATTGTTAAAAACCCTTAGCAGTGCAGATTCTGTGCTGTGTAGGGTTTTAAAACCGGACCGGAACCTCTCCAGAGATGGGAGAGTTGTAATGTCTGGTCTTTCAACCAGAGGTTTAACAACAGCATGTTTGAAAAGTGTAAGTGAATGTTAGAGTCAGAAACCAGGAACCCTGATGGACATGAGTCTGACTGATGGTCAGCAAAGACAGTCCTTCAGGGAACAGGGCCATAAAAAAACAGGATAAACATCATGCTCTCTGATGCCTCTTGGTCTGCTTGCTTTTCTTCATTTCTTGATTTCACATCAGTTTCCACACTAAAAGCATACAAACATTGCAGTTCTGATCCTCCAGTAATTCATACAAACACATTTTCTTTGCATTTCCAAACCTCTAATAAAGCTATATTTAGAATTTTAAACATTTCCTCCTTTTAATCTAGGTTTTTTAATTCAATTTTCTTCATTTATCAACTTCCAAAAAGAGTTGAACTAAAAAATAAGTTTCTAAACCAGGAGGTCCAACGAGAAAGGTTTTGTTATTCTCTGAAGGAAAACCTTCAACCATCAACTCTAATTATGGTTGAGAAAGAGGTTTTATTATGAATCCAAAACCATCCAAATCTCACATTATAATCACATCAGCATCACTGAATCAATGCAAATCCAGGAATGACTGAAAGCTGTTGCAGGCCTTGCTCTAGCAAAGGTGTGCAGTTCAACTTTAAGCTTAAATTTCTTTCTTCTCAATGGTCCTGCAGGAAGGCAAAAGCCACGGAGCGCCACAGCCATGACATGGAAGCTGAAGAAGATGACATCATTACAGAATCCCACTCTCCCATCCCGCCAAATTCCCTGTTCTCTGCTCCTCACGGACACAGCCAGCCGTTTGGAAAAGTCTTTGTGGAGAGGAATCGTGAGTGAATTTTCAGAATAAAAACATTCAGTTTGTGTTCACACACCTGTAAGGTAGCAGAAAGGAAAGATCAATCTTTAATGATTTAAAATAATGATAGTATGCTTCAAACTCATGGAAGGGAAAATGTCTGTGATGAAGAGAAAGAGGCGTTTGGATCCATGTGCAACTGGTTTAATAGAGAGATCAGACAGACATGGGCAAGGCAGGACAAAGTCAAAAACCAGGCAAGGGTCAGGATACAAGGAGAAATATCAGTAGAAACACTCAGAATGAATGCAACAACAAAACAAGACTTTGCACCGGGCAGAAGCGCAGTGTCTGCCAAAATTCTGTTTGTGGTGATTGTGATGACGAGGAACAGCTGGTGAGACCTGGGAAAGAGTGCAGAGGCTGATGGGAGTTGGAGTGCAGATATTTTTAAAGTCCCGCTCCAATTATATTTTGATCTATTGTAAAATAATTCCTTTAATTATGACTATTAAGTTTTTGACAAGATCAAAAAACCTGTGTTTTTTTAAGACATGGCAGGAGTTTATCAGAAGTTCACCTCTGGGTTGTGGGCAGGACTGATGGTGAAGTAACCCTGCACTGATATCTTAGCATTCCTTTGTTTTCTTTCTTCTGCTAACTAACTTAGGAATTAGTATAGTTTGAGCCAGATGGCAAGGAAAATGAAAACGTTAATGGATATATTTGTCCACAAGTAAATGCATCAGAATTGTAATGGAGCATTGCGACTTTTGTCCGCCCATCGTAGTTGTTGTGTCACAAACCTGAGCTTTTTCAAACCGCAGAGGTTCATCTGCTCCTAATCCATCTCGATCTAAATAAAGAAATACTCAAAAATGGAGTTTTATATGAGGTAAGATATCTGTCAATAAGAAGCGTATTCATAAAGACAAAGTCATATTCATAAATACAAATATGTGCACAAATGTATGTTATGTGCACAACTTTGGAGGAAAAAAATATGAGTACAACATTTAGTTATGTATAACATGTCTCTTTTGAATACGACTTTTCTTTGTCTTGAATACAAATTTCTCATTTTAACAAACTGTCAAAAATATGTCACAGGGTCACGAACAAATACACAGAGTCCTAACATTGATTCCACAAACTGCGCATGCGTGTTGTTCTATTAAGTTTTCTATTTTCTATTAAGTTCTATTAAACTAATATAAAAAATTACTTTTTAGAATTCTTTTGATCTCATAACAGGAAATTATCTTGATAGCCATAGCTCTGTTGAAAATTGAAAAAAAAAAAACAGAACAAAATACAGCGATGTCCAAACGCATTTTGTGGTTGTCAGGCTACAAAAGGTGATTGTGTAAACAGTGCCGCAGCAGATCGTTTTAGACCCAGAAGTGGTGAAAATAACTAAAAAGGAAGTAGCAGACATGCCACTAAACTCATTACATGTAAACAAAGAAGTAAAACATGTAAAACATTTCTGTCAAAATCAGTTGATTTTATAAATGAAACAAAAACAGCTAAGCTAACTTGGAGCTAAAGTATGCTGACTGGCAGCTGACTGTTGCGGCAGTAAAAAGAAAAACAAATCAAAACTGTAAGTGCCATATGTAAGGTCACGTGACGTATGTTTGTTTTAATTGGTGGTGTTTAAACCTGACCTTAGTTTTAGTTACGCAATGGAAAATGTTTGATTTCAATTATACTTTTTGCTGCGTTTTCTTTTCTCTGTCATGATTGTTTGATGCATGATGCCTGTTGATGTATTGAGGACGTTAGTTGTGTGTGGATAAGGTGTCCTGTACCTTTAAGAAAGTAGCGCAGCCGACATCAGAGAGGAGGGGGCAGTTTGTGTGTGTGTAGGTCGGGAGCTGCAGGTGACAGAGAGAGGAGCGCGCATGGTTTTTTTTGACCGTGTTCATATTACGTTCATATTTCTTGGAAGTGGAGTTTATGTTTGGTTTTTTTTTTAACTATTCTTTTTTGTTAAATAAAACCCCAAAACGACCACGAGTGGAGGACATTCCTTTTTTTTGTTTTTCCCATTTTCCTGCGCCTTTTTTTGGGGGTTCCGGTTTTTAAGTGGAGAACACGCGTCAGCCACACGCTCTCGCCCAGATAGGTTTATTGGAAACCTACAAAAACATTTAAAAAAAAAACAAAATGGAAGAAGACAGTAAGATCATAATACCCAACTTTCTTCCTGTTTCTGATTTTTCTTTCTTTCTTTTTAACTATAACCTCGGCTGCCAGTTAGCTTACTTTAGCTCAGAGTTAGCTCAGCAGGAGAGCTATGGTATTAAGATAATTTTCCTGCCATGGGATCAATAACATTCTAAAAAGTTTGATTCTATTGTAGTTTACCAAATGAGTCGCAATGCGGAGGCGCACTCAGTTTAACTGATGTTCTAGGACTCCATGTATATGCCTGTGATGCTGTGACGTATTTTTGACCGTTTGTTATCAGGAGAAATGTTGTATTCATATTTTTCTGCCCCTGCGACAGACTGGCGACCAGTCCAGGGGTGTCCCCTGCCTTCGCCCATGAGCAGCCAAGTTAGGCTCCGGCAACCCCGTGACCCCGAAAGGGAAAAAGCGGTTTGGAAGGTGAATTAATGAATATTTGTCTGAAAAAGTGGTGCACAAAGCATTCATTTGTGCACACCTTTTTATTTATGAATCCAACTTTTTCTCTATGAATAAGTTTCTTATTGACAGCTATCTTACCCTGTAGTTCTAATACTACATTATTTTATATATATCCTCCATCACAAGAAAGATGCACAAGAACATGTTAAAAACACAAAGAAAACCACAATTTTCATTGAAGTGGGTCTTTAAAATTATCCCTCAAGTTTAACTTAAAAAGTCATGATAACAAGGCTGCATGTATGCAGGGCGTTTCCATGCTGACCGTGTGGAGCAGCTGCGACATTCAGAGCTCATTGACGACTACATGGACCCCAGACACATCTGGACCACCAGAGACGTGGCTTTGAAAGTTCACAGCAGCTTTAGGTACACATGCACAAAAACAAAAAGTCACCTCATGCAAACCTGTTTTAGCAGAAACAAAACTGTTTGTGTACACAATTCAAATAATCAACTGAACTGCTCATCCCAAAGAAGCACGTTCTTTAGTTATGCTGCCATATTTTAAAGAGCTATACACAAGATTTCGACAAGGAAAATAACGTTACCAAGATCTTACCAAGAGCAAAGGTTGTTAGACCTGTGAAGATCCAAACATCTCAGTCTTCATAAACACAGATCAGATCAGAGCATCATTTCTGTGTGGGGCAATCTCCTCTGCAGGGTCATCGGTTTGTTCTGTCACGGCTTCCTGGCTGGCTACGCCGTGTGGAACATCATTGTTGTTTATGTGCTGGCTGGTGAGCAGATGACCACGCTGGCCAACCTGCTGCAGCAGTACCACTCACTGGCCTACCCCGCCCAGTCGCTGCTCTACCTGCTGCTGGCCGTCAGCACCGTGTCTGCGTTCGACAGGTGTGTGTGGGATACTAAGAGAATATTTACCAAAAAAATGTATATTTTTTTAAAGATCAAATATGACATAACTATCTTCTCTAGCTGATCACACTCAATGTATTTAATTTAACAAACCTAATTTAATTCTGTTCATTAACTCTCCTCATCATAACTATCAGACCGTTTAGTCATCAGACTAATTTGTAGCCATTTATAGGCTGTTTAATAGAATTTCTGTCTGTGTAAAGGTTAATCAGTGATCCATCCTTCCATCTTTCTCCATTTATCTGGAGCAGGGTTGTATATGCAGCAGCCTAAGCAGAGATGATGCTCTTGACAGAAACTGCTTCCAGTTCTGCCAGGAGAACGCCAAGGAGTTCCCAGGTCCTGGGTCTGCCACAGGCCTCCGCTCAATGGGATAAAACTGGAATGCCTCTCTACAAAGGCATCCAGCCACCCTGTCAATGAAAGTCATTTAACCCACTTGTTTCTGGGATCTTATCCTTTTAGCCGTGACCCAAAGCCTGCTTTCATACGTGAGGGAAGGAACATCGATTGACCAGTAAATCGTGAGCTGTACCTTTTTGTTCGGCGCTTTCTTCACTACAATGGATTGATACAGTGACCGCATTACTGCACCTGGCCTCCAGTAAATCTCAAACTCCAACTTTCCCCTCATCTTTCACAGAACAATAATCCAGGATACTTTACCTCCTCCGCTTGCGGCAGGAGCTCCCAGAGAGAGTAAACTACTGTTTTTCTGGTAAAAAACCATGACCTTAGACTTGGAGATGCCAGTTCTCATTATAATTGCTTCCTGCTATACTACAAACTGCATCAGTGCACTGGTTTGATAAAGGTGCCTCAATGGCCCATCTATGGAAATTACCTCTAACTACTAGGACATAACATGCCAACTTGCTGAAAGAGTCAGAACTTGTGTGGGAGGCTAAGTGGTGCCAACTAGAGATAGTCAGACTTGCCTTACCGCGCTGATTACCTCAATAGCCCACTTCCTTATGAGGCTTGAACTCCCTTCTATTCTGCAGTTGGTCATTATGAGAGGAGGCAGGCTGGTGGAGAGATATCTGGCTACAAACAAGATGGTGTCTGACAACGGCTGGAAGCGGAAATTATATAGTTTACCTCAACCCTAACCCAAAAGTGTTCAGAATTGTTTGACAAACTTTATTTAATCCTAAAATGTGAGAAAACATAACTATTAGAGTTGCCAATTAAAAAAAAACAATTCCAGCAATATGGGGGATTTCTGGTTCCAGTCGAGGAACCAGAAATTGTGGACAAACCCACATCGTGTGCTGGTGTGGGTTTGCTTGTAACCCCTCAGCTCAACCATTATTGAGCTTCCTTTCAGTCAACAGTTGGTCGTGTTGGGGACAAAAACACTCTTGGCATATGGTTATCTGATGACCTCGACTGAAGATATTACTGCCTAGGTGGGAGCAACACTTTGAAGATCTCCAAAAAATGCTTTCTGCTTAGCGAGCAAAGGCCAAGGACGCAGGAATGTACCAATCCATCATGTAAGTTCAAGTCACTGCAGTAATCTAGCTGCTGGATTTGTGGGGTGTGTGAGGTCCACTTTGAGAACCTCAAGTCACCTGGATTCCTGTTTCACCTGGTTAACCTCTGTGATACCCTCTGTGGAGATCAGCATTGAGTCGTGAAACAAAAACAAGGATTTTTGTTGTTTCCAGAGTGAACTTGGCCAAAACCTCCATGGCCCTGAGAGGCTTCCTCACCCTTGATCCTGTAGCCCTGGCTTCATTCTGTGAGTGAGTCCAGACAGCATTGATTGTGTTGATGAAGTTGCACAGTTTTGTTAATATCTTTGCATTTTCCTTAGTGTATTTTATAGCTCTGATTTTGTCGCTGAGTCAGCAGACGACCAGTGATCGCATCAACCTTTATCCTACCGCCAATGACACTCTCTGGTAAAAACAAATATTCCATTTTTTCTTTTACTTATCTAATTGCTTACAATAATAATTTGAAGGACTTAAATTTGAACTTTTTCTCAGCATGCTATTTAAGGTTGTTGCTCCCTATCACACCGATCCTTGCAGGCCTCCTGGGTCAGAGCAGCAGATCCTGCGGCCCTGGATTGCAGTCAACCTGGTGGTGGCGCTGCTGGTGGGTCTGGCCTGGGCTGTCATCTCAACTCGACCCGACATTGATTACACAGAAGGTGCAGAAGGCTGACATTCCAGCTCGCTCTTCTTTTTGGTGTGATGCAGCTAGACCCTTTACACATGAGAAGTTTATAGACTGTATAAACTAAATTGTATAATATTTGCTGCAATAAAACAGATAAGAGGCAAAGATGTTGATTAAAATAATGCATCAGAAGCAATGCTGAAGGGTCAGGCAGACTTTGCACTGCTAATTTGATGTCTGAGGAGTTTTAATCTCTCGTCTCTTTTGGTGTAAATATTTAAAATAGCCACAGGGTGGCACTAAAGCGGATGTAATTTCTGATCAAGATTTTCTTTTTTCTCTTTTGTAGAATTTTTAATGACAATGGAGGTGGAGGGATATCCAAGAGGAGAGGAAAACCTGGATATTCCTGCCTGAAACTTGCTTATTCAGGAAATCTACATGCCCCTTCATGACCCCATAAAGTATCGTGGTTCAATAAGTGTAATTCTTTACACTTCCAAATACTCTTATAAAAGCTGTTTTTGTAAATTAATAAAAGAAATGTGTTGTATGCGTACAAAAACAATTGTCCATTATTTTGTTGCAGCAGCCTTTGACAGAGATGCACTTTGTTTGCATCTCCGCTTGCAAATTAAACAAAAAGAATTGTTTCTAACAGTTTGCACTAAAAACAAGAATCTTAACTTAAGTTAATGTCTAATTTTTAAACGAATCTTTAATCAAGCCAATGCTTTCTAAATAAATACTACTTTTTAACGTTTGACAAAACGTGTTCCTGGTTTTGCCTGTGTTTTTTTTTCTTTTTTTTTCCTAGTTTATTTTGCACTTAAACCTTTTTAATCTGCTGCTGTGTCAAATTTGTCCTTTTTAATTGTTTTTATTGTTGCCTTTTCTATTTTTCGTTATTTATAAATTGGCTTGTGTTTCTCATTTTGTTTTACCATAGATACTTAGTGGTTCTGTGTTAGCTGTTTATTTAACAGTGATAACTTTTTTTATGCCTGTTTAGCTCATGAGTAGGTTTATAAGGCAGTTATTCAGTTTGGATGAATGAAATGACAAGAGGCGTTTGTGGCCTGTTTGGAACTTTGAACACTAATCTCAGTGTCATCTTGAGTACGTCCGACAGTCTATTTCATCGTTATGACCCGGATCACTCTTCTCTCATTAAAACCTTCGCATTTAAAATGAATGACACCAGGACTTCGTATGTTCACATACATTTCGGCCACGGCGACACAAACTTGTTATTTCCCAGGCATCTTTGAAGGCAGCAGGACGCATCCAGTGAGCGCGAGCCTCAGCAGTTGGTAGTAACAATCATGTAAAGATGGCGGAGTTGCAGATGCTGCTGGAGGAAGAAATTCCTGCAGGACGGAGAGCGCTGCTAGACAGTTTTACCAACCTGGAGAGAGTCGCGGAGTACTGCGAGAGCAACTATGTCCAGGTAGGCGCGCGGCCGGCCGCCACAGCCGGGAGGACGTTTGAGGAGAGGCTCCTCGGAGGTAGTGATGCTAGCGGGGAGGAGTGGGCGGTTTGGTGGAAGAGCGCTGGAATGACGGCGCCACGGTCCGGCATGTTAGTCTTAACGCACCGCCGAAAAGTCCAACAAGTTCTGTTAAAAACAGGGTTTCTTCACGGTGGACCGGCAGCTGTGCCCGCAGCGCCCAGACGCCCGAGGGGACGTTCAGTTTCTACGGCCGGTCTGGCTGCGACTCACTTTTACAAGTTTGAATTTAGAGGATGAATTGGAGGCGTGAGCGCCATGAAATCCTTGTTTATCACTTAAGGATGTTTTTTTTCAAAAGTCATAAAACCTTAATTGAGCCACATGTAGTGGCATTTTAGCTTTAGCTTTTATTTTCGTATATATATATATATATAAAACATAATTGTATAATAATTTATCTATATGATCCATTTTCCAATTTTCACAGGGTGTCAGAAATGATCATAACTTGTGTCCTGGTGAAGATGGAGGAGGTGATGATGGGAGCTGAGCTGAGGCTGTCATCCATGGATCACATGGATGCTCCTGTCAAATTAAATGTCATATATAAAGAAAAATTCATTTATTTGCAAATTTTTTAGGCCTCGTCTGTTTAATCCTCTTGCTAGAATCAATCGTAAATGGTCATTATATACTTTTATCCTTATTCTAAAGATGCAGATCCACGTTTGTGCTGTTTATTATTGAGGCTTTGCTTGTCTCTTAAGCTGCTTTATGAGATGAAATGTCAGGTCAGTAACTTGGTCATGAGTAGATTTTGGGTGTTGGTGCTGGTCATTGACTGTTTATGGCTACTGGACCGAGTGAGTGTGACATCACCCATAGAAAATGTCTTACTTCCAGCTACTACCAAATGAAGTCAATTTAATTGCCATATTTCCAAAAAACGGATGCCGCCATGTTGGAGCCAGACAACTAAACCAGTGTGAGTCATCATTTTTATGGCATCCACTCTGGCCAATCATGAGTGTGCTTGTTTTGAAGTCCACACCCCTAACACTGACAAAATCTGTCAAATGTTTCAAAAAGGGGTACAAGGGATCAGGGGTGATCTGTGATCCACACGGATCACTAGCACACAAGTATACTGCAGATGATCCCTCCATGCAATATTCAAAACAATTGTGCGTTTGCAATGAACGCAATCCATGCGCCAAATTAGCTTCAACTGTCAGGGTTTAATGAACCTGCTGCTCCCACCGCATGTGGGAGGAGCTACTGTCAAAGGTTTTTTTTCACCCTCATCACGGAAGACGCAGAAAATAGAAGGAGAATCAGGTATATTTATGTTGAAGAACAAAAGCATCGATGAGCAGTGAGTGCATTTCTCTGTCTGGGTTCATGAGATCATTCAGAGACGAGAGCAGCTGTTTTATTAAATATATCTTTTGAAGTCTTTCTAAAAATTAATTGTAAGTTTTTATCTTGTTTTGTCCTGTTTTTTTTTTTTTTTTTTCTTTTTACTGATCCAAAAAATGATCTGAACTGTGACTCTAAAACCATGACACGATCCAAACCGTGACTTTTGTCATCTGTTGCACACCTAATTTTGAATTTTGTACATGGGGGCCAGCAGGTACCACGTACATTCATTGAGACATCTGATTGGCCAGTTCATAAGTTGAATAACTTGCAATAAAAAAGAAAAAAAGAGTAAAAAACATGTAAAACAATCTATCAGAGCAAGAATGGTAATTCAGACAAGTAGAATGAGTAATAGATGTTTATTTCACTAAAGAAGTCTGTGGGATTTTGGCTTCTTGGAGCCAGCAGGTACTTAATGCTCTACTTAATGGTCTATAACGCTAGGGAGGAGGAGTCATTCAGTCCAGTTCTCATATACAGTCAGTTGGAGCATCCCCCTACCCATTCCTAAGAGCTTGGAGCAGGAAGCTTGTGGCCCCCCAGCATACTTTCTACTTAACAAATAAGATCCTTTTTAAGCTGCACTTTTTCGTCTGCTCCTGATTCACAACAATTGAAACAAAGAAGTACTCGGTAATGCAATTTTGAGTTAAGTTTTCTTTATATAGGTCCTCTAGTATCAAAATAATGGCCCGAGAACATGTTAAAAACACCAAAAACATTATTTTAATCGGCGTGGGCCATTAAAAGAAGATGAAACTGAATAACTTAAATTTGTGTTGACTCAAAGGCAGTCTGTTAATCCTGTCACATTAATGTGAAGTGTTTTGCATATTTTCAATTAAGCTGGTTTGAAGTGGACTAATCTACAGGATCTTGTGACTGGGTCTTAAATATCCTCGTTTTAATCTTTTCTCAAATCTCTCTCCTCCAGTGTTTTTCTTCGTGTCCCTTCCCTTGCTCTTTCTTCCCCTTCATCCCTGTCCTTTCCTTTCCTGATGCGACTTACAGCACTTTCTTCTGTCTGCCTAAGCAATAACTTCATGCTAAGGGTCCACATCACTCCAGTGGAAAAAACACTTGTAGCTCATTAAATTCTTCATGGATCCACGTTTAAATGGGTCCATTGCTGCTAACCTGAGGATCCAATGAATGGCCTACATTTGTGCTGTAAGCAGATGACTGGATTTTTTTTTTTTACATAATCCAGTGTTTGTGCTGATCCTGTTTGATGAGCTAAATATTTAGATTTTGTTTGACACTGGTTTTCCTGGTCATGAAGCCTTTTAAATGCTTTACTTTACAAACCGAGCCTTTGGTTTGGCCTGGTTTGTAAATATTTAATATCATGTAAATATTTACATTTTTTGTCATTGACCTAACCTAATCTTATTTGGAGCTTGTTACTAGACTAGCTTGTAACTGCAGGTTCGGCTCTCGTTGCCTCCTCATGTGTCGGAAGCATCACTGAGCCTCACTGTTCAGATGGTCTGGCTTGTGCCTCGCTGTGAGTGAGCAGGATTGGGTCTGCAAAACAATTTAAGTCTCAATTAGTAAGAAATATTCTTATTTTATTTTCATTTGTTTTTTAAATAAATATAAATAGAATTTAAATACATGTTTTTTTTTAAATACAGGGCTTTGTTGACGAGCATTGCACTTTTTTTATTTCAAAAACATTTGCTAGATCAGTGAAGAAGTTTCTGAACCTTACTGCCCTGTCTCCATCAGTCTGTCGATGCTTTTCCTACAGGATCTTCTAACTTTCATTGTTGCGAGAAGCTTGTGACAGTTTTTGGAAACTTTCAAGGTAGAAGGTTGAACCATTAAACAGAATTGAAAGAAGGGAACAAGCAGGAACTAAATTACTGTCAGATTGAGCTTTTTTAATGACTTGATGAGCTTCATTTGCTGTGATTTCTCCTAACACACAGTTCTACCTTCCTGGTTGTGCACAGCTGGTACCAGTTAGCTGTCAGCATAAATGGTGTTAACATAGCTCAGCCTCCTGCTGCTCATTGGAAACACATGGACGTGCTGAATGTGGACGTTCGTGTTGAGAGAAAGTGTGTATTTTTGGTTGAAAACCATGGTGATTGGCTTCACAGCTAAAGGAGTATTGGCCTTCTCTTTTAGAAACAGTGCCAGGAGCAGCTTCTGTGGGGGCGAAGCAGGCTGAGCGTTTCAGACCAGAACTTTGGCAAACCTGATGAGACTCTGCTTGAGAACTGAAAGCAAAAATCTGGTTCTGTAAATGACTGGCTCCTGTAAACAGGATCTTCTCCTAATTCTTTTGTAAAGTTAAGTAGCTGAGGAAAAACATCTCTTCTGCTTAGTGATGCAAAACTATGATTTTTGATTGAAAAAAAATCCAGCTAACAATCAGTTACACAAAAAATGGATATCTGCTCCCCATTGCAGTGACATTTAATATGATTCAAGAAAGGCTAAATCCGGTTTAACCAAATTTATTTTGTACATTTCAAAATTTTCTCGTTTGTATTATTCTGGAAAGCTTTCTTTGCTTTTATTATAAGGCTTTTCACTCCCATTTGTATATTTCTGTTTTGTCTTTTTTAATTTCTTTCCTTTTAAAGTATATGTCCAAAATAAATCATTTTCATCATTATCATCATAATGTGGACATTAGGTCCTTTGACATGAATCCAATAGTCCCACTCTGATCATCTTTTGATCTGTTGCATAATCGTTTCTAGTGCTCTTTTATGATGATGCTGAACCAAAATCATGAAACCTGTGTCTTTTTCTAGGACATAGTTTCTGCAGAGCTGCAGGAGTTCATTAGAAATAAACCTCTGAGGACCTTAGAGCCCCTTATACCCCTAGCCTGACATTAGTGTTGCAACAAAAATGGCGAGCAACATTGGAGCTGTCCAGCTACACAGTTTTTATAGGTTTGATTCAGATTCCAGCTCAGGCGAGAAAAACAAAAACGTTCATGGATCTATTTGTTTGTATGTGGATGCATCAGAATGGAGTGGAGGAGGGAGCTTGTGACCCGCCCAGCATATTTTCTATAAGATAAAAAGTCTCTTTTACAAACAGCATTTTTTCATCTGCTTTTGATTCACAACAATTTGGGTACATTTTAATCTTAATTTTCATTATATATGTCAGTGCTTATAAATTATTTTCCCTCACACCCCCCTGTGAAGAACTAACCCTTTAATGCCCCCGCTATGACTTTCTGCTGGAACTATCATTAGTCAAGTTACTCTAATTAAAAAGTATATCTGCAAAACATTGTATTCTTATTATCATTAAATACAAAAAGGAAAAAAATGCATACATTTATAAATAATAACTTTAACATTGCTTTTTTTCTTTTTAGAATATAAAAGAAAAAATAGACACATTTGTCTGTAATTTCCAAAAAATAAATTGTAATATCTATATAAACTCAGAGCATTGAACACATGAAACATTAATGTAATTATATTAAAATTGTATTTAATGCTGCAAATTTGGCAACATTAAGATGAACTCATGAACAAAATATTTTTCCACTGCAATTCTTGAGGTGTCATGTATGTGGGTATTTTGGTCGCTTACTGGTAACGGCATACTTTTTTTTTTTTTCTCGTTTTCTCGTGATATTTAGATAATGATGCAGTTTTGGCCCTCTCTTCCTTTCCTGCACTGAGACGCCGAGACTGGATCTGATTGATTTTGATTTGAACAAATTGATTTTAGGCCATAACCAACACCTTACAGCTTACACCGACAACTCAGAACAACAGCAAAAGAAACGCTCTTTTTATTCTATTTTGTATTTCTTAGTAGAGCTCTGCCCCTCTAACGCCTTCATTCCGTCTCATGCACCAGCCCCTCCCTTTATTTCCTTAAAATCTCAGACAACTGGTTGAATGACAGAACCCCGGGCCCTGGTGCGTTCACTGAGCTCTGGATCTTGACAAGCCCAAAGCTTAATTTATAGCCCAGTTATAGTTGCTCACAGTTCTTCTGGTGTTTGACCTTTTCTCTGATAAACTGCTTTGTTTTGCCACAGATGTCCAGAACTTAGTGAACCAGGCAGAGACACTCGCCGACCCGGGATTTGTCATTTTCAGTGACTGATTATTTAGGCTCAAATAGTGACGGTGTCTTCCGGCCAACTGTTTAACTGACATCCAGTCATAAATGCATGATCCCTGGGTTGAGCCAAAGGTAATATATGCATACATACATGAATATGTATCATATTCGTGGATATTGTTTACTATAAAAGGCTTAAGAAAAACACAGTAAAGGCCTTCTAAATCACCAATAACACTATTTTCATTAGAGTGGATATTTAAGCATAAAAGCAACTCTCCATCCATCCTTGTAATTTTTAGGCTTTAATATTTTGTTGGTTCTTCTCCTCCCTAGTTCTGTCTTGCTCTTCAACATAGAGAAATGTGTCAAGGTCAAGAAAGCCTGGTTTCCACTGAGCGGTTCGGTCCAGTCCAGTATAGTCAGGAATGGTCCGGTACGGTCCAGTTAATTCTGACGAGCTTTTCCACTTAGTTAAGCCTCGCCTCCACTGAGTGGTTTATTTTTATGGTGCATGCATGGTGTAGACCTCTAGTGTGTTTGCATCATTGCAGTGCGAAGACAAGAAAAGCAACAACAATGGAGGTCATCCAGCAGCTCGTCTTTTTATTTCTTTACAGTATTTGCAGGGGTTGGGGACTGGAGACATCCACGAATATGGAGAAACCCCCTGTTCCCGTCTCACTCCCGCGGCTGAAGAATGCTCGTTCCGATTCAAAAACACGTCTGGTCATCTTTTGTAAAACATTTATCAAAGAACATTGGAGTATTGCTCAACATAAACTGTTTTTTTTTTATTGTACTTTTAAGACGCAGCTGAGTGTCACAGTCTCTCTGTGCTTTCAAACCAGAAGCGCGTTTCCTCCTTCATCAAATAAGAAACACCTGCTCCGGATGATAATTATCCTCTACGATTATTTTTTTCAGCATATCAGGTTTTTTTCGACGGCTTCTGAGTCATCTGATGCCATCAGGAGGGGGGTAGCCAGTGGGCGCTCCTCCTCCGTGCTCCGGAGGGGGCTCCGCTGCGCTCGCTGTGTGGAGATGCACCTCAGCATCGCAGCACCTCCTTCGGATGCAAAAACTTCATACAAGCATCTTGAGTGGTCTGAGTTTTTGTGACGAATCGGAAGGGTCACTTGACAGGAAAAAAAAATCTGGGAATAAAGAAATGCGAACACCGTACTTCCGGTACGGTGTGTATAACAGGAATTTATTGTTGTTTGAAAAAAAAATTGTAGGTGGCTAAGAGCTGTTAAAAGGAAAAAATGTTACCGTATGAGTGCTAGCTTATAAGCGCTATATTGGCGCTTTCTATTATTTGTCATCAGTCTGTAGTTGCCATCACTTTCTGCCAATCAACAAGTAGCTATAGCGGCTTCTGCCCAACCGTTCCGTTCTACTTTCCTATGGATCTACAAATGATGGGGGCCCTCTAAGAGGTACGGATCGGTACTGTAACGCTCAAAAAAGCAGGTCGGACTCCTGTGTGGAAACAAGGCACAAGTCTTTGATCATTTTTGTTTAAAACATTGGAATCAATTTCAGGTCTTTGTGACAAAAAGCATTGTTGTTTGTGACTACAATATGAAGTGTTCACTGCTTGAGTATAATCTTTTTTTTATTGCTTTAGCCATTAAAAGGCATTTCAGTGGAATCCTAAAAATACACAGCAGCAGAAATGTAGCTGGAATCTGTATTCATGGAGAAAAGAAATGGGGTCAGAAGAAGAATCAGAGCGTGCATATGATTCTGTGTAGATCTAATTTGATTAATGTACATGAATTTAGTTGAAAGTTAAAAAGATATATATATAGCAGCTTGTATGGGTGTGTGTTGCTCTGCCTTCGCCTCAGGCCAGAGAAGGCAACTCTCCAAGTAGGTCAGTGCTCACAGGCCATCAGAGGTCTGACAGAAAAGAAGGGGCATGAAGAAGAGCTACTAGGACACAATGCTATGAGAACCAATGAGGGAATATGCAAGACAAAATTAGTATATAGTCAGTGTCAGGATTCCTAATAAGATATTGTTGTAAGCAAATCAGTGGTGACAAAGAATAATTAAAAGTGTTTTATACTGGTCAGTTCAATCAAATACCAGTACACTGCTGCAGCTTTGGACAAAGATCATTTTAAACACCATGGCCTTCATCAAATGTTAGCTGGTCTCTACTTCAGTCAGTAATGGTTCAAAATTTAACATTTAAAAAGCTGGGTTTTTTTTCCAGGTTTACACTTAATCCAACAGTATCTGTTGAAGTAGCTTCAGGTTCAGCTTGTCACATTTCAGCTTTTATGCACAAATACAACAGAATTGTCCTTTTTCAGAAGCAGAGTCTGGCCTTTATACTTTGAAACGCATGTTATGTGTTTTAGGGCATTTTGTCACCACAGATTCTTTCTGAAGCTCATGTGTATTGAGACACTTGTGTTTGTGGTTGGTCAAGGAAGCTGGTGAGATGCCTGGAAGTCCAGAGATGTCACACTTAACCGCATCTGATAAAGACTTAAAGATTACGCAATTCTTTATCACTGCTAAAAGCAACCATTCAGGTCTGTGAAAGCAGCTCATCTGCTTTCATTTCACAGCCACATGTGCTTCTGCTACAAATGCAGGTTTTTTTTTCCCATTTCTGTGGTTTTTGCCACCATTCTGCCACTGTCACTGCTCACCTGCCTCATTTTGATGGTCATGCTTCTTTCCGCTGCTTTGACCTCTCTTTTCTTATTGGTGCCACATGTTTATAGCTGGGTCTGTAACTAGTTCAGACCAAAAGTAATCACGTCTGATTTGATTTAGGATGGGTGAGGTTGCTTATCCAAACACATTTCATGCAAACAGGTCTTTGTGTAAAGTAGCCATGCCGAGTTCCCCAACTAAGAGCAGAAACTTGTGGGAATTGTGGGTAAAATCTTAGAAACAAATCTTGTTGTGTGTCCTGACTTTAAGCTGATGTTGGAGCTCAGCTTGTAAATGTAGGGCTCTGAGTCAGGGATAGACATGCACACACTTGGGTGTCAGTGTATTTCTTGTCATCCGCGGGCATGAATGAGTTCATACTGACCTACATTGTGCTCCAGCAAACACACAGATGGTGGTTGTTTCATATTTGTGAGCTCCTTGGTGAGCGTAGTAAAACTGGACTTTAGGCTGAACGCCAAACAGCTCAAGTCTGGTTTGCTTAAATCCGTACAAACTCTTATAAAGCTCTTTCCTGAAGCAAAGCTTTGTCTTAACTTTTATATTTTCTAATTTCATTCAACTAAAAATTTGTTCTAAGGATTGTTTGATCAAACTAATTTTTCCCTGTTTTGTTCATTGCTTCCATATGAAAGATACAGTACTTTAAAAAAAAGACGGCAATTGTTGCATTGTCTTTGACTTCTCTCAGTGTAGTCAGTAAAAGCTTCCTGTCCTCCTAGAAGCACTTGGTGAGTTGAAATGAGCTGTTTGCTTGTTTATTTTTATAAAAAAAAATTGTTTTGTTTAAAAAAATCTTTTTGCCATAATTGATCATTTAAACTCAACAAAAAACTATAAAAGATTTTTAATTAAAAATAATAAAGTCTTTAAAAAATGGAAGATGTTTTCTTTAAAGGGAAATCATTATAATGAAAATTAAATATATATTTCTAAGTAAAGCTTAATTTTTCTTTTTAACCCTGTTTCTGATGCAAAAAGATAAAGAAATGTCTGCTCCAAAATGTTCATAGATTGATGTCAAAGGAAAGCAAAAGCAGAGAAAATTAAACTGTATTTTACATCATTTTTTTCCTATAAGAGCAAACCCCAATGGTTTCTTGATGCTTGTGACTAAAATATATCTGTTTCCTCCCTACAGTCTGCAGACAAGCAACAGGCACTGGAGGAAACTAAGAACTACACCACCCAATCCCTAGCAAGTGTGGCTTACCTCATCAACACGCTGGCCAATAATGTGCTGCAGATGCTGGACATCCAGGCCTCACAGCTCCGCCGTATGGAGAGCTCAGTCAACCACATTTCACAGGTTAGATCACCTCTAATCTAATAGAAGATGAACCAGTCCTCCAGGAGAAGACGTGTTTCATGTGATCTCCTCTCTGACCTGCTGAACAGCTCCTGCTGTCTCCGGGATCTCCAAAACTCAAAGACTTGGAGGCACTTAACATATGTGCGGCAATCCAGCAATCTGCATATTTGCTTCACTTATTACGTGTCACCAACATGAATTTCCATCAATTTTTGAGTTGGTCGTGCGTAAATACATACGAATAACATTAGCCTTAGCAAACTACCTGCAAAATTAGTTATGCAGGTCGTAATTTAACAAGGAAAAAGTCATGCTTTTTCTAATTTATATATTCTTTTATATATAAAAAAGATATAGCTGGTTGTGTAAACCTCCATTCACAATTTTCTGAAGAGGCCCAGTTTTCTGCAAAGTCTTTTCAATGTCCTTATAGCCTACTAAAACAATATTGATTCAATAAAATGCTTAGTTATTATTTACTTATTAGTGAAACCAATGCTAAAGTAGTGTGCTTTACGTCTGATAATGAAACACGATATTGGTTCTTTTTTTGTTGTTTTTATTTTTCTTAGAAAACAGACTTTTGCCTCATAAATTTTGTAATTTTTGTATTTTTTAGTGGCCCTACACCGTTATAGTAAACAACAATTTACAATTACAAGAACTGAATATTTCTCCATTCATCCAACAGCAGATTAAAGCATATAAGATACACACAAGAACATATTTGTCCTACAGAGAATATTTCTTTTATAGACATGGATAGAACGCTCTTCTTGTGTTTAATTATCCATATATACTGTAAAGTATACAGATGTGTTCACACACATTTAATTTTGACCCTCAGTAACTATTTCTGGTATTTTTCCAACTTCAAATTCTGGTTCTTTAGTCAGTGTTATCAAATGTTGTCTGTAAAAATGATCATGAAAATAATTCTTTTATGCCTAAAATTTAGTTTTCAAATACGTTTTTTCCACTTAAACCACGTTTGGCCTTACCTTTACTTGTCGATGAAGTCCATGCGCCGAACTTTTTCCACAAAAAGCTCTATGACCCTGTTGTAAAAGTCTTCCTTATTGTTCTTTAGATTAATGAAACGAACAACATCCTTGCATTGTAGATAGCAGCAAACCTGTCAGCTCCGGCGTAGGTCTTCCATTCTCCATTATCTTCCGTTTCGCCTGGTAATCCAGTTGTGAAAAATGTTTAAATTTTGAAATATAATCCTCCATAATGAAGAAGATCAAGCATGAAAAAAAACTTGCTGTTCTTGACCTTCACGCCGGCTTTCAACTGCTACTTCTGGTGACTCTCCAGTGTAGCTACAGCAGCGGTCAGCTCACGTCTTCCCCCTAGAGACTAATGAGGCTCGCCTAACCGGCTGACTTACAGCCAGCGCTCTGACCGCACGTCCCTGTTTGTTTTGAGGCCTGCAGTCAGGCAGTACTTCTTTCTATTTTATCACAATGACAATTGCCTCATCTGACCGCACGTCACTGAAGCAGAGCACGGAAAAAGGTGCACCAACACATGCATATGACCTCCTTCTAAGCTTATCAGTACAGAAAGAAACGGCAGCCATCTCCGCTAATATTTTTTTATATTTATTTTTACTGATAATGACTTTATAACTTTTAAGAAGTTTTCATTGTGGATAACTGAATGCTGCTAATGTTTTTCTTAAATGAGGATGGTTGCTTGTAACGTTTTTTTGACCAGCATAAGAGACTTAACACTATCTGCTTGAGTTAGAGGACGACTAAAGAAGAAGCTGGTTAGGTAGTGATTATCCTGTGTTTGTTATTTCTCTTCAACCAACTGTTATGTTACTGATTTCCAAATATGAAGAATATATTGTGTGATCTTAAGGAAAAAGGTTGTTTTTTTATCTAATGAAAAGGAATTAAGTCCTCAAGAAAACCTACCAAATTATAATCTAGTAGATGTGGCCATTTTCGTCTTATGCATTTCAGAGCTTTTTTTATTCCATTATTCACAGCATCTGTCATAAACAGAGCTCTACAGCCCTGCATGATGAACACCAGAACAGCATGGAGGGCCGTGGTTTTAAATCTCTATCATGGAGGATGACTTCTTCACCACTTTAGCCAAAGCGGGGTCGGAACGTTTATGAAAGCTTGATGCAAGCTTAATGTCTGCAGCGTGTTCACTGTGCATGAAATGGTACATGACTATGTCATTCTTCTTCATTTGTTTTTCTCTCTGGACATTACATGTGCAGCAGCTCAGACTTAAGGACTTTCTACCCGGGGGTTGCTGTTTACTGGAGTGAAAATAAATATACCTTTCCTCATAATAGTGGAATGGTCTGTGTGGTAGTTCAGTTTTTTAGTAGGCACTACCTCTTGTCCTTTTTAATTATATTTAGTGTAAAAATGAGCTGCATCTGCCGCTGCTTTAAGGTAGTGCCATTTACAGTTATGACATTTTTCTGTTGCATCACGATGAGAAGCAGCACTGTTTTTGGAAATACTTCAAAGGACATCTCAAACCACTGCAAAACCTGAATCTTAAGAAAGCAAAACAATTCTAAAATTCAAAAAAGTCTTTATTTTGTATCTTGCAAAAAAAATAATCTCAAGAAAGTTTTTCAAAAGCAAAATCATCTGTAAATTTGTAACCTGTAAAAACATGCCTCAGTGACTAGAATTTTTTGCTTAAAATTAGAATTCTTGCTAAGACCATTTTTCTTACCACAATGGCAGATTGTTTTGCCTGTTTAAAGAAAGTCTTCTTTCTACGAAGCCTGTTTTTACAGTGTGGAGTGATGAACAGTAGAAAGAAGTTTCCTTCTTTAGGGAGGAAGTGACAAAGTTGCAAATCTAACTGGGAGGATAAGCAGTCTTCCTTTGTTTCCCAGCTGCACAAATCCAGTAAACGCTGTATGCTTGTTGGTGGGATTGCACTCTACAGTTTTAGTTTGAAGCACTGCTTATAATCCAAACAGACGTCCACAGTTGTGTAAAACAAATATCCAACTCTGCAGCTGTGTGCTGCATCTTCATCCTCATGTACACAGGCTGGCACCCCGCTTACGTCTGAGAAAACGCTTCTGTTTGATGGAAAGTCTTAATCTGATGAAGGCTAAAATCTTCATCTGTGTCTGTGCTCACAGGAAGAGCATTTTGGTTTTCAGAGATACAGAGAGTCCATTCAAAGCCTTACAGCTCTAGACATTCAGAAAGCTCCATGCAGCAATAATGACATGCTTTTGTCTCTGTTAAGGCAGTGCAGGCTGTAGTTAACATGGCATCACTGCCTTCTGTTCACATCTGTTGTGAACTTCATCCAGTCACTAGTGCTATCCAATGTCATGCATTCATATGCAGGAATGCCTTTGCATGTTGATCAGCCAAAGTCTGAACCAGAAGTACTAAGATTACTTCAGTAAATATTTTGTTTTGGTAAATTCACACTTGTGGCAAATTCACACACCTGGTAGATCCACATACATGGGGAATTCACACTTCTGGTAATTTTGATTTGATTTTTGATTTGAAAAGGTCTATTTTTAAGCAGTCATGGAAGAAAAATACATGTAACACAATCAATCAACCGAGCTTTGTATCCATAAAAACATGTCAAACGTAGGATAACTAGGCATCAAATGATAGACCGCTTGAAAGGGAGTTGGAGGAAATGAACTTATATACCTTACCTTACCGACCTTACCATTTACTTTACTTAAATTATCATTATCTGGTTTGTAACTTATGATCAGATATTAATACCTTATCAACATGGATTCAGGTCATTAAGAATCCTTAAGTAACAATAAATCACATGACTATGTTGAAAGATATCTCACTATTTCAGACTTTATCAGAGAATATGCGGATCAATTGTCAAAATAAAAAAAAAATGTGCAGTTTATTTTTCATTAGAAAAAAATCCTTAATAATACAGGGCAAGTATTAAACATCAGAAAAATATATGCAGATTATTATTATTTTACATGTATTTAGTTTTTCATTAGAAAAAGTCATTTACCTAAATCTAGTATAAAAAAATCAAAGACATGTTCTGATTATTTTCTTTGGAAAAATCAATGACATTAATCACTTTAGGAAACCAAGTGTATTGACATGATTAAAGCCTTTGTCAAGACTGTATTCCTTCCTGATTAGCAGCCGTTCTTCTGGTTGAACAGAGTTTATAAAGTACTTTTGGTCAGCCTTTTGTCGTCCATACGAATCACGTGGCCAGTCCAACGAAGTTGCTTTGCCAGTTCAGCATTAGATTTAGTGAGATAGTTGTTCAAACTATCAGGTATTTTCTTTGCTTCATCAGAGCTAACTTGTGCTTTTGATCCACAAACCTGATAAGAATCACTGGTTTATTTGACTCATTTCTGCTGGAAAGCGGTTGGCAGATCTTGATAGTATTTGAATCCATGAAACGTAACGTAAGAAATGACCCTACTTAACTCTCCACGCTCTCGTCTGCAGCACCAACTGTTCTGCTAGCTTCTGTGCTAACGTTAGCTGCTCCGGGCTTAGCTCAGGGTTTGACTTGAAATCCTGTGAGAATTCTATCATTCACTCTGACTCATTGATCCACGTCGTTCACTCGTCTCCCCAGGAGTTCAAGTCAATTATCCCGTTGTTTGTTTTGTACCCTGTTCTGTCGGCTCTCTAGCACAAGTTCCATCAGAGGTGTTAGTTTAGCTTCAAGTTCCATCAGTGGAGGAAACGCTTAGCTTGTATGTTGGCAAGTGCAATTCTGAGGTCCGCAAAGTGAGATGTGCCTTGGTTTTTCTTCGGGGCCATCTTCAGCTCTCTATATTACAGAATGACTATGTATTTTGCAGTAATTCTGTGATACCTCAAGATTAAAGCCGCTTAAAGACGAAGAAGCTGAGGAGAACTGAAGACACATGTTCGCTTGTGACCATAAAATATCACACACGTGGTAAATTCACACTTGTGGTAGATGTGCATAAATGGTAGATTCACACACATTATAAATTCAAATTCATTTTCACACTCATAGGAAATTAACATTTGTGATAGATCCCCATACATTGTAAATTCACCATTCAGAATAAATTCGTCTTTGAAAATGTGTCTTTTCCACCTGGCTCCAGGCTTCAGCACAGGCTGTCATCCATATTCAAATTTCTCCAAAAATACCCACAGTGGGCGAACACAGATGATCATGAAATGTGCTTCTGAATCCTTTCCTGGGTTTCTATTCTTCACCTCATTTATGGGGTTATAAAAATCTTAAAAAAGATATTTTGAAACATTAGCAAATTGCTTAATAACATTAAAATAAAGATTGTTTTTCTGTCCTGCAATCTCATTATGTCTACAGGACAAATGACATAGACTGACAGACTAACAATACATCCACTCTTAACCGAGACTTTCTGTGCTAAAGTTGAAATTTTTCTGTAGCTAGAGTTCCTACATGCATTGTTGGCAGGAATGGCTCTTCTCATTGTGCTGCTACGATCAGGAAACAGTCCTCAACTTCATAGGACAAACATTTAAATAATCTTAGGATTAGATGTCTCTAACTATGAACTCTGCTGCAGTGATTTGATGATCAAGGTGAAGTTTAATAGTTGATCTTTCATGCTGGCATTCACTTTCTTTCTTTTTCTTTCCAGACTGTTGACATTCACAAGGAAAAGGTGGCGAGGAGAGAGATAGGTATCCTAACCACCAACAAGAACACGTGTCGCTCTCATAAAATCGTGGCGCCCTCTAACTCAGAGAGGCCTGTTCGCTACATCAGGAAGCCCATTGACTACAACATACTAGATGACATCGGACATGGAGTCAAGGTAAGTCAACACTACACAAAATATAGATTTAAAATGGAGAACTTTGCAAATTCTGCAAAGAAAGTAAAAGATAATCCAAGCAAATGCTCTAAGAAACATACAATAAAAAATGTTATAGAATTAGTTAATAAAAAAAACTATATTGAATAGAATTAACAGGGAAAGGCCTTCCCCCCATTTTTTGTGTAGCTAAAGTTTACAGAACTGCTGATTGCTAGCTGTTCCTTTTCAATCTTGAATTACCTAGACAACCAGCATATAAGCACTGGGAACAAAAACTTTGCTCATTTCCTGAGAGTTAGTACATCTAAATCTACATGCATGCTGACATAATTCTGTGGGATTTTAATCCAGTAAGGCATTAAGTGAATTCAGTACGAATCCCCCTTAGCATTGTGAAGGGAAAGTGACTTTCAGTTTCCAGCACCTCATTCAAACACACTCTTCTCAGTTGTGATGCCACATCCTTCCCCAGCATGGAGTCTGTCTCCTCTGACCTGCTTCAGGATCTCTCTGTCTGCATCTCCAACCTTTCCTTGTGTCCTCCAGTTCAATATCTGTGTTTCTTACATTAGAAATGAGAGTTTATGTCACTAACTAAACTCAACTTTCTTCTGTTTCTTCCTCCTGTCCATCTGCTGTCACTGACACGTAAAGTGGTTGATGAGGTTTAAGGTAAGGACCCGCTAATACATTTATGCACAATTTAGAACAAAAACGGCTAACTGATGTGGATGATTTAGTTTATGTAGTTAAAACTTTTCTATGAGGGTTTTAACAGCCAGATTCAGGCGTAGAGCTCCTCACACCAAGCAGGACTCTGTCGTCGTTGTACTCCAGAAGATTCATTCTGCTAAAAGAAAACAGAATGAGCTGTTATTTGTTTCTCACAGTCATAGGTTTGAGAACCTTTGTGGGGTCAAGATAAACTGGAGAACTGCATTTTATTATAACTGTATTTTATAACTGATTTTATTTTGTTTCTTTTAGTGATTTAAATTTTTTTTTAGCAAATTTCCAGCCTTCAGAGTTAGTCTTTTTCCCTATTTTTTTATTTGACCAAAGTAGCATTTAACAAATGTTGCATTTATTGAAGCTTTGTGCAGCATTGTTTTGTCTCTTTCAAGGTATTTCCTCCCCTTCTGCATCATACTGCATTCAATACAGTACCTTGGGGATCCTTCAAAATTGAGTTTCTTGATTGCCTTTTGCTTATTTGTTTTTTAACTTTTTACACTTTTTTGAATAAAGCATTTTAGGATTGTAATTTAAAGACACTTTAATTAAAATTTTATTTTTGGTGTTTTTAGCATGTTCTTGTAGCATTTTTCTCATAGCGGGGGGACATATTTAAGATTAAACTCAATTTCTGAGTATTAATTTATTCAAATTGTGTTGGATCCGGAGCAAATGTAAACTTGTGGTTTGAAAGAGCTCAGGTTTGTAACGCAGCAACTGCCATGGGCAGGCCAAAGTCTCCCTGTTCCGTTCTGATGCATCTACCTTCAGGCAATTAGATCTATGAACGTCTTCATTTTCCTCCTCTGAGCTGCCATTTTGCTCTTAACTGTTCGGCTGCTAAGCTCCGATATTGCTCGCCATTTTTATTTATTTTTTGTCATGATAATGTTAGCCTGAGCTTGAGAGGTGGTAGACACTAGCCGGAGAGTGTAAACAAAGGATTTAACCCAGTATTACTTCCGTGCCAACAGTCCCGTCCAGAGGCGACTTTCTAATGAGATCCTGCTGAGGTGTAAAAAACATGTCTTAAAAAACAACAAAGTGTGGTTGATTTTTTTTCTAAAAACTGCATAATCATAGTTAAAAGGCCACGGGGGATTATTTTGCCAGAGGTCAAAGGAGAATGGCCAGTCTGGTTCCAGCTCATAGAAAGGCAGCAGTAACTCAAATTACCATTGGAAGAACATCTCTGAACGCACACCACGTCCAACTTTGAGGCAGATGGCCTACAACATCAGAAGTCCACACCGGGTGCCACTCCTATCTGCTAAGAACAGAAAATTGAGGCTACAATTCACACAAGATCACCAAAACTGGACAATAGAAGACTGGAAAAACGTTGTCTGGTCTGATGAGTCTCCATTTCTTCTGCAACATTTGGATGGTAGGGTCAGAATTTGGCGTCAACAACATGAAAGCATAGATCTATCCAGCTTGAGCCTCAATGGTTCAGGCTGATGTTGGTGGTCTAATGGTGTTGGGGATATTTTCTTGACAAACTTTGGGCTCCTTAGTATCCATTGAGCATGGTTACAATGCCACAACCTACCTGAGTATTGTTGCTGAGTATAGTTTATGACTACAGTTTAACATCTGATGCTACTTCCAACAGGATAAGGCTCCATGTCATAAAGCTGGAATCATCTCAGACTGGTTTCTTGAACATGACAATGAGTTCACTGGACTCTAATGACCTCCACAGTCACCAGATCTCAACCTGTATATCACCTTTGGGATGCAGTGAAGTGGGAGATTGGCATCATGGATGTGGAGTTGACAAATCTGCTGCAACTCTGTGATGCTGTCATGACAATATGGACCAAACTCTCTGATAATGTTTCCAGAACCTTGTTGAATGTCTGCCACCAATAATTAAGGCAGTTCTGAAGGCAAAAGTGGTCCAACCCGATACTAGCAAAGTGCACCTAATAAAGTGTATGGAATGTGTGTTGGAGTGGAAGGCACATTGGCAGATATAGATACTATTGGAAGATATACGATCTATGCATATTTAACTCATTTTTATTATATGTTCATTTCCTGCACTTTACTGCTTATTGCACTCTGGTTAAACACAATTGCATTTTCATTACGTTGTACCTCTCCATGTGTAATGAAAATAAAGTTGAATCTACTCTAGTCTAAAGACATGATGGTTGCACACATAGAAATATAGTCTCTTATTGTGTTCTGTAATCTATCACATGTTCTTCTCCCAGTTGGAAATCACTGTTACTTTTCATGAGGATGGCATCTGAGTCTCAGTCACACTGGAAGAAGGAAGTATCAGCTAAGCCACCCCAGCAGACCACAGTCACTCTGCAGATGAGGATCATTCCTTCATTTGTAATTCCAAGAGTTTATTCAGTCTACAGCTCATGGTCATCTAGGCTTGAGGCTCAGAATATATAAAGATCCACTAGTCAGTTAAGAATTTTGTTTTCCACCTTTGCTCTTTCCTAACATTGATGGACAAATACAAAGTCAACATTCAGGGGTTGTGGTGCACGACTTCTGTTCACAGATTTCCACCTTTGCCTGCCCGTGTACCAAAGTGTCCAAGGCAGAAACACTGATCCCACATTTCTCTGGTGGTTTTTGGTGAATGTGTTTGTATGGGTGAATTGGGACTGTGACTGTAAACAGTTTGGGCTTTGATGAAGGTGAAAAAAGGCTAAATAGTTTACGACATTTGCTACGTTCACAAGAGGCATGTGATGAACGTTCAGGAACGTGCTAACGTGCTGGGTTATATGCACATTCAAGAGTGTGCATATAACCCATGTCGGGGCGGCCGTGGTGCAGTGGAAAGGGCAGTCGGCCTGTGATCAAAGGATTGCAGGTTTGATTCCCGTCTTCCCCGCCCATGTGTCGAAGTGTCCTTGGGCAAGACACTGAACCCCACATTGCCTCTGATGGAAGGTTGGCGCCAGTGTTCGGCAGCGGAGCCACCATCAGTGTGTGAATGTGTGTATGAATGGCTGAATGGGACCGTGACTGTAAAGCGCTTTGGGCCTTCAAGGAAGGTAGAAAAGCGCTATAGAAGAATACAGCATTTACCATTTACCATGGTGTTCATACAGGAAAAGCAGGGAGGAGCTTCTTGGTCCTTTTCTACTGTTTCCAAGCACATGTCAGCCACCTACAGTTGGAAGAGGCTTGGAATGAAATGTTAAAGTGTTGCAAATGTCATTCCAGGTTTTTTTTTCATTTCTCTTTCTATTCTGATATAGTTAAGATTTTGTGTTATTTAATTCTGTTTGGCAACAAACTGCAGTTTTTAATTTCTCTTCCATGATCATGTTTACAAATGGTTGGCACTTCCATGAATTTTTCTACTCATCATTACCAAATCAGAATCCCTGAACTCAAAGTTCAGCCTGGTTTAACTTTCAACTCCGGTTTTATACATAGACCCTAAAGACAGTCATAGAAACTTGTGTAGCTACTAGAACAAGCGAATTTTGAACGTGGAAGAAATGCGAGTGTATATTCCTGTTTACATAGACTTTTCAGTGGAAGTTCTCTCTTTTACTGGCGTTGTTGAGGGCAGAGTGAGCAACCATGGTTGCTTGAACGAGAACAGGTCCAACTTACTAATGTCAACCAAAATCCTGATGTCTTTACTTGGAAATAATTTGTTTATAAAGGGGTTTGTAGTAAACTGTCTGCTTAGTTCTGTCTAACAGAAGACAACTTTAGGAAATCAAAATGAAATGAAACAAATGTGCCTGTTTTGTAGGGGAACGGCCAGCAAAACATGAATCTGGGAGGGTGCTTGTCCCGAACCACCCCACCTACACAAAAACCACCCAGCCCTCCAAGGGCAGGCAAAGGCATCATGGGGTAAGTTCTCAGATCAGCACCGCTCTTTAAGCCCCGTACATCCTCTCTGTCTGACATTCCCTTTAACTCATCCTTTAACATATGTTTTCTACCTGTATTTGGATGAATGTGTTTTCACTGCACCTCATGTGTCACTTGTATGCTTTTTAAAATATGAAATGCTTTCAATGGGTAAGGAAATTTCAGGATTTACGTTGTAAAAAATATGAATGAGTCAAATCGTAAACCAAGCTCTTTGGAGAAAATGTACTGCTTTTCACATATTTTTGTTGTAAAATTATTGATTTGACAAACACACGCACACACACACACTCTCACACACTGTTTGCTTTGAGGAATATCACCGTTGTCTCTCCATCTCTTTCTTTGGAGAATGTTGGTCATCCAGCTGGATCTTTTTTTCTCATCTTTTTCTTAATTTAACTCAACTTCTAGAGTCATCTGTTTTTCTTGCTTTATTTATGTTTATCATCCTGTTATCTTTCCTGATCTTCATTCTCTGTTTCTCATCAGGCATCTGTGTGGAGATCTAAAGTAAATGTTGGATCATTTTAGTGGGAACGTAAAGGAAACTGAGCACCATTTTAGTCTTGTTAAAGGCAAGCTGGACTAAACACTTGGTCATATTGTGTGTGTTTTTTTTTCTTGTTGGAAGTAAAGGACTTCCAGCAGTTCTTTGATTATTCTGTACTTGCTCACATGCAGTCAGGTTTACTGATTTTCCAAGGCCAGCTGGCCGGGGACCATCTTACCCATCTGTTGGCTGTTTCTGGGTTCCTGTCCCTTGCTGTCAACCTGCTGATTAACCGGCTGTTTTGTCCGCAATTATACTTTGTGGATGGACTCCTTTTATGCTGTAAATGCATTGAACCACAGTCCTAAGACCAATCGATGGGGGCTCCTGGTAAAGGGGTTCTACACAAATTTATATTGATGTTTACCAATTTAAGGTCCTCTGCAAAGCCCAGACTTTCTAAATAAAAGTCTGACTGCAGCTAAAGGAGGTTTGTTCCAAGTCTGTGACTGCAGGAAAGAGGGAACTACGGCCTCCTAGCAGTTGGTTGGAACTAAGCTATGTTAACAAGCCAAGTATGTCGGAGTCTACGCACACACACGCACGCACGCACATGCACACGCACACACGCTCTTGCATACATGGAGAGACAAGGGACAAAGACACAGCAGTAGGTTGGCGTCATGCTGTCATGCTGTCATGCTATGACCACACACACATAACAACAGACAGTTGACAGATTTAGTCTGACCATTTTCATTTCTAATGAAAAAACATTTTGATA
This sequence comes from Adrianichthys oophorus, assembly GCA_036245035.1. NCBI lineage: Eukaryota > Metazoa > Chordata > Actinopteri > Beloniformes > Adrianichthyidae > Adrianichthys > Adrianichthys oophorus. The sequence goes on from BSAI01000005.1 coordinate 4,440,922, forward strand.
AATTTAATTTAAAAAATTCATGTGATGTGAAACCACAGATCAGTGATTCCTATTGATAACATACTTTCAAAAGCTTTTGTCTTCCTCACTTACCTTTTTTTTCTTTTTTTTGTCTGTAGTCTTTTAATAAAAAAAAACCCCTACAATTTATTACATATTAAATCCCAAGAAATTTTCTTTACGTATATTTAACTTTAGTCTTTACATAAAATAAAACGCTTATGTGTAACATTTCTGCCATTTCATGGAGTCGTGATAAGATGATGTTCTTAAAAAAACATCTTGACCTTTAAAACATGACCTTAGCAGAATAATTTCTCCTCCAGCATAAAGCAAAAATGCAGCCTAACTTTAATCCAGTGAGGATTTAGTCTGAAGTCATGATGCCTATAACTAAAATGTGTCAAATGTTTTGTTTTTATGACAGTAATGTTTGACAGTTTGATTTGTCAGTGTTGTGATGGTGACATAGATCTACCAGATTAGACTAGACTACAGTTGTGCTTTTTTTTTTTTTTACTTTATTATCCAAAACAAGCAGGGCTAAATGTGATCAAAATCTTAGGCTGTATTCAGACTGGACACATTTGGTTTGTTCATTTCCCCCCGATAATACGGAACAAATTTTCCGTCAGAAAACACCCAAGCAGTTCCTGGTCTGGGACCCACCTTTTGAGGTGGTCTCGGTTCATTTCCAATCGAACTGAGGTTTAGTTTGATCTGAGATTTCTCAGTTAGAATACAATCTGTCCTTGGAGTGGAACAACTGAACCAAAACCGCCACCGTAGCCGGTTGTCACGTGATGTAAATGAAGTAGGATTAATGCAACGGATGAGCCGTGGACAAATGTAAAGCAATGACTGTCATGTTATCAAACAAGAGAAAATGGTACTACTGCTTACTTGTTATAACGTTTATTTTAAAACCACTGAAAACATTTCTTACATGCTTTTCAGTGTCTCATTATGTGACATGCGCCTGTTTCTGCTGTGACGTCATCCTAAAACCCGCCTTGTAGTTCCTTAACTGAATTCTCTTAAAAACAATGCCATAACACCACAATGATGAGACACTGCAACTCATTGAAGTATGGTGGGATGAATACAGGCTCATTAAAACAACTTTTAATGTGATACACATTGTTTATCACTGTTTTACTGACAATCCCATCTTCTCATCCCATCTTCATAGCCGTCTTCTTGCCAGTAACCATCCTACACCATGCCTCCACCGTACCAAAGTACCATTAAAAAATGTTGTACCTGATGTTTACACAGACGTTCAAAATTGGTCAACAAAATATAAAGTTTGAATCAGTGAAATATCCCAACAAGGACTGCAAAGCACAGAACTTATTGATTACTGATTATTTCTGCCTCTAGCTGCTGTGCCCCACCCTCGTAATTCATAGTCAACGAGTGAAGAGATCTTTGGTCACATGGTTTTGTTTACAAGCTTTGATTCAAAACTGGAAAGTCCTCTTGAGAGTCCGCAGTGCAACAACCAGTGCAACAAAAATGGCGAGCAATATTGGAGCTAGCCAGCCGTATAGTTTTGAGCCAGATACCAGCTTAAATGAGGCAAACAAGGACGTTCATCGATGTTTTTGTCTGCAAGTGGATTCATCACAATGCAGTTTTTAATCTGAAATTCTTTTATGTCTTTAAGGACCCACTAAGAGGAATATTGTGTTTTTGGTGTTTTAAAATGTTCTTGTAGCATTTTTCTCATGAAGGACATAGATAAAAGAATTTAAGCTCACATTTGCATTTTGAGCTTAAGTTCAACCCACAGCTCAGAGGGGAATTTCTAATGACCTACTACCACTCTGCAGAAACTATGTTTTATGAAGTTTTTTGTTTACTCTTAGCCTTAAAACAGCAAAATCATAGCTAAAAGACCACTGGGGATGCTTTTACAAAATATCAAAATATAGTTGGAATGGGAATTGAAATTATTTAACTTCCCTCAAACTGTTTTATGTATTAGGCCAATACCATTTAATAAAAAAAATATTTTCTGTTGCTTTACTATTTTCCATTCAGAATTGGAACCTGTCTACTTCCTGGGAAGATCAAAGTGTTCCCACTGTTGGATGATTCACCACAACAACCACGCTTTAATTCCTCTGTTAACTCAGCCTTTTGCGTGTACAGGAAGAACTCACCTTACAGGACTCTGGAGCCAGTACACCCCCCAGTGGTGCCCAACGATTATGTCTCCAGCCCAACCAGAAACGTTGCGGCTGCTGGTCAGATTTCAAGTCCAGCCCGCACTGCCACGCTGAACCAGCGTCCTCGAACATACAGGTAGCGGGTGGAAACATGGCTCCCCGAGCGGGACTCCTCCTCCTGCTCTCACTTGGCTGGCTCGGCTGAAATCTGCTTGTTTATTTCTGCTAAAAGCTTTATATTCAGCATGTCTGCTTGTGATGACAGGAAGTAGATACTTTCCAAAACCATGTTCTTTAAAATATTCAAGTCAGCGTTTCACCTTCTCATCTTTATCCCCAAATGAAACAGACAAAGTTGCTGAATATAAGGTTTTTAAAAAGCTTCATGCTAGTTTGTTTTGATTTTGTTTGTTCTGACTAACCCCTGATCTCATAATATATACATAATTTTAAGCATTTATTTCTTCCAGTCTTTGCCTCCCATTTAATCAAAGCTGCTGTCACTATCCCTGTATGTGAGCAAACATTTTGGATCTGTTAAAATTAAGAAGTTACATCTAGAAAATTTGTCATTCATGCACAGTATCAAAGATGCACTGTTGAATGAAACGGCGTCTAAACATCACAAGTAATAGAAGGACATAGGTTTGTCAGAACTGGTCAATGAGGCAAATGCAATTGAACTAAAAAAAATAGTGCGGAATTAGGTGATTTTGAATTTCCTGGATAACATTAAAAAATCTGTAGTTTAAAAAAGATTAAGAATACTTTGTTTGTTCAAAAAAAGTTACAGATCTGTTAATATAATTTTACCAAATTTTTCCCAAATATTTGCTCATTATTGAAATCTTTCTACAGACTTTCTTTCCTATCTTGGTTTGGTTGTTTTTTTTCTGTGGTCTGTGAGTCTGAAATGTGCAACTGCCTGTGTTTTCTTGGGTTCTGTCTGCATTTAAAATGCACCATAAATTGTAGACAGCAAAGAAGTAGAAAAGTCTGTAATAACAGCAAAAAAGGTGATTTGTTTAAGATATTAATCACATGGATTCACCTTGGGTACAAACTAATAAAACATTAAATAATAAAGGTAAAAGTATTTTTAATTTGAACTGATAAACATTTCTGAATCCCACAGAGTGAGACTGTGTTCCCCAACCTTTTTGTGGCTGCAGACCGGTCAACCCCTGAGGATGTCACCGCAGCCCAATGACAAAGAACAGTATTATGCTTGAATGCAGAGCAAATGTATTCACATTAATAAATAACACCAGTGGAACATCAAACTCTGGTGACATCCTCTGCCTATTATTTTTATAAATATTATGCAAACAGGCTCGGTGTGTGGGAATCACACCATATTTTTTTTGTCTTGAAGTTGTACCCTTTTCTTCAGTCTCTTCTTCTGTCCCTGCACTAATTCCTTATACACTTGCAAAGAAAGGTTCCACACTTGCTGCCACTTTACTATTCTTAGCGCTGAAGTGACCAAAATGTAATCGAGAGAATCCTGTCGTCTTCAAAACCAAAAGATATTTCAGAATAAAAGATTGTTCAGACGTAGTCATGTTGCTCCTCTGACCAAACTTTACAGCTCAAGTGATCGAAGGTGTAGCTGACAGAATCTGGTTATTTTTTTGTAGAAAAAGATTGTCAAGACTAAAAAGAAAAAAACGGGTATAATTAATTATTCCCTCTGCGGCCCGCTGTTAATTGATCCGCAGACCGCCAGGTGGTTGGGGGACCACTGCCACAGAGGACACAGTGCTATTGCTCTACTTACACTAACAAATGTTCTCCATGTGTTTTTTGCTCATTCTTTTCAGCTTTTGTTGTCTCATTAGCTTCAGTTCCATGTTGCTGCTGAACAAGAAAATAACATTGGTTAAGTAAATGCTGGGATTTTAGTGTAGATGAACAGTTTTAGAAATGCAACATGTTTCATGTGAAGTTAAAATTTACTTGAGAACAGCCATGATGATGTCAGCTTAGGTGTAGACTTTCAGATTATTGGAATCATATTTTAGAGCATAATTATTGAGACATTGACTTATTTCTAATGTTAGGGTTCCGTCCAGTCCAGCACTCGCTGTCGCGCCCCTCATTTATTCATCTTTATAAACAGACAATAACACAATGACAGACAGAGTTCAGCTCCACCTGTGGACATGCTTTATGCTGTAGAGGTTCTGCTGTTCCTTTAGATTTCTGCCTTTGTCTTGTTTTTTTTTAAAATCATTTTTATCTCTTTCCAATGTGGATTATTAATGTACTTACTGAAGCAGCTCTAGTCAGTCTATTGTCATTTTAATGTTTATTTCACTCTTTTAAAGTAATTATGGTTTTGATTTTAATATGAGAGAAAAGGAGCAGAAAGAAGCCTAAACTCATAGCGTCAGCCCCTATTGATAATTTAACATTTTGGAATAATTGGAAGTGGCTTTGACACAATTTCCTGTTGCTTTTGCTTATTTGAATCCTGAAACTCCTAAACTCCATCTTCTCTGTCATTTTGAGCAGCGTTGGATGTGGGTTTTCTCTGTGTTTGCGTGTCTTCAGAATGGTTTGGTGTTTAGCTCAATATTTTGTTATAGAGGAGTTTGGTTCATTCCTCATCAGATGGTTTTAGGTTCAGTTTTCACAGAATGAGTTCAGAGGTCTGACTTCCTCTGCCTGCAGAGCATGTGCTGCAGCTGCAGTAGAATCAGTCACTGCAGGTGTTTTTCAGGAACCAGGTGAGCAAAGAGATTAGAGCTACAGGTGAACCCACTTCAGGTCTCTGGCTCTCATGTTGTTCTGGTTCCAACTTTAGCATGTTGGTCAGCAGGTGTTTAGATGTTGTGAGGACCTCACAGAGATTGCTGGACTTTGTGTGAAGTTCTTTTACTTTTGTGCTGGCGAGCAACTCATCTTTTTGTGTTTCTGAGCCGAAACAACCTGGGAGAAAGATTTGAAGGGATCCCCAATGTGGAACCGGATCCCAAATGTTCACGTCAGAACACTTATTGTCATCCGGTGTGTGTGTGTGTGCACACGTGCAGTGGCAGCAGTGGAGGTAGCCACCCCAGCAGCAGCAGTCGGAGCAGCAGCAGGGAGAACAGCGGCAGCGGCAGTGTGGGTGTTCCCATAGCCGTTCCAACACCTTCACCTCCTTCCACTTTCCCAGGTAAGAGACAGAACCCACCTGCATAGGAGACACACACACCTTACCGTGGATCACAAACAGACTGTATATGTTTCTGGACGTAACATGGCGTGACGTCACCCATAGGAAATACCTTACCTCCAGCTCTCGAGAAATGAAGCCTTCTCTGTTACTTCCTGATAGTCTATTGCCATATTGGCACCGGTCTACGATAATTGGTCTGAGTCACTGTGAGTCATCGAATCTATGTGGCCAATCAGGAGAGATCCCACTTCTGTCTACGCCTCTACCAAGTAAACAACAGATGTAAACAGCTTTCCCTTTAATAACGCGGGCTCTGGAAAATTGTACAAGTCGTTGAGGGAGAACCATTCGAACATTTGACTGGGAACGGTAATATTTTACATATTTAATTTATGCTTGACTATCTTGCAAGAAATACAAGGAATCTGGAAACCTTCACCTGCACTGTTTAGTACCAGATATTTATCTCTGAAGATGTCCTGGATCCATTTTCATTCAGTGAATCAGATCATTCAAAATGAACAAATATCAGCTATCAATCAGATCATCAGCCACAAGTTATGATATGAATCAAATCAAATCAGTAAAACAAATAATTACACCCCTAGTAATAGTACAAAAGAAGCAGTATAAGGGAGACTTGAAATATCAGTTCAGTTTTGCACTTTCATCTGTCGGTCAAATGAAAAATGAGTTATTTTGAATAGACCTAATGATGTTACTTATCTAGTGCCTCGTGGTAACTCATTCCAAGCTTTGGTCAGCACATTAAAGATGGATCTCTGTCATAATCATGGGAATGCTTTTAAAAAAACTCAAAAGACAAACAGACATTAAAGGATATTTGGAACTCTTAAATAATTTAATGAAATACTTTAAACCAGATTCTACAGAGATCCTCTTTCTAATTTAGTCGTATTAGCAGAAACCATTTTTCCTTTGCTCCTGCTGCCCTCTTCACCTCCTAACTTCTTACTCTTTTCTCCTTCCTAAAGTCTCCCCCACTGCTGGACCAGCTAGTTCATCATCCACTGCTCCTAACTCTTCCCCCTCACCTTCCTCCACTCCATCCTCCTTCTCTTCCTCCTCCTCCACATCAACATTAATTCATCCCAAAGCTCCTCTGCCTCCAAACTCACCTCCCCAAACAAGCTCACAATCAAACACCTCCCCACCGTCTAACATGTCGCCTAACAAACCCAAGGTCCAGTTGGAGGCGTCTTCTCTCCCTCCTCCTGCCCCCTCTCCTCCACTCCTCTCCTCTTCACCACCTGCTGAAGGTGAGTGACAAACTATCCGTCACCTTCACAGTCCGCTGTGCGTCTACTTCCTTAATCTATCCTCACCTTTTCTGACCGAGAAAGATGTTTTTTTAGCTGCATGTCTGTGCTAGAACAATCATCATTAATGTCTACATTATTATTATTTCCTTCATTTAGTTTTTGACTGTGAGGAAACAGCTGAAGACTCAAAACTTCTGATCAGCTGTTAGTGAAAGAGAACATTCTGAACGAGCCTTCATTAAACTGCCTAAAAGAATTGAGGGTTTTTTAAATGATGGCCTGAGTTCCAAACTGGTTCAGATCCGTGACTTCCCCCTGCAGAACTGACAGATTTCTGAAGGCATCCCTGTGCTCCATTAGGCCCCATCGTTCCTCAGTTCTACAGCATGAACCGGCCTCAGCCTCGACAGCAGACCCCTCAGGTGGGGGGGTCCCTGCCGTACCGCCGGCCCCCCTCTGTGATTGGTCAGCCTGTCGGAACGCAGAACCATGTCAACGGGGGTCTGTACTACAACCAAAGCCCAGGTAGGTACACCTGAGAGGGGCGCCTCTCACAGGTTTTAGGAGATTCCTGAGTCTCTGCAACAAAGTTTTAGAACACTGCTTACCAGGAGCATCTGCATCTACTGCACCAATAATCCAACAGTTTAAAGGCACTGACGTGGTTTATAACTGCTCAAAGGAAAAAACAGACTGATCAACAATTCATCTGCACACAGCAAAAAGTGGAGTGTCCCCGGGCTCACACCGCATGCAGTCAGGCTCCGGTGCGGACACCAGAGTCTTTACGTAACATGAAAAGTGCAAGAGGCACTCACTCTGCATCCAGTCCAGTCCGGCCTTTGCAGTGCTCCGTATCCGTTTCGTTGGCTTGAAATTTTTTCCGGACACCGGAACTGAGCCGTAGCGCTTTATTGTGAAGTTGGGGCAATTTATGACCTAAACCGGAAACCATGTGAGCAAATGTAAAGTGCTTCCAGTACATTTTTCAAAATAAAACCTATTTTTCACTGTACTTGCTCTTTTCACCGTGTTGTTGTAAGCATTACGTCATTTCCGCTGACACAGGGTCACAAAGTGTGTGGTAGAGCGTAATTTTTGCCATACAACACCATGGACAACGAGAGGCTGATCCCAGAGATCCAGAACTACCCCATCCGTTTTGATACAACACATGCTAGGATAACAAAATGGACAGAGTCTGGGCTGAGATATTGCAGGCTGTTGGACTTGATGGTCAGTTTGTGTCACATTAACATTCACACTCAGATTAGAGAGTTAAGCAAAGTATGCCCACCTGTAAATCCATTGTATGAAGGTGAGTCACGCAGAAAAAGAAGTGTTGTGAATATACTCCAAAATCATGACGGAATGAGGGTTTGTTTACTATGATGTCATATTTAAATGGCGGGTTCTACGGGAGTTCAGAGGTCAAGGAGGTTTGCAGCAGATGCTGCTTGCAGAAGGACCGCAAGCAATCCATAGTGTGAGTTATCAACCGTAACTAGACCGCACTGGAGCTGCACCGCATGCGGTGTGAGCCCGAGGTGTTGACTCCAACAGAGTTCATTTCAACTCTGTTTCAGGATTTATATAGCTCCACACTTTACGGAGTGAAATTAACACTTTCAAAATAGTTTATTTATTTAACACTCAGTCAGTCAGTTGTTTAACTCAATAAATGTGTTAAATTAACACAGAATCAGAGTTTCTTTTTGACTCACTGAGTTAAATTCAGTGTTGGGGAAGTTACTTCTAAAAAAGTAATCGATTACTCTACTTAGTTACTGGATCAAAATTGTAATTAAATTACTCATTACCTATTTGAAAAAGTAATTCACTCACTACTCCTTACTTTACTTTTTTTCCACTCATACAAATTCTCAAGGAAAGAACAGCTTTGCACAAACAAAGTCTGTTCTGTTCTTTCATTGAACAGAGCTCCTTTGAAAAATAGATTTTTAATCTCAATAGGACATTTGTGATAAAAAAGGTACATAAATAAAAATAAAATTCAATTAAAAAACTGATTTTAAAGCAATAAACCTGTGCAAGGTATGAACATGGTACAAGACATAACCTGGCTTCATTAGAATTCAGACAACAGTGTGAAAAATGACACAAAAATAAGTTACTGTTACAACATGTGGTCTATGCTACAGCCTAAAGTCAGATGTGGAAAATACCGACACATCAATGGCAGTGCACAGGGCGGCTCTCTGCTCTGTTGATCACCTGCTGCTCTGCGGAGATGACAGGACTCCTTGCAGCATCTCTTTTTGTCTCATATTTGAGCCAGTTTGGAAAGCACCTTGACTGCAGCAATGAGTGCATGTCTGTGATTGGACCGATTCCCGACTCTGCGCGCACATTTGTGTGCGTATGCGGCAGTTTCTCCATTTTGTTTTAAATTAATCTGCGTTTCATTTCATTTAATGGAGAGAAAATGTCACAGCGTACAAAACCTAAGTACCTAAGTAACGAGGGTTTCTATAGTCCAGTAACTGTAACTAATAACAGAAATTTGAACTGTAATTTGTTGCATTTCTCTGTTACTGACAAAAGTAATTAAATTACAGTAATTCGTTACTTTGTAATCCTTAACCCCCAACACTAGTTAAATTAACACAGAGTCAAATTTCCTTTTTAACTCACTAAACTGAGTTAAACTAACAGTTACTCCCTACCTCACTAAACTGGGCTACATTAAGACTACAACTACCTAAAAAGTGTTATTTTTTAAAGCTGTTGTCTAATTTTTTTTTACCTAATTCTGTAATATGGTATAATTGTAAAAATGATATAATTGACAATGACATAATTCCCAAAAATGCACTTTAAAAAACATCTATTTAATATTTTACTCCCATGCAGTCAATTAAAACATAATACATGACAAAATAACAAAAAACTTTCATCTGTAGCTCTATATGAGCTTTGAACATCAAAGGGTTTGCAGCATTTCAATTGTGTTGTATGAATAGCACACTTTACTTCTGTACTTTATATGGCATGGTAATGTTCATTAAAGTACTCTGTAAATCAATTTTGAGTCAGTAAAAAATTTTATCAACTAAAAGTATGTCAAGTATTTGACAAAAGACAGGCATTTCATCCTCCATCAAACTGCAAACAAGTCCAGCTCTGTACTCCACTCCATCAACTTTAACCCAGCTTGTTGTGAAAACATGTTCAGACTTTTCAAGAATCTGGCAGTTCACCACATTTTCATCTCTCAGTGAAAATGATTTAATTGGCCCATATTCCTTTGTTGGAGTGTGAAGGTTTCCCAGTGATAACCAACGGCCATCTGATGTTTTTGACATTTTTGAAATCATCTTTTAACAACTTATGTTTAGCCTCACCACTCATAGACCAGAAAAAAAACAATGGGCCAATTTTTCTAATTAATGATGGATAATGAATCATAAAACGATGCTTAGGTATCAAGTTTTTGTGTGGATACAAGTGCTTGAATTGTTTGTGGTGGTCAACAATCAGATTATTAAATACAGTCAAACTCAGAGTGAGAGAAGGTGAAAAGACTATGTTCATTATTTAAAATAACAGTAGTAATTAACTTCCAGTGTCTGTTCCCTGCTGGAATTATGCCACCAAGCATAACTGGAAAATATTTCACGAGACATAATTTCTGGATGGAGTTCAAGCCAATGCCATTCCCCGGACCATCCAACACAATTTTAGTGGGGCGATTTTTTTCTTTTTAAAAAAAACATAGTCAAAACCATAAATCCTTGAAAGCAAGTTTTGTTCAGATATGTAGTGTTTTATGTGGTATTCAAACAGCAATTTGACCTCATACTGAGCGAGAAGGTTGTGCATAATATCAAATGAGTTACTGTCTGTGGCAGTAGAAGTTACTGCAAACATGGAAATACTGTAAGGAATTGAGTGAAGAATTTCTTTTCATTCCACACAGTGACTTCAGATGAACATTTTCCTTAAGAGACTGGAAATGCATATCAAACATCTTTTCCACAAATAATCACTTTTAAGATCATACTCAGTGGACAAAGTTTGACAATCATCTTTTTCAACCAAACAAAGGCGACAGAAATCATGGCTGTTGATTGACTCATTAAAACCAAGAATAGAATTCCTCCCCAGATTTTCTCCAGTTTTCTGTGTGTATTTTGTGAATTCCACATTTTGAGCCAAGAGGATTGGTCATTTCCACATCATCATAGTATTTCGGAATTTGTAAAGCATGCTTTTTGGCTGAAAACGGGGTCAGTTTTAAAGTAACTTCCATCACAAAAGTCGTGAGAAGGATCAGGCTCTGAACTGCACAAATCTCTGGATTTTTACACATGCACTTTAGAGATTCCAGAATAGGAACATAAATGAAAGTATCCTTAGCAGATACCTGATCATAAGGACTGGACTTTTGATTCCGCCTGGTGTCATATCTCACTCCAAGCGTTATTTCTCTAAGCTCTATAACTCCCCATTTTAGGTTGAAGAATTTATTTTATTTCCATTCTGTATTCAGATGAGTGAAAGGGTTTTCCAATTTTTCTAAAGATTCATTGATTACAGATATGGCATTCACGCAATTAACTGAAGAAGCTATAAATGGCACAGATAATAAGGAGTTAACAGTTTGAGTGTTCATCGAGCTGAAAAGGGCTTTTGAGACAATCGATCACAACATCTTAGTAAACAAACTGGAAAGATATGGAATATGAGGACTGACATTAAACTGGTTAAACAGTTAAGTAAAGACAGGCAGCAGTTTGAACAACTGGAAAATTGTAAATCAGCCCTGCTAAGTTTAAGATGTGGAGTACAACATGGGTCAATTTTGAGTCCAGAACTGTTTATCCAATATCTAAATGACATGCACATGGAGTTGGATTCACATAAATAGGTTTTATATGCTGATGACACAAGTATAGTATGCACAGAGGAGAACCTCAGTCAAGTTTTAAAAACATTAAATACAAAGTTAGGGATACTAAAACAATGGTTTGACTTAATGAACTGTCACTAAATGTTAACAAAACAAAATATATGATTTTTGGAAATTGCCAAATTCCTGCAGATTAGAAGTAAAAGTTGCTATAGATAATCATATAGTAATCATCAATACTGTAACTGAAATTCAGTTCCTTGGAGTAATTAAGGACCACAAAATAAGCTGGAAGCCACTTGCTAAAGACATAGCGGTGTTGGGGAAAAAAACACATCATACACTGAATCACAATACTAACATATTCATCGATGATGCTACCATATTTACAGTACAGTGTAGAAGTCTGGGGAAATACTTATAAAACAAATTTACAGTCTTTGTGCAGCTTACAAAAAAAAACTATTCAAATAGTTCATGGTGAGGATTATGGGAGACATACGAGAGCACTGTTTTTAAAGTCGGGTTTATTGAAATTATGGGAACTAGTGAAACTTAAAACTACACTCATGTTTAAAGCCAGAAACAAAAGCAGATGAGAAAGAGAGAAGAACATCTAAGGAGGAGGACAGAAACACAAGGAGGATTTAAACAGACTTTGTTTCTTTGAAATAAACTTTGACTTCATTATCTGGACAAAAACAAGCTGTCATTGGTGAACTGTCTGTCTGAAATGATGCTTTGTTTAACTTCTCATGGCGATAACTTTCCTCAGAGAGAAAAGAGCAGAGTGCAGTCGAGTTGCTGGGGCTGTAGCTGTTACCATGGGGACACTCTGCATTTTAAATGGTCCACTTAATGTGAAAAATGATTTAAGCTTAAAAAAATAACCGATTATAATTGATTAGATATTTATTTTTGTAATAATTGTACCATTGTATGAGCGGGGTTATGCTCTTCCTGGTGTGCATTATCAGACATGAACGGATGTCACAGAAGCAGGAGATTATCGTGATTTTTTTTTTTTTTTTTAAGTGCTAAAATGTCTGTAATTAATGAATCGTGATTAACACGATAATTTGACAGATGTTTACGCTTGTTTACATAGATCAGAACAGATGAAGATAAAAGGATTTCTCTTTTTTCCAAATGAAAGTTGTCTGGATCATTTGCAGACGGTCTGTTTTTTCTACTGAAATGTCTCTGCAGCCTCCCCCCCCCCTGGATCCATCCTCCAGTTCACCCCCCAGCTGCCTCTGATGGGTTTTGTTGCTCGAGTGCAGGAGTCCAGTGAGTATCTGCTCCTGGTCCTGTCTTTGGAAGTAGAACCTGCATCATTTTTTCACGGCTGAAGCTGGTCGGTAACTTCCTAAATTTATCCACAGTTTCAGACACCCCTCTGCCCTCACAGCCCCTCACTGAGAGCCAGTCAGGACCGGAGGAGCCTCTCCCCACTCAACAGCCGCTGGAGGATGGACACGGCGAGGAGGACGCTGCAGTGGTGGAGTATAATGATCCGTATGCTGAAGAAGACCCACCATGGGCTCCTCGGAGCTATGTGGAGAAAGGTGCTTCATATGTGGGCTGTTTACGATTTGAATTTTGACGGCAGACTCCTGGTGGTATTCAGAGAGAAGCTGTTATGACTGTTTGTTTAGTCACACCTTTGTATTTGATGGTGAATGGTTGCAGGACTATGTTCCACATTTACATACAGTTCAAAGAATCTGCCGTGAGTTAGATTACCAAACTCCCTGATGTTGTTGTCTTCTAGTGGTGGCGATCTATGACTACACAGCAGACAAAGAGGACGAGCTGTCGTTTCAGGAAGGAGCTATCATTTACGTGGTCAAGAAGAACGAGGACGGATGGTTTGAAGGAGTGATGAACGCCACCACCGGCCTCTTCCCGGGAAACTACGTGGAGTCCATCATGCACTACTCAGATTAATGAGCGGTCTGTTTGTGTGGTGGTGGAGGTTTGATCACAGATCCAGCTCAGCTTGTTGGCCTGAACTTTAAGGAGAATATGACACACACTCCCTTAGATTTGCAATGAGTCAACCAGAAACAAGTGAGTCCACATTTTAACAGGATCATGAGGAGTTCTGCTCTCACTGTTCGCTTTCCTTTGTTAGAAGAGTTCATAAAGAAACACAACAAAAAGATCCAGATAGGTTCAAACGCAATATCTACTTCAGCTCCTACTTCCTGATATGTACGAAAAAGTTGACTTACTGTCAACATTCACTAAGTAAGTAATTTGAAAGTAATCCTGATCATGTTAATTTGACTAAAACCTTAAAAATAACACCCAACCACACCTATCAGCAATAACTCGCATAAAATCATCAAATCCTTCAGGTATGAAGTTCTTTTGGGACAAACTCTTCCTCATCTGTGAGACTGAGGAGAGGAAAACTTGGAAAGAAAAGTGTAACTTTCAAAAAAAATGTCTAGTTTTGTATCCTAATATAAAAACTTAGATTTTTTTTATTGACATAACCTTAGGTACACCACTTTTAACATGTTTCCTCATCCTAACAAAAATGTCAAAAGGAAATTATGCCATTAAACAAACTTCTTCCCTGTTTTACCTTTGCCTTAATGACACTTTTCAACCTTTGCTTTTATGTTTAGCCTTATTTTCATTTTGCAGTGAGTGGAAGTGATGGCAGCCGCTCAGTAAGTGAAGAAAACGTCACCAGACAGACTCTAGAAAGGCTGTCAGCTGCTGAGCCATGCGGTCCCGCTGCAGCTGGTTCCTACCAAACTGTGGTGATGTGACACGCCACCATGATGACAGAAACTGCCAAAAACCAGACACCAGTGAAGAGAGGGCCCGTTTTAAAGGCCAATGTTATTTGTACCACATGAAACCACCATCACATTTTATACATATGTTCAAGGGTCCTATTTCATGCGAACTCCAGCTGAATGGTTGTAACCCCTCATCCTCTTCCAGCTCCTTACTTATGAAATACTAACAAATCGCTTTGAAGAGAAAAAAACTGATACAGGGCCGTGCTGGAATTCCATTCACAAGCAGGATACACTGCGTTGCTATGGTTACCAGGCCTTTTCTTAATTTCTGTAGTGATATTTTCTCACCTTGATGTCTCTCCTGGTGTCGATGCTTTTGACTGCTTTATGTGGAACAAACACTCACATGTAGTCCAGATTCCTCCGTAGTTATCATTGTGTACAAACGCTTGCTCAGAGCTGAGTGCACAGAAGAACCTGAACCTCCTCCCTCTGTGGTCTGCTGTCCTGTTTATGTGCAGTCAAGCGGACAAGGACAGATCTGGACATACTTCTTGACCTGTGGCCAGTTTTTGAAGTGTTTGCCTGCATGCCTAAGATGTCGCCTACGACCTTTCATATTCTGCTCTTTTCCTTTGTTTATGTTTTGACTTGACTAACGAATCGTTGTTGTGTTTTATGAGCTGAAGGTTGTAATGTTGCTGCTGTTTTTGGTTGTTTTCATATTAAAACAAAGGGCATCACAAACCTGATGTGAATATATGTGTGTATGTGCGTGCGTGTGAGCGAGTGAGTGAGAGAGAAACTTGCTGTGAGCCAAAACCCTCCTTGGTAAATGGCATGTGATGATGGTCCTGAAAGCACTTCTTGATTTTTAACAACAGCTAAATCGTACGAGGCGCATACAAATAATAATCAAATAAATTGTTTTTCTATTCTTTGACATGTTTAAGTTCAAGTTTAAAATGTGATCACTTTTTCTTTACTGCACTAAATCTTCTAAACATGTTATCCAGCTGTTTTAATGCTCTTTGTCTTGAAATGATTTACTTACTTTGTTGCTTTATTTTTAATGTTTTTCAATAATAATTTCATTTAAAAAAGTATTCATATTTTGATGTGATATTTTTAAAATTAAACATAATTTTCCATAGTAAAAACATGGATGTGGTTTAATCTGGTTAGGTGAAGAAAGGAGGCCAAACAGTCATACCTACTATCAGAACTAAAACCAGAGGAAAGCCCAGAAAGGGCAGATTTCTGAGGTTTGGACTGAACCTTGAAGGAGTCACAGGTGTTTCTGAACATCTGTAGTGGTTTGTCAGCAGATCTTTTTGTGTGCAGTATCCCTTTAAAATGCCCAGACTAAGTGAGAATACGCAGAATGTTTCATCAATGTTTGGTTAAATCTGCCTTGCAACCGTCTCTCATATTCTGGATCGAATGTTAAATTTACTCTAAATCTTTGCTTTGCTTCGGCTTTATGTTCTGTCTGTCACTGAACTTTATTTTAGAGTCCATAAACAATGGAAACAAACTGAGGTTCTAGCTGTCGTTTCAGCCTGAGAGTTCCAACATCTCTGCATCTTCCCGATTGAACAATGAAGTAGCATTCTGGGTGACTGACTTAGTCCTAACTGAAGGCATGTTGTTGTTTGTCAAAAAAATAAAATGTTATTTACTCAATTCATGTTTTAACATTTGTCTTTGTGTAGTTAATGGAGGCTGGATCATTTGAAAGGCTAAGTCCCATTTTGTTAATTATTGCACATGTTTAAACTGCACAACTGGAAACAGTTTACATGACAGGTTTTACAAAAAATATTTTTATGTTTAGTCAAATAACTTTCTCACTTTGCACTGAAGTGTTCCCAGAAAAAAACAAATTCCTAACACTATTGTTGAACAAATAGTTTAATCATATGACCTGAACAGGTCCGGCCCTGGGCTGCATGGCGCCCGAGGCGAAAAAGGATTTTTGTGCGCCCCCCTAGGCAGCCGCCTAGATCGCCTATGCCCAGGGCTGGGCCTGTTTACACCATAGAATGTTTCAGCAGGAAAATAACAGTTGTTATAGAGAGAATTAGTAACACATTCTTTAACTTATGTTTTCATCTCTTCTCGAGTCAACGTCAACTCGTTTATTTTTCCTAAAACAAAGTACACACGAAGAACTATTTCTGGCAGTAAGTAGATGGTTATCCGCCATGGCAGATCCATCCGCCATTAACTGGGACAGTGATTTTAGTTTTTTTTGTGGAAATGACTTTGAAATTATGGAAAATATTTACTTTGAATCTATACATGGAAGTGTTTTGGTCTTCTCTTCATAATTGGCTTAAAACAAAAGCACCGATGTTTGGCTAGTGTTGAGGGCGTGAGATGCTGTGAGTATCGCGAGAGTCGACGAGACGTGTGTGGTGAGTCAACTTGGCGGCGCGAAAGTGGTTGGACAAACATTTCCGTCTGCTTTTCTTTTTCCGCCATATTTAAGTAAGAATTATAACAATATTCACAAAACCTCTAAAAAGATTATTAAGTCCTTGACAGCCTGGAGGACCTGG
>BSAI01000005.1:4467319-4505273 GCA_036245035.1 Adrianichthys oophorus
TGAAAAGTGGAAAAGTTTGCTTTTCAGTCACTGTTAGCAAAAATCAGGTTCTCAGCCTAAAAAGCACAAAAAAGCGAAATGTTGACATTTTAGTCTCAATTCTTACTGTTTGGATGTCAAAACTTGATTTTTTAGGAGATACACTGAATATGAAAAGTGAAAAAGTTTACTATCAGTCATTGTTGTTAGCAAAAAACAGGTTATGTGCCTAATAGGCCTAAAAAAGTGAAATGTTGTAGTTTTTTGTCTTAATTCTTAGTGATTGAATGTCAAAACTTGATTTTTCATGAGATACACTGACTGTTCATGAAAAGTGAAAAAGTTTATTTTCAGTCATTGTTGCTAGTAAAAATCAGGTTCTCAGCTGAAAAAGCACAAAAAAGCTAAATGTTGTCATTTTAATTTCTTAAGAGTGTTAAACTCTTCACTTTTACCATGCAAATGTTAAATAAATAAAAGGAAAGTTTAAAATACTTCACAATCAAATTCAGAACAAACCTTCCTAACTTATTGTGTGTAGTGTGGCTATAAAAGCTTTATACTAAAGAGTATTTATGGAAACAGAAGCAGAGCGTCTGGAGTCCTTCATTCAGCCCTTGTTTCCTGCAGCAGAAACTCTTCTGGCTTTGGGTGTTCCTCTTTTCAGGCTTTGGTTGCTGCTCTGCAGCTCTTTGCCCTTCTCCAGCAGTGGAACGCAGGTACATCCCACAGCGATGGAGACATAGATCTCAGAATAGGAGTGGCGCCCGCCGGCACAGGACCCGGTCCTTCTGAGGATAACAGATGGTGCGTAAACTGGAGTACTGCGGAACTGCCTGCTCTCCTCTCCTGATGGTCCAATCAAGCAGCCTTTGCACAGGCAGTAGGCTTCAGGGATGGAGCGAGGATATCTGTTCGGGTCGTACGAAATTCTGAAAAATACATTGAATTATTTTTTCTACACATCTTGTAAACAATCAAGAGAAGCACAGACATGCTGCAACAGAACTTCACCTCATCCAATATGACCTTTAGCGCTAAAAAACTAATGACAGAGGTGCAGATCCAAAGCAATATCTCTCCTCCACCAAACTAATCAGGTGAGAGAGTCAGTTTTTAGTCAAACAGACACCAGGCAGGTTTCCACAACGCCATAGTCCAGTCTCATGCTGGGCCTTCAGCCAGTGAAAGCACTTCCAGGAAGCTCCAGCAGCTCAGTTTTCTGTTTTGGATCCTTTCAGCAATGACATCAGCAGATCATTTGAAGGTTTTATGAACCTTTTCTTGGCTGAGCTGCTGTGATTCCAAGACATTTCTACAATGAAAAAGGAGCTTCCACTCACTGACTGGACAATCCAGCAGGTATGACAGTAATAGACCAGTTTATTGCTGATGTGATTGTGCTACAATGGAATGGAGCTTTTCCATGAGTTTCACAGTCACAGTTATTGGTGAATGCAGACTGCACAGATCAGATCAGATGAATAAAGATGTGGCATCAAAGAAGCAGGATGAATATAATGAAGAGAACTGTGGAAAAGCTAGAATTATTCTGATTCAACTGAGATAAGCCTCACACTTTTTTCATGCCATTATCATGCAATTTTTAGGAGTTTATAAGGTCCATGCCTGAGCCTTTATAAGAAACTTAAATCTATACAGACCCTTTCCAAACAATCAGAATATCATGGAAAAGAGCATTCATTTTCATAATTCCATTCAAAAAATTAAGCTTTAATGGAATATAGATTTCAAGTACGTATTTGTTTATTTTTACATACTGTAAATTTGGGTTCCAGTTCATAAAACCCACAAAATTAGATTAAAAATAAAGAAAACTGTGGAGAAATCTGCTCTAATTTTTCAGGACATGAAGGTTTTAACAGAGTTTCACAAATTAATTATCTACTGAACTCAAAGCACAGGTTCCCCAGATATCATTAAATTGGTTCAGTTTGGTTCAATTGTCTCAGTTTAGTTCAATATGAGGAAGACTTCAGACTTAATAACAAGCTAAAAGTCCATCATTGATCCCCTCCATAGTCTGGGTAAGACACTAAAGTTCATAGATAAGGAGGCTGGCTGTTAGGTGCTGTGTCCAATCAGATCAACAGAAAGTCAAATGGAAGGACAGTGTGTCAGGAGAAGATCCTTGATTGATATACAGATTTCATCTTCCAGCAGGACCTGGCCCCTGCCCTTACTATTGAAGGATTGAAGATGGACACATGAACATACTTTATTTTGATTGATTGGATGTGATCATGACCTCTGTTGTTGTCTTTTTGTAAAAACGGAGCAGTAAATGATCATTTCTCCACAGTTTTTCTAATTTATTGAAATCCTGTTTTGTGGTTTTTTTTATGAGGTGGAACCTCAACATATGTAAAAATAAACAAATAAATACTTGAAATCAATGAAATGGTGGACCCCAAGAGATTCAAAGAGGTCTGAAAAAGGATGCAACATTGCAGTGTTTGTTTTATGTCTTGTTAATGTTTTTAAAAAGCTTTCCACTATAGACATCTAAACATATCTTAAGATTAGATAGCTATGAGTATGGGGTAAGATAGCTGTCAATAAGAAACGTATTCATAAAGAAAAAAATCTTATTCATAAAGACAAAGTTGTGCACAAATTAATACTTTGTGCACAACCTTTTCAGAAAAGTATGAATACAACATTTAGTTTGATGTTTGACATGTCTGCTTTAAATACAGTTTGCCTTTGTTTTGATTACGACGCTTGCTTGTCTTGAATACGGATTTCTCCAGATAACAAACTGTCAAAAATATGTCACAGGGTCACAGGCATAAACATCGAGTCCTGGAACATTGATTCAACTGAGTGTGCCTGCACGCACATTGCAACTCTTTCATTAAATGACAATAGAATTAAACTTTTTAGAATTTATAAAGAAAGAAGTTATCGATCCCGTGGAAGGAAAATGATCTTGACACCGTAGCTTTGCTGGGAAAAAATATATATGTACAGACGTTGATTTTTTTTCTTTTGGCCAGACAACAACAGCACAGCATCTAAACAATGCAACTGATGTATTTGTGCCAAAGTACATTTCCGCCAGTACGATGCCTAAGACTGGGGAAGCAAAAACTGGCAGGGGGAACGTACCTTGGCACAATACCGGTCAGGGGCAGCATATTAGAGTGGGGGATCCCCGCTTAGCCAGACAGTTTATTCCCGGGACAGGCAAGGCGGGCGCACACACTGCACCCCCTGGACCTGTCCAAATGTACCCTTGCCTTGGCCCATCAGTATCCAGGAAAGGGATAGCGGGCTAAGAAAATTGATGGAACTAACAAAAACAACTAAGCTAACTCGGAGCTAAAGTTTGCTAACTGGCAGCCGACTGTAGCGATAGTTAAAAAGAAAGAAAGAAAAATCAGAAACGGAAAGAAAGTTGGGTATCCTGATCCTACTGATTTCTTCAATTTTGTGTTTTTTAATGCTTTGTTTTGTTTTTCTTTTTACTGCCGCAACAGTCGGCTGCCAGTTAGCATACTTTAGCTCAGAGTGAGCTTACCTCTTTTTGTTTTGTTATTAAGTCAACTAATTTTGACTGTTCTCCTTCTTTTTTTTTTTTTTTTTACATCTAGAGAGTGGAGTGGCATGTCTGCTTCTTCCTTTCTAGCTGTTTTCACCACTTCTGGGTCTAAAACGACCTACTGCAGCATTGTTTACAGAATCAGCTGTTGTCGTCAACCACCAAATGGGGTTGGGCATCGCTGTATTTTAATCTGTTTTATTCAATTTTTACCAGAGCTATGGCTATCAAGATAATTTCCCGTTATGAGATCAAAAACTTTCAACAGCTGTTTTTAAAAAAAAATAATTTAACAATAGAAAGCTTAAAAGAACAACACGCAAACAATTGATGTTCCAGGACTCGATGTATATGCCTGTGACCCTGTGATGTATTTTTGACAGTTTGTTAAGAGGAGAAATTCGCATTCAAGACAAAAATGTCATAGTCAAAAGAGACATGTTAAACATAAAACTAAATGTTGTACTCTAATTTTATTGTTGTTGTGCACAAAATATAAATGTGTGCACACATATATGAATACAACTTTGTCTTTTCTTACTGACAGCTATCTTACCCCATATGTGGGAGACCTCTAAATACAGATATCTTTCAGAGAAATATTTGTAGACATCTAAAGAGTAAAAAATAAAATAGAGTTGTCTGAGATGTCTAGTAGACATTTACAATAAATGTTTCAAACATGTAGACAATGTTTGACATTTTGTGTCAGGTGGTATGAATCACTTCATGAAAATGTTTCCACAGACAGATCATTTTTGTCAGACTTTAGAGTCTGTGTTCGGCTATCACCTGTAGGCCCAGGGGGAAATGCTTAGCAGGTTAACCGGGAGACGCGTCCTGCTGGCGCTCAGAGTCCCCGCCGTGGACGGGCAGCTTAGGTTGAGTTTGTCCTGTGGCTTTAGCTGCAGGGCGTGGTGAAAAGCGCTCATCACTCCCACGGAGAGCCGTCCGAACATCTGCTCCAGAATCTCCTCCGGCAGATCCACACAGGACCGGGTCCTGGTAGACTTCTTTCGGATCCGGCTCGCATCCAGCAGCGCCGCCAGGTGCAGCAGCAGCAGGATGCGGATCCGATAAGAACCAGCTGTCATCTTCTCAAAACGGTGTCGTCTTGAGGCACGTTCACGAGGTGAAACAGCACTTCCAGTCCCCTTAAAATGGTCATTAACAGCACAAAAATGAAGCTAAGACCCAGCCGTTACTGCAAGCAGCAAGCGCCGGAGGTGAAAATGAGACACGTGCGCACCAGCAGAGCGATTTTACAACCACGCTCTCATCACAGCCACAAACAGCAGATGCCTTTCAGAAGGAAGACTTTCAAATACTGGTACTGGATTAATCCAGGAATTATGTCAGGAAAACACATTCCCTTTCTCTGGAAATCTGTGCGTAAAATCCTTTGAGAGACGTTTGGATGCAACGGCGTGGCGCACAAGATCTAAATCAAGCTGAAGCACTGATGGATAAAGTCCCGTCTGAAGCTCAGAGTAGCGGAAACAAAAAGAAGAAACTTTTTCCATGCGTGTTTGAGAGCAGATCCTGACGCAAGTGGGAAGTCCAGACTGTTGGCTGCGCGCCATCGCTGCTGGACTTCAGATTAACTGGAACCAGTCTGGAAAACCTCTGGAGTTCTGAGGAAGCGACACGACCAGGATTTTCAGCAACCACTTTTTGAAATGATTCCCTTTAATTTTTTTTAATTTCCATTGTCTTTAAATTGTTGATCAATCAATCCATCCATCCATCATATACTTTAAACCCAGTTAATCAGGAAATCAATAACCTGCATAATCCAGATCCAAAATGTAATCTATCGAGTTTTCCAAGTTTATGTTAAATGTTCAATCAAGAAAGAAGCCCAAAGGGCCACACTGCTCATGCTACTCAGGAAAAAGATACCAGCTTTTATTTTGAACAGTTATGAATGTAAATATCTGCTTCTTTTAAAAAAAATATTATTAAAAAACAGATACAAAGATACAATTGAAGACAGAATAACCCTTCTAAATAGCAGCAAAGCCTATATTTTAATGCAAGTGTATACAGTATGTATATATAAGACTAGCTTTCCTTTTAATAGTATATAATTTAGTTACAAAACATCAGGTCTAACAAACACGTGTACATTTCTGAACTTTTAGACTGTCGTCTTCACCTTAAGAGACTCAGACAATCGGGATCTAAAAGAAAAAGTTTGGTACAAAACAGAGCAGATCTACTCTGGAAGTAGGTCATCTCCAAGATCTTCATCAGCAAAGTCATTGTCTTCCATGACTCTCTTTATTCCTGTTTTTGGTCTCTCTGTTGGAGGCCCCAGAGGGTCCACATAGTATGCATCTACACGCATGAAGAAAAAAAGAAATCAGCTTCAATGGACGTGTTCATTTTTATGTTTGAAGAAGGAGCTACTCTCTATAGCTACGTTCACATTGCATTCAATAACGCATGTTCAAGAGACCACTTCCAATGAGTTGAACCAGGTCAAGCTGAACTACAGGTTGACAACTCAGGAACAGAAGCACAAACCGTTTCAAAATTGATCACAGTGGAGAAATTTTTAGTTGCGGTTTGTTTCTGGCCAGAATTCTATGACGCCAAGTCTATCATTTTTCGGAGAAGAACTGTGAAAGAAAAAGCCTGGAGTAAGATTTGCACCGCTTTGACATTTCCCACCAAGCCTCTTCCAACTGTCGGTGGCAGGGATGTGTTAATATCGTGTAGCAACAGTCAGGTTTGAAAACCATATGGTAAACGTGCTTTGAAAAATGTGCGTTTTAAGGTGTTCTTGACCGTGCGTCACATGCCCAGTATGAACGTAGATTTAGACATACAGCATCTGATTCATCTTCAGTGATACAGCTATAATTTTTGTCTTTTTTTTTCTTTTTTGCCTCTAATGCATTAACAAATGCTGCAGCAGCTCATTAGACTATTTCTGTTATTTGTGATCTGGAATCTTCTTAAACCAGAGAAACAGATGATCACCTGGGCCTTTGGGGTTTAGATTTAATGAAGTGCAAATCTACATTCAAAAGTTTCTTTAATGTTTTATTTACTAAAATGACTTCCATCTGTTTTTCTGAAAACATTTGTTACTTTTAACAAGTGTTTTCTTGATTATCATTTAGTGACTCTGGAGTACATCTGATGACCAACATCTGACTGCAAATCTCTGCTCTTCTGAGGACATCAAGCCATTATCAAACCAAAGCAATAATTATGTGTAGCTGTTTTGTCAAAAATATCATCCTATAATATCAATTTTAAAACTGAAATGAAACTGCTGTTTTTTGGTGATTTTAACATGCTTTTGTTGCATTTTTTATGATGTAGGACATATATTAAGAAATGTAAGCTCAAATTTGCATTTCTTTATTTAAATTGTTGTGAATCAAAAGCAGATAAAAAGATGCCGTTTGAAAAATAATTTTTGGTTTAGTTGTGGTTTAGAAAAAATGTTACACAGGTCACAAAGCTCCCTGTTTCGCCTTAACAGAGAGCTCTCACCAACAGGGAAGAGAAGGTGGTGCGGGGTTGCCAACAATCCCACCCACAGCTACATTTCTAATGAACTACTGGCGCTCTGCAGAAACTATGTCCTAGAAAACGACACAGTTTTTAAAATGTTAGACAAAATATAAATAATCATAATTAAAATACCACAGGGAATGTTTTTGCAATTGATCAAATGATAGTTGGAGTAGGAGTTTAAATTTTTTTGTTAACATTTTCTAGATTTTTGGATAAATCAAAAGAACTAGTCAGGTCTGAATAATCTGGATTGACACGTTGCTGCAGTGAGATGGCCCATAAATGACATTTGTGTTTTTGCTCACCTTATGGAGCAAATTCTGTGTGCTTTTATTCAGCACTTTGGATTAAATCTCTCATCTTAAATTGTTTAATTTCAAAACAGTCCAAATTTTTTTTTCAGTCAATGGGAATCAAACCAATGACCCTCTACAGGACTAATGGCATGCCGTCTTTTTTTCATTCTTTTTTTTCCAAACCGCCTTATCCCTTTCGGGGTCACGGGGTTGCTGGAGCTTAACCCGGCTACTCATGGGCGAAGGCAGGAGACACCCCTGGACAGTCTGTCGCAGGGGCCACAATTACACACCCATGCACACCTAGGGACAATTTAGAGTGACCAATTAACCTGTGAAGCATGTTTTTGGACGGTGGGAGGAAGCCGGAGTACCCGGAGAAAACCCACGCATGCACGGGGAGAACATGCAAACTCCACACAGAAAGGTTGATGACACTGTTTCAAGTCCCCCAGCCAGGACTTGAACCAGGAACCTTCTTGCTGTGAGGCAAGAGCGCTAACCACTAGGCCACCGTACAGCCCGCATGCCATCCTGTTTGGTAGAATTGTTTACCTGTTTCATAACTGCCTATTCAGTTCTTATAGTGAGGACTGGTGTTGTAATTTAAGACTACCTAACAGACAGTCAGAACTCCAAAACACTAGGTTTTTATGGGACCCCTAAACATCTCGTGTGTCACAGAATCTAAAAATCTTTAAATTTTGAGGATAATTAAAAACCAGGCAGGCCTTTTGAACGAACACACAGGCACATTACCAAGTTCCTTTGGGCTGCTGCTCTCATAAGGCTCATTGGAAGCAGGAAGTGAAATGTTTTTGCCGCTGCGGCGCTCCCCTCTGGAGCTGTTGCTGCTGTCTGCATGAAAAAGATTGGAAAGCATACAGCTCAGATGGTTAACAGGTGTTCAAATCTGAATGCTGTACAGGTTTTAAACACAGTCACATGCCAGCCTGTCAGTCATCTGCATGGTGACGTTATGCAGAAAGTGATCAATGTTTCTGAGAATGATGAAGTCTTGGTTATAAAGTAAAAATCAAACAGATCTTCACTTACAAATGAAAAATGGGTGCATCAATTCCATGAATTGATTTTTTTCCAGGTGAAAACCTGCCAGGAGTTTGTTTTTTGGTAAGAGTTCACAATTTTCATAATAAAATCTCTTAATGTATTCAGTTCAAAAAGCTACGGTAGGTATGTCACACAATCCACTCACAACAGGGGGCACACCTTGGATTTGGTCATAACCTACGGCCTGTCCTGTAGTGTGCCCTCTGTTGTTGACATGGCTGTGTCAGATCACTATTGTATATTTTTTAACATCACCAGTGTTATTCAACAGGAAGCTCCGGTGAGAACTGTGAGGTAACGATACATAACTCCTGATGTGGCTGCTAATTTTATCAACATTGTAGACCAAATTCCCGCTCAAATTTTACCTGCATCATGTGATGCAAAATTTTAGCAACAGATTAAGGACAGCACGCTCCATTTAAAACAAAAACTGTGAAAACCAAAGCTACAGCACCATGGAGAAATGAAAGAATCAAAGTCATGAAACTGGCATGCAGGAGAGCGGAGAGGTAGTGGAGAAAAATTAAACTAACTGTACATCAAGAGATCTTTAAGGAACAACTAAGGATGTACAACAATGCGCTAAAACAAGCTAGAACCCTCCACTTCTCAAACATAATTATACAAAATAAAAATTACCCCAAATGTCTTTTTAACACAATAGACTCTATAAAGAATAACGATTCTCAGAGGTCCTCCATGCCAGCATCAAAGGCTACATGTGAGAGTTTTGCAGACCACTTCAGGAGTAAAATCAATGTTTTTAGATCTAGTCTTTTAACTCAAAAAGAATTTGACATTAATGAATCTATAGCATTGTGTTCATAAGGGGAAACACTGGAAGGTTTTGTCCAGGTTGATGCTGTGGCACTTAGTCGAGTTTTCTCCCAGTTAAAGCCAACCAGGTGTCTTCCCCGTTGCCTTTAGAACTGCAGTGGTGAGGCCTCTTCTGAAGAAGAGTAATTTAGATCCTAAAACCTTTGATAACTATCGACCAATATCCAACTTACCATTTCTCATTAAGATCACAGAAAAAACAGTTTTTGTCTAACTAAATGATTCTTTTCAAATAGGAACAATATCTATGAAAAATATCAATCTGGCTTTACGACAAAAAACAGTACAGAGACAGCCCTTGTTAAAATAGTAAATGATATTAGAAGTAACCTAGATTCTCAGAAACTCTCAGTCCTGGTACTACTGGATCTGAGTGCTGCATTTGATACAGTAGATCATAATATTCTGCTTAACAGTCTGAGAAGTCTGGGCCTCTCCGGTACTGTTCTGAAATGGTTTTAGTCCTATCTCACAGACAGAAGATTTTACATAAGTGTGGATACATTCTCCTCAATGGCCTATGAAGTCAATTGTGGGGTCCCCCAAGGATCAATATTAGGCCCACTACTTTTTAATTTATTTATGCGCCCACTTGGGGACGTCATCAGGAGGCATGGCGTTTGTTTTCATAGCTACGCTGATGACACAACTTTACATCGCAGTGTCTCCAGATAACAAAGAGTCAGTAAACGTTCTTTTAAACTGTATTTTAGACATGAAGTCATGGATGGCAGGGGATTTCTTACAGCTCAATCAGGACAAAACAGAGGTTTTAGTGATCGGCTCTGAAGACAAGAGAGGGACTGTTTTATCAAAACTAATAAACTATAAAACTCCTCAATGTGTGAAAAACCTGGGTGTCATTTTTGACTCTGAGATTAATTTTATTACACAGATTAAAAATATAACAAAGATGGGATTTTATCATCTTAAAAACATTGCCAGAGTCCCCCCATTTCTCTCTCTCGCCAGTACAAAGGTCCTGATGCATGCTTTTATTTCCAACAGATTAGATTACTGTAATGCCCTGCTCTCTGGTCTTCCCAGGAAAAGGACATCAAACCTTCAACTATTACAAAACTCAGCCGCATACATGCTGACGAGGACCGGGGGCAGGAACATATTACACCAATTTTAAAATCACTGCATTGGCTCCCTGTGCAATTCAGAATTGATTTCAAAATTCTTTTATTGGTTTATAAATGGTTTTATGGTCTTGAGCCATCTTGATAGAATTTTAAGGTATGAGCCCTGAGGTCCTCTGGTACAGGCCTTTTGGTTATTCCAAAAGTTAGAAGTAAAACGTACGGCGAGGCCTCTTTCAGTTACTATGCATCTCACCTGTGGAACAGCCTCCCAGAGAGCCTCAGAGACTGTTCATGTTTCTAAAGGAAGGCTCAAGACCTACCTTTTTAATTTGGATTTTAGTTGGAATTTAGGAACTTACTGACATTTAAATAATTCTTTATTTTTTAATTTCCTTAATTTTTGCCCCCACTCTTACTTAATTGTATCTCTTTGTTATTACTTATCTTTTTATTTAATTAATTATTTAATAATTCATTTACATATGTATTTTGTTACTAATTGCTTTTTAACTCTATTTTCTTTTTACTTATTTGTACTTTTACGTAATTTATCCCTTTTACATTTTGTCTTAACTCCAGTGTTTTCCTCATGGGGACCTCCAAATCAGTGACAGTCTTCTTAGTGAACAGAGTCGCTACACTGGGATCTACCGGGTCTGGTTTCTTGTTTTGATCAGGCGGATCCTATGTTGGCTTCCTCTATGAACGTAAGTGAGGGGTAACTGATGTGGACAGGTCCCTAACATATCGTTTCCCCACTTAGTATCAAGCCAGATTTCACTTCATATTAATTCTCTTTTCATATTTTGATGTATCATTTTATGATTTATTGTGTTGTATGTAAGTGTGTGGGGGCGTTGTGTGTGTCGGGTGGGGCGCCTGAATGTCTGATTAATTTAGTCTGGATGTTTGGCATTTAAATTTGGAAATGTTTTTAATGTGAAGCACTTTCAGCTTCATTTGTTGGAAAAGTGCTCTTTAATTAGAGCATGATTTGATTTGATGTGAAAACTGTTGTCCAAAATCAAACAAAATTGGATGGAAATTTAAAAAATCTATTATTTCAAATTGTAAATTAAATTATGAAGTTGAGAATCAAAGCAATATATATATAGTCTTGAGACTGACTATGCTGTCATCTGCGTGGTGCAGAACACCCGTAAGCTGAAAAACAGAAGGGATGCCTCATAGCCCATAGTCTGGCAAGGCCTCCAACTATCTGCAACAAGAAACCCCTACAGGAAACAGCTATCATCTCATTTTACTACCCATTTTAAAATGTCAGTTTAGCCTTGAACATGAGTATCACATTTAAAAGAAAATAAAGTTTTTTGACTCAAAAGAAATAAGAAGTTTTGCAGTTGACTGCGGTGGTTGTAAACTTCCACACAAATGTCCACACTCATGGACTTCACAGAACTGATAGAAAATTCCCAGATAAACTTTTCAAAAATAAAGGAGAGTCTTGCTTCATCGTTCCCCTCCTCCTCCTCCTCAGTCAGAGCAAACATCTCAACTCCCTGTTAGAGTTTTGGTGCACTTTCACATGCTCTGACCAGAACACACCTCTCTGTGAGGATTAGAAATGAACAAATGAGTTGTTTTTAAACAGAAGAAGCATTTTTACAGCTCTGAAGAGTATGTGCAGTGAGAGTACACAGCAAAAATTGAATCTTAAGAAAGAACAAAAAAAAGAAATATTGTCTTGCAAGAAAAATAATCTTCTCAAGAAAGTTTTTCAATAGCAAAATAATCTTAGTTTGAGAAAACATGTCTTGGTGACTAGAATTTTTTAAATAAGAACTCTTCTTGGTAATTTTTTATTTTCCCACAAGCAGATTTTTTTCCTATTTAAAGAAAATCTGCCAATGGGGTAAGAACTTTTAATTTATTTATAAGGGACCTGTTTTTGAAGTGCACAGCGCCTGATGAAACCAGTTTATCCAAATTCAGGCATATTTGACTCAACCTGCTGGTTTTCCCTCTTCACATTTGGGCCTCAGTCTTACATACCTCTCCCAGAGTCCAACAGTGGACTGAACAGTTTGGATTCTGGCTGAGACACTGGACAGCAGAATGGAAGCAAGAATGACAGCAAAGATAAGATGTACGAGTCAAAAGCAGGCCCAAGAGCTGGGTTGAAATCCTTATTAAATCTGTCCCTCTCACCTGCTTTGACATCATCTGTTGAGCCAGAAAGAAAACAGCAACAGCAGGAATTCACTTCAACTCAAACTTTACAGTTACAGCATTCAAGGGGCAAGAACAATCTAAAATAACCACGTCGATTTTTTAGATCCAAGAACATTAACAGATAATACATAGATTATTCCAACATGCTATTAGAAACAGCTGCGAGATTCCCTCAGAATGTGTTGATGGGACACTTTTCCAGCGTCTCAGCCAGTGTCTGTGTGTTTGTTGTGGATCTGTTGCGAAGTAGAGCTGAGTGTGTGGGAGTTCAGCCACAGGGTGCTGAGGATTTATTGGCCTGTTCAAGAAGCCCTGACACACCGACAGCTGAGGTGAGGAAAATAAATGTACCGGTAATGCTGGACTTCATAGGAGAGGTGAGGACAGGAGTAGAGACGCCTGCGGCAGCGTGTAAGCAACAGAAACAGGAGAGAACAAATCATTTCATTTGGTTTTAGAACGCAAATGCAACCAGATGTTTACGGTTTGTTTTCAATCAAACTGGACCCACATGTTTATTGCAAGACTGATCTCTGAGCTTTGCAATGGCTTCTTCAGAGCTCATTTAGCCACTCTACAGCTTCTATAGAAGGATATTTTCAACAACATGACAGTACCACCCCTATGCTTCGCAGTTGGGATGGTGTTTTGAGGTTTGCAAAGTTTTGATGATGATCATCTTACTAGAATTATGGTCACATATACCAAAATGCCACCACGTGGCGACCTAAAGGCACGTTTTTTTTTTTTTTCTAAACACAATTACATTTTAGCAAAGAGGAAATAAAGCATGAATGAACTGGGATCATCCTAGAATGTGATAGCTCCGATGCCCTTACTGCTACTTGGTCTACTTGGTTCCATATGCTGCATGTAAACATGTTATTCTGCCTCATAAATCCATTTTTTGGTTTGGAAGAACTCAAACAGAAACCAGGTTCCAGCAGAATGCTAACTATTCTACCATTTGAACATCTGTGAGATTTAGAGAATCCAGAGAAAAAAATGAATGTTATCAAAGCAATAAATGTCACAGAAACAACAAAAATGAACATGGCTGCTTATTACATACCACATTAAATCACATCTTTATTTCATGTTGGATGTAGTGGTTGAAACTACATGAAATCAGACTTTCTATAATGTCTTTACAGTGTCTTACCAGCGCTGCCTTCTCTGCTTCCTCTGCGACCTCTGGAGCTGCTCTCCCGCCCCGACTTCACCCTCTGCCCCACAGAAAAATGAAAAACATGTCAGCCTGGACCAGGAAAATTCATATAAAACTGCAGAGAGGATCAGAAATGACTACAAACAGATTTATAATCTAATCCCCCTCAAAGACAAGTCTTTGAATCTGGATTAAACTTAACTGCTAATTACATATTTACAGAAAAATGGAACATGACAAAATGAAAGAACAGATCTAAAAATTCTTTTTTTTGTTCTAGTGACTTCCTAGCAGCATTTGGTAAGACCTATGAAGTAAAACGAATTTTTCAGGGGATAAACGAATGCAAAAATGAACGCAAATCACAGAAGGCTACTTTGAAAACATTTTTTTTAGCTCTAGTAATGCAGTACAAATCACCATTATAATGCTTTTAGTTATTTCTCAAAAAAGAGTTCAATGTTTCAACACTTGAGGACCATCTGCTTTTTATTTAAGGAAGTCTCACAACAGTTCTTTTTTTAGATGGAAAAGTTGAAATAAAGACCTGTCCTGACGTTTTCCAAGCTTTGATTGAGAGGCTGCATTGAGCAAAGTTCAGCTCACATCAATCTTCACCCTAATGTGGATTTAAGGGATTTTACTCAGTAGTTTATAGTGTTATAACAAAAAAACTTTGAAGCTAAAAAACTCAGAGATCCTATACTGATTAATCATTTGTTTTAAATACTTTAATTGCTATGAATTTTCATTTTGTTCTGTTTCCAGTTCAGTAGAGACTCATGCGTGCTTTAGAAGGAGCAGAAAAATGATTAGAAAAAGGATTAATTGAAATGAAGAAGAGACTAGTTAGGCAGTTGTTTGGTAATTTTGGTTCTTTATCACTAATGTCTCAAAAGTCAGACTGCAGCAAGAATTTCTGGGTTTTAGGCTAGATTTATAAATATATTAAAAAACAACAACTACCAAACCATCCTTGCAGGTGTTGTTTAGAAAACTGTACCCGTACAAAAGACCCAAATGTATTAAAGACCCACTTCACAACAAAAATACAATGAAAATTATGTTTTTTTAACATATTCCTGTAACATTTTCTCTGATGATGGAGAACATAAATAAATAAAAATAACCTTAAAATTGAATTTCTGAGTATGTCTTTATTCAAACTGTTGTTAATCAGGAGCATACAAAAAAAAAGATTGTTGTGACCTCTATACAACAATCAGAAAGCCACAAGCTTCCTGCTCTTCCTGGGCTACTGGGAACCTTTTGAAAATAGATGAAAAGATGATCGGTGTGGGATTTTAAGTCCCATCCAGCAAAGCAAACAGGCTCACAGGATAAGGTCAGTGAGAAAGGCCATAAACCCCAAAGGCATGCAATACAAAAGCTCCAGATAGCATCTTCTGTCATCACAGTTGAATTTAAGGACATCCTTCTTGCAGTTCTGCTGCAATAGGACACATCTGTGTTTTCAGTTAGCGAGATTATAAAGAGGAAAATGACAGCTGCAAAGGTGATGACGACATTTATGGAAAAATGACTACAGCAGCTAATCCAGTTAACATCTAAGCTTGTAGAAATGAACAGAAAAGACCTGCTCTCTGATTTCCTTCGCCTTCTCTGCCTTCTTCAGCTTCATGTCGTAATCGTGGACCTCCTTCAGGCCCATATCAGTGGACAACCTCACCAGGAAATTCAGGCCTGCATAGCAAACGTCCATTATTATCTTTCATTCTGCTTCTGTTTAGGCATCTACTTGGAAAAAGGTGTGAAAAACAAAAAATTGTTACAGTCGACGTTATCTGGAAACTTGCGGTGGATGCTTTGATAGGTTTCAAGAGCTTTCTGGTAGTTTCCTAAAAACATATATAAACAAAATAATTTTTACAATTTTTAGGCACTTTCCAAAACTCTTTGCATTCTGACCTTGATTTTTATTGACAAAACAATGAAAAAAAAAAGGTGGATTCTCACCGCTTCTTCTGTAGCAGCTTGCCACCATCAGCTGCCACTTCACTTGGGTGGGTCTGAAGAACATGAAAGAGAAGTATCCAGTCAGTGTGAAACAACCCAAAATCCAGAAAAGTTTAGGCCTTATTACATTTGATTGGAACAAAAGCTACAAGGAGAACCAAATTAAAGCTTGAAATCAAAGCCACATTTTGCTTAACTGATGTGGTGATAATGACTAGGAGTCTAGATGTTGTTGTTGTGTTTTACTCCATCCTAACAACTTCTTTTACTTCTACTCATCCTTTACTTACTCATTCATTCATTTTCCAATCCGCTTTATCCCTTTCGGGGTCACGGGGTTGCCGGAGCCTAACCCGGCTACTCATGGGCGAAGGCAGGGTACACCCCTGGACTGGTCGCCAGTCTGTCGCAGGGGCCACAATCACACACCCACACACACACACTCACATTCACACCTAGGGACAATTTAGAGTAACCAATTAACCTATGAAGCATGTTTTTGGACGGTGGGAGGAAGCCGGAGTACCCGGAGAAAACCCACGCATGCACGGGGAGAACATGCAAACTCCACACAGAAAGGTCCCCCAGCCAGGACTTGAACCGGGAACCTTCTGCGCCACCGTGCAGCCCTCCTTTACTTACTGAGATGTTAAAAACTCACTCTGATCATCTTTAGAAGTGTTCCCAGAGGCCAATTAAAAAAAAAAAGAATCCTTTTCTAGGACATAGTTTCTGCAGAGCGGCAGTTGTTCATCAGAAATTCACCTCTGAGTTGTGGCCAGGACTGTGGAGCAACCCCACCCCCACTTCCCCTCCCCATTGCTGAGAGCTTGGAATAGGGAGCTTGTGGCCCTACCATCTTATGGTATTATCTATGAAACAGATAAGCTCTTTCCTAAAAAAATATATATTTTAAGTCTGCTCCTGATTCACAGTGATTTGAATGAAGAAATACTCAGAATTGCAATTTTAAGGTTAATTTTCTTTGTCTATCCTCCATCATTAGAAAAATGCCACAAGACCATCAGAGTGGATCTTTAAATTAATTACATTTGCACTCAGCTCAGAAAGCCTTTTTAAATGTCATATAAGCAGTGAATTTAGTTTCCTTGGCTCCTTCCTTCACTGCTCATTTCCCTCAGACAAACATCAGTTTTTGTTTCACGCTGTCTATTTGTGAAACCTTCTAGCTGAAACACAGTCGTTGTGTGAAAGAGTAAAAAAGGTAAACAAAGGAAAGGTTCCTGACTGTGATTTTGTTAAAGCCATCATACTTTACCATTATAACTTACTGTATAAGAGTGGCTCTATCAAAATACTGAATGGCTTTCTCACAGAACTTGGTATCGATGTAGTAAGTCCCCAGCCATGTGATCACGTTGATGTTGGAGGGAAAGTACCTGAAAGACTGAACAGCATGTCAGAAACTTCTCATTTACTGGAGAGACAAACACTATCATGGAGAAAAAAAATAGTCTCAATAGATTGGTGTGGGCATAATACCATATATCTTCCAATAGTAGCCCTGGAATTTATTCCAAAATTTGGCAGCTGGCCTGGCGTTTATTAGAGAACGGCGTCTATTCCATCACAGACAGAATGGTGATGGCTAATGGGTTCATTTTGCAATCAAATTTAGTCAAGAAATGCAGACAACACTGGATTAACATTTCAGGATTTATTGAAATGATGAGAACATGGTATCATGTACTGATTGCACTTTTCTCTTTGAAGCATCATAAGTCTCCGTATCAAAAATCCTCTTTACTTTCATGCCAATCATTTTCCTGGAGATATGCGCACCTTTCCCTCTTTGCTCAATAATCCATATTGGAAATTCTTCTTCATGAGTTTGTCGCTAGTTTTCTTTGCATCTCTACCAGGACATCATTGCTTGTTGCTCTTTTTCTTGCAGCTGTCTTCTCCAGATCACCCATGTGCTTGCAGGATTCTTGGATAGGCTATGGATCCACCCCAAAATGTGGTGCAGATTCCTCACCAGAATGTTATTTGGTGTATGCCACCACACGACCTTTAAACGCTAAGTAGAATGAGCGTTGATTGGCCATCGCTGCACTGGCTCACGGCCATTATATACATGTCTATGCTCATAACACAAATACAACAGACACCCGGTGTCTGCACGACTGTGCACGAGCGGTGTGTGTGTGTCTTAAAGGCCACTATTAGAGACCAGTGTCTAATAATAATAAACACAGATCTATTTTAGATCTGTGTTTCAGATCAAAATAGATCTATTTTTCACAGATCATAGTTGAGCCTCTTTTCATGTCTCCAAGATTAGTGTGTAAATGATGTGTTTATAGGGCTTATACCATGCTTTTCTTAAGCCTTTAAAGTGAACAATATCCATCTTTAAAACACTCAAAACTTTTTTTAAAAGTCTTCCAGAACTAATCACTCCCTCCCGGCAGCGCCACCCCTGAGAGCGCCTCCGGTGCAGAGCTCTTTCTCGAGCAGGCAGCACGAGGTCCTTCTCCAGATCCAGAGAACGGAGCGGGGCGTAGGGCTGACTGACCCTCTCCGCTCTGGGTATGGAGAAGGACCTCATGCTGTCTGCTATCGCCGTGATTGGGGATCTCAGCTCGAGGAAGAGCTCAGTGCTTTCACTGTATAAGAGACGCTGCCAGGGGCTGATGACCCAGCATTCTAGAAGCATTTAAACGCACCATCTACACACAAATCTAGTAAATGCAGTTTTGTATGTGTATATCAGGTGATTGGTGCGTCCTAAAGATTTGTATGGGTAGGAGGATTTTTGACTTTGTAGTAAGTTTTCAGCTGGTGTAATTTCAAGTTGCACATGCGTAAACTGGATTTTGTATGTTTTTGATATTTCAGTGTCCTTGCGAAGACACAATTGCAAGTACACACAGTTTTGCACAAAATGCCTTGTATGAGTTACAAATCAAGAATTGCGTGCACACAAATCCCGTGAGTCTATTTCTCCTATATACTAGCCTTTATACATAAGTTTGCAGAAATGAAAACATTGGGTTTCTTGTCATACCTCATTGTAATAGTGTAGGGCCTGGGACTTCTCTCCCTCATCGTTGTGCAGCTTTCCCAGTTTTGCGAGAACGTGTGGGTCAGTGGGAGTCACGCTGTTGACCTGCATCAGCCACTCGATTGCCTGGTGAGGATCTTCCAGCTGCTCATAGCTGACATTAAAACATCAAGGGCTAATATGTGATACATAATAGAAATACAATTTCCATGACCTGAAAAACGATCTTGAAGAAAACACCAGCTGTTTCAGAGCATAAAGAAAAACAGATTTTTAAAGTTTTTCAAACAGACTTTTGACAAAGATACAGGTCAGCTATTTGACACATGACTTGGGCACTGTTCCTCAGAATGGCATTAAGCTTCAGGAAGCAGTCCAGGGCATCTTCCAGGCGGTTCAGTCTCTTATATGTCAAACCTGAAGTCAAATAAAGAAGAAAATAAATTCAGTTTTTGTTGTAAACTGTTCAACACAAGTTCATTTAAGCTATCGTTGCTCGTATAAAGATTCAAATGAAAGACATTTTCACTGTTTTAGTACCCCATAATGAACTGTGATATTACCTAGGTTGTAGAGGCCTTCAGTGCAGGATGAATCATTCTTCAGAGCTTCTTTGAAGAACTCTGCAGCCTTTTCATAATCCTGTTTGACAAACTCCGTATTGCCCTTGTTGATGAGAGCAGCCGGGTTGTAGCGATTAGCGTTCATAGCAAGATCTGCATATCGATCAGCCTGCTCGTAATCTTTCTCCTGGAAGGGGTCAAATGGTAGATGATGAAAACAGAGAAAATGATCAGATCCTAACATTTCCATGATAAATGTCCCATTTTAAAAAAATACTTCAGGTATTTAAGCAAACTTTTACCAGGAAATAGATGAAGGAAAGATTTGTGGCTGCTGCGCTCTTCACTCTGCTGTCCTTTTTTTCAAAAGTCTTTAGTGTTTCCACTGCCTGATTACACAACAACCAGAATGATTAGAAACAGGTCATTTCCTTTTTTCTCATCCAGAGGAATTTAACAACATAACCCACGTGTGACCCTTTTCCCTTTTAGATGGGCCTTCTACAACTAGAACTACAACTTCTATGGGAGAGGATTCACTTTTGACCTCTTTTACCACTTTAAATACAAAGTCAAGGATGGAGACTTGTATGCAACAGTTGAAACATTCACAACCAAGAGCCAGACCACAGCTGTTACTCATTTCATATTAAACTGTGTTCAAGCAGTGCATGCTTTTACTGTAGTCTTTTAAGATGCGGCCCATTAAACTATTTAATCTGGCCCGCCAAACTGCAACAAATTATATTGATAATCCTGTGTCTCCCCATGGATGGTGCACTACAAATAAATTGACCTTTGTTTGGGTGCAGAAAATTTTTCTACATTTATGTGTTGTTGGAAGATTTGCTGTTTTTCTGATGTTCATGTGTGTTTTCTGAGTCAGACAGACATTTTCCAATCATTCCAACAACACATTTAATCAAAATTAAAACATGTTTTGTCCAAAATTTGTCATTTTTTTTCCTCTTTTATAAATTGGGTTACCAAAACACTCCACACTTCTGCTTCTGGTCCGGTCCTTCAGTCAAATGTTATAATCCTTTGTGGTCAACGACTCAAAAAGTTTGCTCACCCCTGCTCTAAGACCGTCTCCTGAATCAAATCCTTTCAAATCCACTGAGTCATTACTCAACTAAACTTCTATTTTTTTCATATTTCAAATTCAAAACAAGGTTTGCTTATTGCTCTAAAAGCTTTGGATCAAGGAAACATTGACGAGTTACTGGTGTATTAATATTCAAAGCAAGCTTGTGTTTATTAGAATAATATTTGTTTATACAATCTGTACCTCTATACTTATCATATGCAAGATTGTTGGATGTTTTCTAGGATCTAAATATAAATTCTTTATATTTTGGGGATTTCTTCATCAAAAAGTAAAACAAGAAAAAATCTGCTCACTGTTAAGATCTATAATTTTACCAGACCATTTAAGTAAATATTATTGTCAAAAACATCAAACACTAAACATAAACAATTCCATGGTTCTATTTTATTTTGAACAATTTAAGTCACACTCCAATCATCTTTTGATCTATTTTGGAAGTGTTTCCAGCAGTCTTTTAATTAAGGGGGTTAATTATGCCGCTTTCTGCCAAAATAAAAAAGGCTTGTGTTATTTTCTAGGACATAGTTTCTGCAGAGACCCACGGCTGAGAGCTATGAGAAGGGAGCTCGACAGTCTGAGACACAACACATTTTCAGTTTTAAAAGTATGGATGGTATGCAGGAATCCTTTAGCTTTCACTAAATTTAAAAAGCTGCATCTTCACATTGTCAAGAAACCACAACAGCCAAAAGGAGATGATAGATGCAGGAAGCAGACATACCTCATTCTTTTTGCATGCAGATGGGAAAGAAATAAGAAAAGCAAAGAAAGACTTGAGGCTGACATGAAGGAAAAATGTGAACTCAGATTCTTTGATCAACATTTTCATGATGAAAAAGAAAACATATGAATTGTGATTGTTTTAAACTACTGTACTTAAAAAAAAGAGAACAACTGTCTTAACCCTCAGTTGACCTTGAACTCACTTGTGAGTTTGCAAAACCCATCAGCTGTTTATAATGGCGCAGGAATGAAATCGAGCACCCTGTTAACGTTGTTTTCACTCAAAATTTAACATGAAGGTTTAAAAAAGCTTCGAACATTTTGGTTTAAAACAACCATAACGAGTTATGACATTAAATTGTGATATTCCTAATAAATCCTTCTTATATAACTTCTAAGTAGAGACCTGGTTTTTTAGACAATGTTTCACATTGTTTTGACCTCGTCTTTA
Organism: Adrianichthys oophorus; assembly: GCA_036245035.1. Taxonomy (NCBI): domain Eukaryota; kingdom Metazoa; phylum Chordata; class Actinopteri; order Beloniformes; family Adrianichthyidae; genus Adrianichthys; species Adrianichthys oophorus. The sequence goes on from BSAI01000005.1 coordinate 4,488,907, forward strand.
CTTTGTGGATTTATACATTTAATTTGCCTTTACAAATTTGATTTGTTTGTTATAAAACAGTTTATTTTTCATTTTTCTTATTTTTGCAGCAAAAAAAGACCAAATATATCACATGGAATTAAGCTTTTTTGGACAGTTTCAGGTTTGGAACATTATTTTGCAATATAATAAAAATATATCTGTTCAAAAAAATTTGGGGTTGTACTAAAACATGGATATCATGTACTGTCACAAAAGCAGTTTTAACGATAAACATTAGAGCAAATTGTAAAGTAGAAAAAAATATATCAAAAAGGGTTAGTAAAATAACAATGAACAGAACACATTGCATTCATAAAATCTACTCAATTCATCAATTAGATTTTTGGTCAAAATTACACCAGCTGGAGAACTGTTAAGGTGTGATGCTGCAGATATGGATGGACTCACCTGGTTGAAGTCCTTCTGTCTGAGATATGTAATGGCTTTGTTGATCTCCAGATCGTTGGCAAGCTCAACATACTGGGAAGCCTTCACCATGTCCACACACCTAAAAAGCAAGTGACTTTTTATGTAACAACAAAAAAAACACTCGGGGCGTGACTTACTAAAGGTTTGTGTGTCCAAACTTGACAACAAGATGCATGTGATTCACTGACCACAATGAGTCAGTTAAGTGTAAAAATTGTAAAAGTCATCCATGTATGCATAAAAGTGTTTTTGGCAGAAAGCGCAAATAGCTGAGATGACAGATGTAAACTTAGTGCACATTATGTGATTTATGAAACACAAGACAAGCTCATCGCAGCTGTTCTGCATCTACAATAAATGTGAGAAATCATCTTGCACATATGTTACTTCATTGTTTTAAGGAGATCTCAATACAACTGAAGCTGACAGAAATAATCATTTCTGCTCATGTGAATCCAGTAGAATGACAGATTTAAATCTAAACTCTACAAGTCAGTGTTTTTCAATTTTTTTTAACCAAGGTTCAAATTTTCCTTGATAAAAATCATTCTTATCGAATTAACTTGAATAAGAACCAAATAAATACATAAAAAGTCTTTCATATTTCAGTGTGAAGCCTGGACCTGTTTGGACGAAAACAGAGCTGAACTCCTGTCAGAGGTAAAATTTTTTCTACCTTTTACAAAATCAGGAAAGGTTTTTGCAATGGAATACTTTCATTTCTTCCCAGTAAACACAAATACATCTAAATACCATCCATCATACTAAGGGAATGTAAGGCAATGTAGAGTAACTAATTAACCTATGAAGTATGTTTTTGGACAGTGGGAGGACGCCGGAGTCTCTGGAGAAACCTCATGCATGCACGTGGAGAACATACAAACTCCACACAGAAAGGTCCCAGCTGGGACATGAACCGGAGCCTTCTTGCTGTGAGGCAAGAGCGCTAACCACTGTGCAACTGTCTAAATGTCAGATAAAATGTACCGATCTTCAAGTTTCCAGACCACAATGTTACAAGCCAGGCAAACATTGGCAAACTCCTGATTCTGCTCAGGACAAATGTTCTCCGCCCTTTTCATTACGCAGTGTTTAATAAATTCCCAATCAGTAAAAGGTTTGCTGTGTTTGGCAATCAGTGTTGTTGGTTTGGCATCTTCATTTGACACACAGGTTCTTCAGAAAACACTGCTGTGCTGTAAAAACACTTTGTAGCCGTTTAAATTATTTGCACCTCTTTCTTTTCCAGTTAGGTGGTCAAAGTTGGCATCATTCGTCTGGTTCTGCCTCTTGATATTCAACTTATTGAAAACAGCCACAGTCTCTTGGCATATTAGGCAGACACAGTTGTTTCATTTTTCACAAAAACAAAAAATACTCAAATTTTCACTTGTCCTGGAAGCAGTGGTCCTCGCTGCCAACTTTCCCTTTTTTATAGTTGAAATTTTAGAAATGGGCTAGAAAGTGTAACTGAAACGTCACACAGCAGCGTTGCCACAGGTTTATAATGTAATTTAGCCAATCAATCAAGAAATTGGACATAATAGTTTTTAGAAAGTGCCAGGAGCATATTATTAATTTTATGACAGGAGCTTGGGGCCCACTGGAAATTTGGAATCCGGGCCACATTCGGCCCATGGACTGGACGTTGGACATGCCTGCTTTAATGTTTATTTGAATGTTTACAACAAACTAATACAAACCAGTCAAATCCACTGGCAAATGAGGTCTCAATGGCCGGGGCGATAAGCTTAGCTGCTGTCATGATGTACTTCTCTGCCTGGGCTTTTCTGTGAACAACACAGGAATGGACATGAAAACTATCCCATTCAGTTAGCCAACTTGGCAACAAATCTACTCAGCGCTGGAGTTTTCCTTACACGTCTCTTTCCATCTGGTAAAGCTTATCATTCTTGATGGCATCAATAACCATATTAGTGCTGGTGTCATCCTGAAAGAACCAAAAGGACAGGTCTCAATGCAGAATGCTAAATTCACTATATTTGTATGTGTTGCACAATGACATTCATGCATGATAAGGAGAAGACATTGCACAGATGTGAGTAAGCAGTCAAACAGGAAGCCATTTGTTTTTTCCAGAATTCAGCAGGGGCCAAAATGCTCCAGCAGAAAAAATAAAAATCACACTCAGCATTTGGCAAGTTTTCCTGATGACAGACCTGTTTGCTGCCCAATGAAACCAACACCAATATATTCAGGGTAGAGTTTCTCTTATACTAATACTTCCATCACAGTTCAGTGCAGAGTGAAACTACCGATGAATGCTTGTTCAAAGTCTGAACATTTCTTTAAAGACAGGGGACTTTGTGTTAAGTGAGTGAAGGAAGTAAAACGATTTAATTTGAAAAAAAGAGTGAAGCTATGGTCATGCGAAACAATTTAAAGTGTGTTTTATCATTTCACAGTTCAGAAAGTAACAGCAAAAACATGTAAACTGTTCAAATTACTGCAGAAGTCAGCAAAAAGTTAAACCCACTGATTCATATTAATGAAAATATGCATCAAACCACTTTTTCTCCAAATTTACCTTAATTTAGCATCTACTTAAAGCAAAAGCACAAGTGCCATAAGTGGAATTTTTTTCATAGTTCGAAATAAAGTCAGGCGTCAAGGGGTTAATGTTTTTTTGTTTTTTATGTCCTTAAAAAAACATGTAACTGTGCAAAAATCCCTTTCTCCTTGCTTTAGCCATGTCTTGATATCCTCATAATCTCTGCAATAAAATCTTTTCTTCTCCTCCCAGTTCCTTAGGTGAAGTTATTCTGCCCCCACCAGCTAGAAACAAACTTTCCATTTTTTAAGCTTTATAGATATACGCTGACTTACATAGCTGCCAAAGATTGACTGTATATGAGAACTGGATTGAGAAATAAACAGCCATTACTCAGTCATTATAAATATTAGAATTCCATTCTTTCTCTGCTACCCTTTTTTAACATGTTCTTGCTATTCCTATTATTTATTCCTTTTTCAATTTTTTTTCTTTAATGCAAGTTATTCAGTCATAAACTGGCCAATCAGAAGCCTCAGTAAAAGTATGTGGTGTCACTTCGAACGTTGGAAACTTTTGACAGATATCCTGTAGCCCGCTTTTAAGTGATAGGGGGTGTGGCCTTCCAACAAGCACACTCTTACAACAGTGAGAGTGGTTGTCACTGAAAATATGATGCAGACCAACTCTGACCAATCACTGCTTACAGACGTTGTCTGGATCGAACATGGCGGCATTTTGTTAGAGCCAAATGTAAGTCGTTTTCTATGGGTGATGTTACACTCAACTCAGTCCAGTTTTTATTGACAGTGAATGCTAACTAATAACGGTTTAATCATATGTGTTTTTTCTTTTAAACTAGGTAAGTGGTGGTAGATCCATGGATATACATGCCAGATCAGATTTTCTGTCACCACTTTGTACTTTACAGACACACAGTCAGAGCATTTAAGGACTTTTGGGGATGAGAAGTATAGCAAATATGAATCTAACTGTGAGTTGAAACAGAAGTCAACATCGAGTGAATTTAGCTGTTACCCACAGTGGCTGGAATGTATTTGTCCTCGTCATCGATTCCCAGAGGAACAGAGATGAGCTTCTGAAAGGCCTTCTTCATCCTCTCCCTGTCTCCAGTGGCGTAGTTGCACAGCGTAAGGTTGAAGCCAGTTTTGATGTTGGGGCTCTCTCTCATAATGTGCTCAAAGGACATGATGGCATCTGAATACTGGCCCATCCGCACAAACACCACTCCGATGTTCTGCATGATTTTGATCCTCATTTCCTTATGAGCGTTGTAAATCTGATCCAATGCCATGCGGTAGAACTTGATAGCTTTTGGATAGTTCTTCTGCTTAAAGTAAATGTTGGCCATGTTGATTTTCAGACGGCCTGAAGAAAAAGCACGGTTAGTTTAAGGGGAAACTGTAGAATGAAAGCAAGTACTGGACCACGGAAAGAATAGTTGCAAATGCTTTGTTGCAACTAATTGAGGATCCGTAATAAAAAAAAACAAAAAATACTTTCCTCAAAGTCACAGTCCCAATCACACACACAATGATTGTGGCTCCGCTGCTGAAAACTGGCACCAACCTACCACCAGAGGCAATGTGGGGTTCAGTGTTTGGCCTAAGGACACTTCGACACATGGGCAGGCAAGGCGGGAATCTGACCTGCAATCTTCTGATCAGAGTTCGACCGCCCTACCGCTGCACCAAGGCCGCACCATTGCCAACTTAAATAAATGGCAACAATTGCTAGAGAGCGATGTAGGTCTGTGTATTTACTTCTGACAGCAATGCAGAAGAAGAAGTGCTGCTGAGTCTAAAATAATGCCGGGCTCAACTGAATTGTTCCAAAGCCACAAAGTTATCAAAGGATTTAGTGGTTTGAAGTAAAAAAAAGAGTTTAGTTGACTTGTTAGCATGCTCTTTATGATATAGTTATCTGAATAATTGTTCATATGTTACTAGAATAATAGATTCCTCCTATGTTTCATGAAGCTAAAAAAGCATTAATGTGTTCCAGTAGTGAAGTGTGAAGATATTCAGTCTGTTATTGCTATCTATTTTGTTATTATGATTTGTCTTTCGAGGTAAAAAGTTCATTCTTGTTAACATATTTTGTTAAATACATTTCTCTCAAAAGTGCAACTTATACATATCGTCTTTATTATGCTTTTACTTACACTTATACTTGGGAGCGCATTGTCCAAAAAATACGGTTATCACAATGTTTAAAGCAGCTTTATACTCCTTTGGTGTTTTTATTTTCCGTAAAGACATCAGAAAAGAAATGAGTCGAGAATTTAGATGACAAAAAAAAATCCTTGGTTTCACAGGAAGTCCCTTTGTCCTCGTGGCAGGATGTCCTGGTCCACCTGTTTAATCATCACAGCAACCAAACTCGAAAAACACTGACAGTGAGAGTAACACCAGGTGATCTGCTCACCTGGATTATTGAAAATCTTGTTCTTCACAATGACCTGGTATGTGTTTAGGGCTTCTGGGTACATTTCATTGTTTTCATACTGGTTTGCAAGGTTGACCAAAACCTGTCAATAGGAGAAGAATTAAGTAAATACTGTGATAATTACTTTGCTTTATTTGTTACATATTTGTGGCACTCAAATTTTTCAGAATAACATATTTTGCCAAAGATAACACAAGTGAAGAAATGTTATACGTTCTGGTTTGTTTTGATGTCTTTGACGGGATTTGTTGTTTTCTTTAGGCCACTGTGGTCAGTGTCCAAATGTCTTGAATAACACATTGTTTCCTGGAGTTCTAAATCCTATAAAATAGTTTGAGGACATGCATGTATTCCTCAGTGATGTTCTTTCAACATAATTTGATTTTTTAAACTAACTTATTAAACAGCTTCTGTCTTTAGATGCTTTGTTAGGGAAGACTGAGTGAAATCAGGCCTGACAAAATGCAACTTATCCTAGTGACTACCAACAATGCAAATTTGTCTTCTGAAGAGGCCATCTCTCTACTGGAATATCTCCCAACCAACGCATACCGCTAATTTAACTTGTTTTGGTATCTTCAGCTGACATTTGGGGCTTTTCAATTATACCAATGTGAAAGGAATTAAAATTTTTGGTGGGAGGACATTTCATAAATGTGTACTGATGGCACACAATCAAACAAGAAAAAACCCCAGGTAGGTCGACAGGTTAATATTAAATTATAAAATCACTGCTTTTTTTCTTTTTTTTTTTAGCAGAAGTTTTTTTTGGTCTCAAAACACATAATTTTTTTAAAGACAAATTGATCCTAAAATTTGAAATTTTATTCAGAATTTAAGTTGATTGTGATATGGAAACAAGTGGATTTTTAGATAAAATGTATTATTTTTGGGAAAAGGGTGCAAATTTACCAACTTTAATGATATAAAACTCTTTCTTTAGCAAAGCATACTTATTTCAAGACATAACATTTCCAATTACTAGAGCAATAGACCTAAACATGAGAGTTTATTGCCAAGTTCATGATGTCATAAGTGCAGGACATCATAACTTATTTTAAGAAATCTTAGCAAGACAAATTCTTTTAGTTCCATTACAAGGGAAAAAACATCTTATATTCTATATTTTTCTCCTTGTTTTGAGAACAAAAAGTTTTTCAGTGCAAATAATGAACTTACATTAAAAAATGCAATGATTTTATAAAAAGGTACACAAAATAGATGCCAAGCGCCTCTGAAGCCAAACTTGTGTGCTAAATTTAAGCTGCCTCCCCACACCAAAAGTAAACTAATCAAACAGAACAGAAAGGTGAAGAAGAAAACAATCACAAAAGAATTTTTTGGGGAGATCATTGCTTATTTGCTTTAAAAAGCCAAGCAATAATAACAATATTAAAGTAAAGATGAATAAAAAGAAAACCATTATTCTCCATCAGTCTAACTTACAGAGTAGGTGAGGTCTAAATTAATATGATCTCCAGTACTAGACTGCTCCCTCTGCCGTACAAGCGCCCGCTCCTTTCTCCTCGCCTCTTTGGCCTTTTCAAGAGCCTACAGCGGCACATAAAAGACACAAACCCAAAGGCAGATCAGCAGCTGGGATGTAAAGGCTCATGTATGAGGTGAAAAAAACAGAAAAGTTCAAATTCATGTTAAACTAAAGGATAGACAAAAGAAAAACTAACCCTAAGAATCCCAATTATTACTGCGATCTTCCTTTTTTATTAAATATAAAAGATTTTTCTCAATGAGAAATGTCATGTATTCTAACATGAATAGCAGAGCTACAAATATTATATGATAAAAATCAAAGTATAACCGTATACAGGTTGAGCAAAAGAAATGATCTCCCTGACCAACTGTGAGTTGCCACTGCTGTGAGCCATGCAACTCTCCTCAATCAGGTCATTGACTTTCTTCTCCAGGATCTTGATCTTCTCCTCAGGCCTGAAAGATCACAGAACAGAAAATAAATCTGTTAATACCTGTGATCAGGTCGACTGAAGGGCCAACAAAACAAACAGACAGATATAAAAATAATGTCCGTCAGCCAATTTTAAACAGATGAACCATTTAATCAAAGGAATAGCTCACGTGTCCTCGTTCTTTCCTTCAAGAGGAGGTGCGGGACCCCTGTGCTGGGCCAGAGTATCAAATGTAGACCCTGAAAATAAGAGTTTATACCATGCACCGGGTGAATACTCAATTCTGATTGTTTAAGGTGTCCATTATCACTTTTTAATAGACACCTAAAAAAGAAGTTCCGGTCACATAGCTTAAATGTTCTGTATTATTGTGCTGGCCTAAACTGCAGTTCTGGAACAACAGAAACTTTGAACAAAAGTTGACATACATTATTCCACAGTTCATACAACAGCAAGCTAGTAGAACAGATCTCAGTCCTTCAAAAGGCTCTATGATGGACATACAGCATCGAATTTGATCATCAACAGCAACGTTACCTTTAGTCTTCAATAGTTCGTTATCTGTCTTTCTGTCTTCCTTACCTTATTGCTTGATACAAAGTTAATATGTGATTTCTAAAGGATTTTACTACTAAATAATACATTGAATTGTTTGTTGATACACATTTAATGATCAGAGTTAATGGTGAATATTTCTTGCAATGAAAACAATTCAGTAAACTACTTGTGGGCTTTGCTTCTTTAAAACAAACTTTTGCTTCATCATCTTGACAAAAACAAGTGGTAAGAGGTGAACTTTCCTCTGAATTTGATGCTGTGGATCAATTAACATTGGCTGCACATTGGCCTCACAGTGAGAAGGTCCCAGTTCAAAGCTGGAAGCTTTCTGCGTGGAGTTTGTTTGTCACCGTGTGCACTCCTGGGAACTTTAGCTTCCTCTCACAGCCCAAAGACATGCTTTGTAGATTGTTACTTTAAATCAGGGGTGGGCATCTCCAGGCCTCGAGGGCCACACTCCTGCATGTTTTTTCAAAACAGTGCTGTAGCGTGTTCTAATTGGCTGGACACTCCTGAACCCGGTAATCAAACTGTCACAATGTGTGATTGAGAGTGTGTACGGGTGTGTGATGGTGTGATCCTGTGATGGGCTAGCGATTTGTGCAGGGTGTACCCTGCCCAACAGTAGCCAGGTTAGGTTCTGGCAGCCCCGTGATCCTGAAAGGGATACACCAGGATCAGAAAATGGATGGACGGATCACCTAACATGATGCAGCAGAGGAATCTCTGCTGCAGCAGAGCGAGGGCGGTGCAGGCTCGGTAGCCATTACCATGACAACGCATTGCACTGTGTATCAAATAGTCCGTTTCTTGTGAAAAATGATTAAAACCCAAAAAATAATAAGAACAAAGTACTAACAAATTTTTAACATTTTTTTTTCATAAGTTACTATGGTATAAGTGAGACAATGACCTTCATGGTTCGCCTCAGACAGTTCACGCCTCAGCATTGTCCATTACTTCTGATTATGAACACCTCGTCGAGCAAGCATTATCCCTTACAAATTACCACCTACCCACACTTGACTTTAAAAATATGTTAATAATTAAAAATACAGAATAGCACTTCATATGTTCTATGTTTCTTCAAATTTACAACTATTTCTTCAAATGATATAAAAGATCTTGAGCACCTACGACTCTCGTGGTTTAGTAAAATAGGTCAGAAGAAAATAACAAATAAATTAACTTTTTGTACTCGACTCCTTTAAACTTACCACGCATCATGGTGGAGGTATAACCTGCAGCTCGGATGGAGGTCATCGGACGAGCAGATCCATCCTGTTACATTTTTTAAAGACAGTACTGTATCATTTCACATGAGTTTTCATTTAACAAAACAAGTCAATGCAGAGAGGCGCCTCATTATTTAGACTCACTCCAATGAAGGTTTGTAAAACACAAACCTTTTGGTGTTTCTTACATATTCTTGTGGCAGTTTTCTCATGATTTAGGACATATATAAAATAATTTGCAATCGAAACTCTGTTTCTGAGTATTTCTTTATTCAAATTGTGATGGATCAGGAGCAGCTAAAAAACCTGCGGTTTGAAAAAGCACGGGATTTTGATCCAGCATCTGTCATGGGCGGGTTCTTTCTAAATTCTCCACTTGCGGACAAATAGATCCATTAACATCTTAATTTTCCTCGTCTGAACTGACATCTATCTTAAAGCTGTACAACTGGATAGCTCCGATATTGCTCAACCTTTTTTTTTTGCTATGCTTATGTTAGCTTGGGGTTGAGGGAGTGTAAACAAAGGAATGCTGGGATATCAACAAAGGGCTACTTCTGCACCAGCAGTCTTGCCCAAAACACAGAGGCAAATTTCTGTGCTGCTCTGCAGAGACTATGTAAAATGAAACAGGCTTTTTGATTTTGACTAAAAACTGCATAGTCATTATTAAAGGAGCACTGGGAACATAGCTGGAGTGAGACTTTAAGAGTAACAACTAATCACTTGCTCACAAAACTAGTTTGAAGTATTTGCAGATGTTCCAAGCAGGAATGAATGTCTCAATAGAGTTAGAAAACATCTAAAATAAGAGTGCAACCATGTAGAAAAACATCAAAGCTATCAAGATCATATTTTCACCTGCACAGCTTCAGTCACAGGTCTGCCCGCCGACGATGCCAAAGGGACCCGAGACTACATGAAACAGGAATATACACAGGAAGTTACACACATTAAATCAAGAGGGTGTTAACTGGCCCCAAACATTTTCATTGACATACGCATACAGATACAAGTGTAACCAAGAGCAACACTTCTTTACAACAATGTAAATAATTTGTTTTACAGAAAATAATCAAGGCTCTGAATTATAATATTAAAGAAACTATTTCCTATTGTACACAGAGTTTTTATTTGCACGTTTTATTGAAAAAGATGTCATAGCCAATGCCATGGTGTAATAAAGTTATCAAACCATTTTTTCACAATACAAACTTACTGTCAACAATAACTGGTGAGTTGATAAGAATGTGATGTTCCCTGTCGTCATTTTATTACAAATGTACAATCATGTACTTCTGGTATTACTTGTTGGTCTCATGCATTTTATGTTGAAAGTCTACTTCACTTAAAATAAAAAGTAAACTTGAAATTTAATGATAAATCAAGAAAAAAATGAACACAAATCAGCTTCAGGTACAGATGTTTAGGTATTTCTACTTAAAAACTATGCAACATGAATAATTGACAGTCATAAAAATAAAAAAAAACAGAATGATTAGTGAAATGAAGAAGGATGGGCTTACCCCAAAAGATGAAGCTAAAGGCCGACCTCCAATGGCAGTACCTGGTAACTTTGCAGTCATCTTAAAAAACCAAAACACAACATTTTATTTGTTTAAACATTTGTGTTATTTAACCATAAAATAGGTATGTATGGATCACTTTTCTCTGCATTGCTCCATTCCTCTTTACTGCAGTTTGATCTAGCAATCTTTAGGAAGATTTGTTTAAAACTTTGGCCTTTCATTATTGACTAAATTATCCTTCAGAGAAGCTCAAAGAGAGTTAAATGAACAAACAAAATGACGGGGAAAAGATGCTGCAATCATAACAAAGGAAAAACAAATTTCAATGGAATCTGTACTTCAGTTAGTTGAGAGTTTATATCCCAGACTTGATGGCACTTAACCCAATAATGCCCTCAACTGAGATTCACCAATTACTTGCTTTGAAAAAAAAGGTCGACTTAATGACTAAAAGGCATAGATATAAAAGAGGTGTCAAATGAAATGACTGTATATTTTAGACAGGCGTTGACCGGATGAACACTATTACTATACTGGTAAAGACTGTTACATTTATGGGAAATAAACTGGAAAAAACACAGAAACTGAAAATGCAGCACTAATGTTGTTTATCTTAAGTATTGGTTTTAGTAATTTACCTTCAATTTGCCTTTTTGAACTTTATTTTTATGTAAATATGAAAATTAACAACCACTCCTTTATCGTTTGCTTTAGAAACAAGCAGCAGTTCATTGTAAAAAGGTTTTTTTAAAACAAAACTGTAACAAACAAAGTTTTGTTTGAAGAAAAATAAATGGTTATTTAAAAAAGTAGTCTGCATTTTTTTCCAGAGAATTTTATTTAAAGAAAATTAGATTAATTTATTAAATGTGTTGGGAAAATGCAGTTATTTCAATAGCGACATAGTTACTGTGTCATTTGTAAAGTTAAAGAAAACACAACACACACGTCTATACAATCACAAAAAGCAAAACTAAACCGTGCAGTTTAGTGTCCAATTTTATTACCAGAGGTCTTCTTCCATGGCTGGTCCTCAGTGCCTGCTGGAAACCTTCATCATTCTCCAGCTCCTTAATAATAAAAAATAATATGTGTATATTTAAACGACATCAGCACAAAGACGTGTTATTTGGTAGTTTACTGTCTTTAGCATTGCCTCTAAGATCATTAGCTGCGGGTCCAACATTGTAATGGTAAACTCGCATTTTTGAGCTAGCTGTTCCAGTGGAGAGGCAAAACTCACATCAGAGTAAAACGCTGGATTAAAGTTGTTGTAACCCGAATAAAGATCTTCGTCCTCCTCTGATAAAGGCACGTTTTCCATTTTTCCTCCACAATACACTGACTTCTAAAAAGAACTTATTGTCAAAATAGCTAAAAATGGTTTGTTGTAGCTTTCAGAATTTAGTCCCACAATTCAATGCGGCACGGGTGGGATTTAGTCCTTTCCAAACTTTCAATTGGTTAACAAGGAGTCATTCATCATCAGGCCCTAAGCTGATTGGTTAAATTTTATTCATCCGTTACTAGGTGACAATTGTAAACATAACCACCGCTTCAACAACTTGTAGTTATTTTTCTCATAGTGTGGCTTTCACTTGTTGTTATATGCAATTATTCAAGGATTTCCTACATTGTGTACTCTCAAGGAGAGAATAAAAGGCATTAAACGATGTCGTTTTTCTATTTTTGAGTTTTTTGTCCTTCTGGGTTACCATATCATCCTGTCAGCGTGATCCAAAAGGGGTGGTAGGAGAAATTTAACAGAAATGCAGAAATCTCTTGTCGAACTGCAATACTATAAAAAGTCATGAACCCCTCGGAGTCAAAGACTATCACTGTTATCGGCAGGTGAGCAAGAAAATGCCGTTTACACGCACACAGAAAAAAGTATTTTAATGCGTAAACTTGCATGTGTAAAAAGCGGTAGTTATTTATTTATTCCCATAAGTTTGCTGAGTGTGCATTTTGCAAGCAATGACACAACAGCTATTCTTAATAACGCGAAAAATAATGGTTACGCGGTTTTGTGTAGATATAGTTTTTAAATCTAATAAATAGTTTTATTGAGGAAAAACTGTATTTGGCTGTTTGTCGTGTGACCCCGTTTACATTTTAGCCTGTTTTCTGTACTTTGTTCAGTGTTTCTGTGCACTCAGCGGTCTTTGTAACAGGGGTCAGTGACCAGCAAACAGTCGTCATTGTCTATATTGCTGTAGATAGCCTTTTTCTTCGCTGCACAAAAATCCTTTTTCCTATGTCCCACACGTTGACTGTATATTGAGAACTGGACTGAGTGATCCCTCCCTCGCCGTTCCAAACAGGAAGTACCTGCTGGCTCCAAGAAACCAAAATCCCATAGTCTTCTATAGAGAAACAAACAGCTATTAGTCTGTCATTCTGTTGGTCAGAATAACCATTCTTGCTCTGATACATTTTTAAACATTTTCTTCCTATTTTTTTCTACAATATTTTTTCTTTGCTGCAAGTTTTTCAAGTGATAAACCGCACAATCAGATTCCTCAGACAGATTCATACGAGCCGATTCAGTTGAAGAGGTGTGGGCTTTGAACAAGCTTACTTATGAATAGCAACAGGAGCTGCCAAAGAAACAATAGCTGTTGACAGTGATTGGACCGACTCAGACCAATCAGTAGCTGCGTTTACATGGACACAAGTAATCAGAATAAACGCCTGATCAGAATAAAAATGTGTCACGTAAATGCTCCATTCGGAATACTCTGGCCCAGTGAGATTCATTCGGATCAAAATTTCTTTCCAATCGAAATAAGTGGGTTTTGCCGATTGTTGATCCGAGTGTGGTGCATGTAAACAATTTATTCTGATTGTGAGTCATTACTGCACTGGCTTTTACATTATAAATAGACAGTAAACAAGACTGCCCATCTGCTCTGCGCGAGTGAACCGTGTCTCTGAGCAGATCAATTGGACTCGTAGCATGTCTGTAAGCATGGGAGGGTGCTTTGTTGCACCCTCCAGAGAAGGCTTTGGACTGCAGTCCATCCGGCTGCTCTGCTTGAGTGAGCAGGAATCAAGAGAACTGTGTCTCTGAGCAGCTAAACATTTCTGTTTATGATGCAGTGGGCTCATTGGCCGCTCCTGGGCCATGGTGTTTGCCAGTGGAGGCTACAGTGTGAAGATCTATGACAACCAACCAGGACAAGGTGCCAAAGCTCTCCTTGAGATAAGGTGGGTCATTCTCATCGACTGTATGTTTGTACTGTAACAATCATGTCGTTATTCCAGATTTATTTGTATTTTCTATGACAGTATAATTAAAAACACGTTGTAACTTGAACTAATGTCTATCTGGAACAATTCCGAAAAATATTTAAACTTTGTATTATAGTAAGTAAGAACTAGGCACAGCAACATTATTTAGTTCATGTTTTGCTAGACAGTATTAATTGTACTTTTCCAAGTTTTTTTTTTAACCCAAAGAAATAATATTGTCAAACATTAGAATATACCACTTTCTGTCATATGCATTAAAGCTTATTAGGTTAAAATCCAGCCAATATAAAACGCAACCAAATGCACATTTTCCAATAGCACTTTTTTTTTTTTTTACTTTGCTTTTTGTACATTAATTTAAAAAACCTAACAACATATTTTCAAAAGTTCTTGTGGAATAGAAAAATACAAAGTGATGTAGTTGCTGATGTATCTTTTTAAAAAGTAAATGATATTTTTATGTCAACATGGTTGTGAATAAAACCATTAGTCTCCCTCATGTCTTAACAAAAGGCAAATTGCCATATAAGCAGTTTTAGCATTATGATTCATGCATAAACTGGTGTCTGCCCCCAACAAATGGCTTAAAATAAAAACTTAATTTATACTACTGTTCAAAAGTTTGTGGTCACTTTGACATTTTACTATTTTTGACAGAAAAATACTATTTTTTTCAAATAATGATAACTTTAAACTAATCAGAAATACACTTTATACATCATTAATATGGTAAATGATTCAAAAAAATTACTATACTAGCTGCATTTTATTGCATTATCTATAAAGGTGACTACAGGCCCATTTCCAGCAACTATCACTCCAATGTTCTAATGGTACAGTGTGTTTGCTCATTAAGTCAGAAGGTTAACAGGTACGGTTGCCCTGAAGTGCAAATCACATTCACAAATCACTTGACACAAAACAATTTAAATATAACAACGACAATTAGAAAAGCAAAACAAATAATATAAAAAACAAAATTTTATTTTTGAAATCAAAACAAAAGTTCAGAAACTAGAAATAAATAAACGAAAAACTTTTCAGAAAAGAAAATTAAATGAAACACTTCAAAAATCACGAAAATTTTTTATTTATTTATTTTTTTTAAGGTTCGGTTTCGAAATTGTGGTTGTGAGTTCCCAAATGTAATCTTGTTTTCTCACAATTTGTTTTACTTTTCGAAATCGTGATTTTTGAAATGTTTCATTTTCTTTTCTGAAAAGTTTTTAGTTTATTTATTTCTATTAACCCATGGCTCAATTTAGCTACTGTTGAAAATAGACTACGGGGCAGACAGGGTCTTGAGTCAACAGTGTAAAGTCCATCTGGTTCTTTCATAGCACCATCCGTGAGCCACTGTTGTTTCTATGTGTCTGGGGCGTTGTCCTGCATGTCCAGGAGGACTTGTAGGGGAATGGGTCTATGAGTCTTTGCTGGTGGGGCTGTGTCACCCTGTTGGAGGAGAACTTGGGTTCCTCTTGCGGCTATTTTAGCAGCTGCATCAGCTTTGGCGTTTCCTACTGAGATAGGGTCTTGTGCTTTGGTGTGTGCTTGGCATTTGCATACAGCAATCTTGTGTGGAAGTAGTACAGCTTGTAGGGGATCACGGAGGAGATCTGCATGTTGCACAGTCCTCCCAGAGGAGGTCCTCATTCTTCTTCTGGCCTTTGTTCTGCCAATACACTCCAGCAGGTGGGGTGGTGGTCAGGTGCAGTCCCTCAAGGTCAGAGGTGAGGGAAAGGACTTTGGTGGCGGCAGCTTTCTTTTTCCTCTGGAGTTCCTCAGCATGTGTGGCCCAGTCCACCATTCCTTCAACTGTCATGGTTCTCCAGGTGACATTGTGTTTTTTGATGAAGCCACTCAAGGGTTCTAGCAGTCCATCCAGGATGTGGTGTTTTAACTGAGTCTGGAAGGGGCCCTCCAGAGCTGGGTCATATTGGAGGCCGCTGTTCTGCTTGAACACTGTTTCCAGGCGGTCCACATACTCTCTGGCAGTTTCATTTGGCTTTTGCCTGCATTGTCTGATTTTTTCATAATCAGGGGCCTTCTTGAAAGTGTTGCGGACTCTGTCCAGCAGGGGTCAATCTGCTGTCTCAGGGCTTGAGATCCAGCAGGGTGTGGGGTCCCATTTCCATCTTTGGCATTCCAGTCGCCTCTGACTCTGCCCCAGCGGTGGCCCAGAGATAATTTGAGGGCTGTCTCTGCTTCAGGGCCATTCAGGTGATAGCCGTTCAGCATATCCAGAAAATTTTGTGTCCATGCGATGGGGTCATTTTCCACATCTCCCAGACCTTTACAGGCTTCTGCACATTCACCTTGGGTCCAAGGTCTGTGAATGAGGATGGTTGGGGGTTGGTTGGCGTCCACTCCGCGGGCTGGGTTTGCAACTGCAAACATGGGGTAAGCCTCTGCGTGGTAGGGATTAAAATCCCTT